>CM062638.1:23683291-24023291 GCA_025617555.3 Puccinia polysora | reverse complement strand
GTGCATGTAACTATGAAACTATGACTTAACCAATGAATGTTTACTAGATCCACTTGACCTACCTCCCTTGAGGGCTTTTCCTACTAGGGAAGAGGCACAAAACTATTGTCAAACATGGGCAATGAAGCATGGTTACGCTTTAACAGTTTTCAACTCAAAGCATGACCAATATGTGGATTTAGCCTGTGATAGACATGGTTCCTATTCAGGAAATCTTCTTACCAAACAGTCTAGAAAACCTCACACAAGGAAGGTTGGGTGCAAGTTTTTAATCCATGCAAGTCACACAAAGGTAGACCCCTTGTGGCTCCTCTCCTACAAAGAAACCCAACATAACCATCAACCATCTGAACATCACTCTGTGCAACCTCAACTGAGGAGAATCTTGGGGGTGGCCTTAGAAAATCTAGTAGAAGGCATGAATGATTGGCTCAATACGTTACAACTGAAGAGAAAATTGAGCAAGATTGATGGGGGGGATTATGTTGATGACCAAACAATCTATAACACTTAGAAGAAGGTAACACTTGCAGAACTAAAGGGAAAAAGTGTTATGGAGTTACTCTATGAACAGCTTGAAGAAACAAGTTGGATTCACTGGTCAAAGTTCAGTGGAGAGGGTCACTTGGAGGCCCTGTACTTAGCACATCCAGAGGCAGTAAAGGTTTCACAACAATTCCATCATATTTCTATGTTGGATTGTACTTATAAAACAAATAAGTAAAAAACCGCACTATTGCATGCTGTAGGAATGACAGCCAATCACAAAACTTTCACAAAAGCTCTTGTTTTTATAAAAAAAGAGAAGTTTGAGTTCTACAGTTGGTCTGTAAATGCATTAAAGGAGTTGGCTTATGATCCTGAGAGACTTCCAAAAGTCTTTGTGACAGACCGTGAAAAAGCTCTGATTTGTGCAATTGAAACTAGTTTCCCAGAGTCATCAAGAAAATGCTGCACTTGGAACTTGTCTAAAAACATACAAGCAAACTTTAAAGTGCGCTTTGCTAATGGCTTTGAAGGATGGAAAAGCTTCATGAATCTGTGGGCAAAGTATGGGGCCTCAAAGACCAAGGAGGAAGTGGAGGTCAATGATGTGGAACTCAGAGTAGGTCCAAATCACTGCTTCTTTTTCTTCCAAGTTTTGGGTTATGACCTTTTGACTTGTATAGTGATTCTTGAAAGACTATGAGGATGTACTCAAGTATATGAAAAATGACATTTTCCCCATCAAAGAGACATTTGTAACAGCGTGGACTTGTTTAAACCCAGATTTTGGAAAAAAAACAACATCTTGGGTTGAAGGGGCCCATGCAACTCTCAAACAATTCCTTTCAAACTCTTTGGGAAACCTGTTGGATGTTTGGAAAAGCCTTGACGTAGCAGTTTCAAGTCAAATTAAATCAGTTCATGCATCACTTTATAGCTCTTGAATTAAGTTAGGGACAGTTCTTCCACCTGAACTGTTTTGATTGGGTTACAATATGTCTTTACAAGCAATCCATCTTGTTAGGGAACAATTTGATAAGTTCAAACGCAATCATGATGGCAAAGTTGGCACCAAGTCATATTTCAAGACTATGGGTTTGCCCTGTTCCCACCAAATAGGTGACTGTCTAGCATTCACAGGATCTGTGGTACCCAAAGATGTTCATCCTCAGTGGAGTTTGAACTATGACCCTTGCAGTTCTTGTTCTGTAATTTGGCTTAAGTTGGATTTTTCAAATCACTATGTGACTAATGCTTTTTGATTAATGAATCCTGATTCACTAATGGTTGATCCTTTTGAATTTTTCCAGTGCAATGTTGATGAAATGCTAAGCATTACTCAGTTACGTGAAAAAGTCAATGCAATGATCTTGGAATCCCCAGATCATGAGCAAAGCGGACTATTAAAGTATATCATTCAGAAGATTACAAAATATTGATTGAAGCCAAGACTTGACCCTAAAGTCTTACAATCAAGTAGGGGCCAGACAAAATTGACAGATAAGCGGCAAGAAACATCTCAGTTTGAGCTTGTTGAAAAACAACTCAAGGGGGAAAAAAGAACTAGAAGGGCTCCAAACAAGAAAAGACAAAAGATTGTAAGTCTTTTCTTTTGGGATATGTTCATTTTTTGGTTTGATGAACTTAGTTACTAACTAATGATGAATTTTTAGTCAAATTTTGCAGAATCTGAATCTGAATTTCATATTTCAGAGGAAGAGACTGAAAGTAAATCAGGACCACTTAATTTGGAATCAGAATCCTCTTCAGAGGAAGAGAACGTGCAGCAAAGATCAACCAGAAGCTCATCTTTGGTGAGTATTCATTTCATTGATCTGATTAAAGAAATGAATACTAAGTTAGTTTTCATGATAGGAACCAAATGTGAAACACCTCAATCAAATAACCAAGAAATTCCATAAGTTCTTGGGTGAGGTTTGGGATTTCATTGGAGATGGGAATTGCAGATTTAGAGTCATTGCTAAATCTCTTGGTTATGAGGAACATGGTTGGTTTAAAGTTAGGAAGGAAATTATTGAAACATTATAGAAACATAAAGAATGCTACATTAAGATTCTTGGTTGTGCAAAGGAGGTTGAAAAGATTAAACAAAGAATTGATTTTGAAGAAATCAATGAAAAGATTCCCTCCTCAAAATGGCTGTCTAAATTAGATATGGGTCAAATCATAGCAGAAACATATTCCAGACCTATATGTTTCATTTCATTGGAGTCATGTGATACTTATACTCCAATGAAAAATGGTGTTACTGATCAATCAGATCCAATTTTCATTTCCTTTGTAAACAATAACCACTGGGTTCTGTTAGTACTTGAGGGATAAATGATTCCAATACCACCAATTGTAGCAAAACCACGTTCCTTGATTTCTAAAAAAGCCTCTGGTTGGGTTGATCATCTCAAAGATCAACTGAAAATGTATTCTGGATTTTAATAGACTTTGACTTTGTTTAATCATTGGGTTTCATATAAATTGTAATTCTAATGCAGCTAACAAGTTCTATTAATATAAAGGGTTATCACATTTTGAACATCATTATGTTGAGTGTTTTGAGTTAACATCATTATATTGAGTGTTTTGAATGAGAGTTTAATGGTAAGTCAGACCAACTTGTGTTGGGCTGATTCCATCACAAGCTTTTTTCATCCATCCACCATCCATTGCATGCATAACACCCATCCACACCTTAACCTCAGAAAATCCATACCAATCCCATCTTCATCACATCACACACATCTCATCTCCATTGCTTCACATCTCCATTGCTTCACATCTCCATTGCTTCACATCTGTCAGCTGGCTACTATTCAGGACCAACTGACAAAAGCCCCCAAAAGTAAAATACATCATTAAAAATAAAAATTAAGAAATAAAACCTTAACCTGTAATAAATCTAATAATATTATTAAATAAATGGATTTTTGGTGCCAATTCAGGTAGGGTCACCCACACGCACCACCCCCAAAAAGCTACTCCTTCAGGTAGAACTATGGTTCACCTGTGTACCCTCCGCAACCGCGCAAAGAAGATACAGCACACTTTTGTCCATAGCCCTGTGCGCAGCCTCATACCCTCTGCAACCGCGTGAAGAAGCTACGGCACGCGCCAGCCTGCCGCATACCTTCTGCCACGGTACGCTCTGCAACTGTGCAAAGAAGCTACGGCACGCCCTGGCCAGCCACATACCTTCTGCAACCGCACAAAGAAGCCACGGTAAACTCTTGTCCATAACCCTGCATGCAGCCGCATACCCTCTGCAACCGCGCAAAGAAGCTACAGCACGCGCATTCCTGCCGCATAACTTCTGAAACTGCGCAAAAAAGCCACAGTATGCTCTGCAACTGCGCAAAGAAGCTATGGCACGCGCCGGTCTGCTGCATACCTTCCGCAACCGCACAAAGAAGCCACGGTAAGCTCTTGTCAATAACCCTGCATGCAGCCGCATACCCTCTGAAACGGGGAAAAGAAGCTATGGAACGCACAGGCCTTCTGCATACCTTCTGCAACCGTGCAAAGAAGCCACGGTACGCTCTCATCCATGACCCCGCGCGCAGCGGCATACCCTCTGCAACCCCGCAAAGAAGCTATGGCATGCGCCAGCCCGCCGCATACCCTCTGCAACAGCGCAAAGAAGCTATGGCATGCGCTGGCCCCGCAAGCAGTCAAGTGGCTACCTTGCACAAGCCTGGAGTAGTTGCTGGTCAGAGACTACCATGCATGGGCTCCTAGCAACCAGATGGCTCACTGGACAGCCCCCCTCTCCAAAAACAGAAACAGGCTGTAGGGTACCACCTATACACCCTACAGACCTATTCCACACCACATGGGGCCCAAAGAGCACCACCATGTGGTGGGGAATATTATGAAAACAGATAAACCAACAAACAATCCGGAAACATGAGCCCTGCACCCTTTTTAAAACTGTATCAAAGGTTGTCAGGGCCCGGTAGGTTTGGACCTAAAAGGGTACATGTTAGTTACTGTAACACCCTGAGACTGTGTAATAAGAATAAAAAGAGGCCTAGCTTTGTGCTAGATAGCTCAAAAGGTACCAAATACACATACAACACCCCCCTTGTGTCCCTGGTGACTAAAACTGTACATAACTAAAGATTACTAGGAGTGTACTGTCCAATTAAGTGACTGTAAAACACCCCAATATGGACAAAAGAGCCTAAGAATCAAAATTTTCTTGCAGAATGAGGTCCCCAGAGCATTTTTTCAAGCCCCTGGCATCAGGAAACCATGGCTTATATTTAAAAATATTAATTTAATACTACTTCTTTGGGAGATACAATGAGGTCATTGAGAGTAAAGAAACATGTATCAAGCCCCAAGTATGATGACATAGGGCTTCCTGTACCTCTGTAGTGACCAGAGCAGGTCTACAAAAAAACAACTGATGGCTCCCTGGCCTCAGAACTAGCCTGGGTCACCCCCCTTTGGCTTTAATTGAATATCTTCTTTGGTAGATACAATGAGGTCATTAAAAGTACAGAAACATGTATCAAGCCCCAAGTATGATTATATAGGGCTTCCTGTACCTCTTTAGTGACCAGAGCAGGTCTACAAAAACACACTGATGGCTCCCTGGCCTCAGCACTAGCCTGCGTCACCCTCCTTTGGCTGGTAAAAGGGCTGTACCATGAGGGTACCCAAACAATACAAATAAAGGCTCTTCCCCCAGCCATTTCTAACTCATTCATCCAGTCATATAGTCATTATTGATTCAGATATTTTTTTAATTAAGCCATCAAACCCTTATAAGAAATAATTTTGTGATCCTGGACCACTTTCTGATATAATTTTAGAAAAAAATCTTGAATCATTACCTTTTTGGCCAAAATCAATATCCAACCATTCAGCCTGGCTCAGCACCAGTTTCCAGAACCCTGAATTTCTGAATATTGGTCCATCCATCAAGCATAAGTCCGGATCTAGACCTAGTAAGTGATTCTGCTGACTAATACTCCTTTTTGTAGGTTCTGCATAACCCAAACCCCAAGGAAATTACACACAACCTTCTTGAAAGGAGTCCTTGTAAACCCCACAGGCACCATAATTGCACCTATATTGTACTTAAAAGACATATACCTGTGTTCTGGAGGTTTCAAAAACCCCATTAAGGTCTTGGCCCCTCCTTTTAAGTTTATTTTGATAAACATATAAATAAATTTGACCCTTTTAGCCAAAATATATCTCTGGCATTTTTTAACATTTTTACTCTAAACTTAACATCACCTCTAGTAGCTAGAAGGAGCTATGTCCTTGGCATCTAGTAGGCTGACAGCATCTCCATCCTTTCACATCTCCATTGGTTCACATCTCCATCTTAATACAAATCCCATCATCATCTCATCACCCCACATCACATTTCCATCTTTCTCAACATGTCCAATCAAACTTCCCGGCAGCAAGTTGAAAATGCAAAAAAGCTGACTGAACTTTTGTTACTATTTGACTCCCATTCAGACTCTGATTCATACTCCAATATTGAATTAACTTGGTTGGCTTTGAATGCTCTATTACAAAAGCAATACATGGTTCCAAGAAGAAAAACTCTCCACAACCCTATGTATGAAAGGCAAAAGCTTCAACTCCTCACCAACTTAAGCTTCCAGCAACTGTTCCAAACTCTATTTCCCTCATTCATGAAACATTTGGAGATGATTGAAGACCACTGCATATTCTAGAACAATTCTTGGAATCCTCAATGCAATCCAGCTATCCAACTGGCTGTTTCTCTTTGTAGATTGGGATCAAATCAAAATGGAGAAGCAATTCATCAATTAGAAAATCTATTCTCAGTTGGTTATGGAACCATTGACTCATACAAAAAAAGAGTCATTATTTCTATCCTATCTTTCTGTTGCTCAGTCCTTTCTTGGCCAACCAAAGAAGAACATCAGGAGATATCTCAAGTAATGGAGACTGAAGGCTTTCCCTGTTGCATTGGTTTTGTTGATGGAACCACCATCCCCTTGAGTCAAAAACCCAAGCTAGATGGCAACCACTATTTTGATTAAAAAAAGAGGCAATTGATTCATTCTTTTCCAATGACTTTGATAAAAATTTGGATCACACACTGACCAAATATGTTGCATCTCTTTGTTTAGATACTCTGTGGCCCTACAACTTGTTTGCAATAACAAAAAGAATTTAATATCCCTCCACGCTGGCCTTCCAGGTTCTTGTCATGATTCATATGTTTTCAATTGAATGTGGATTTCCCAACAACCAGAGAACTACTTTGACCAAGATCAATACCTTCTGGCCAATTTGGCTTATGCTAGTGGGAAATATGTAGTTCCAGCCTACCGGAATGTTTTGAATTTTTTGTCCAATGATCAAGGAAAAACCAATTTAAACTATCATCTTGCCCAATCATGAGTTTGGATTGAGCATGCAATAGGAATCCTGAAAGGAAGATAGGCCAGCTTACGGGAGATGCAAAACCAGCTTCAAAATTCAAAGGACATGAATATCCTCATCAACTGGATTATCACTTGTGTAATCCTTCACAACCTTCTTGCCAACATCAAGGATGAATGAGAAAAAATGTTTGAAGAAGATATTCCCAATCCTCTTCAAGTCACCCCCATCTCATCTTCTACCTCATCCTTGGCCATGAGAGAGCAGATTTTACCCCTCACACTTGCTCACTTTGATGTGTAGCATTTGTTTTTTAAATAGGTGAAATATTTTTTTTGGTTTCAGTTGTTCAACCAAGCATCCAAGGCTGACTTGGAATTTTTTTTTTTTGGTGGACTTAGACAAAAACAGAACCAAAACTTCCAAACCACCCACCTCACCCCACCAAACCACCGGTCCACTCTCCTCCTCACCCACCACCGGTCCACTCTCCACCTCACCCTCCACCTCAACCTCAACCATCACCTCTACCTCACCCTCCACCTCCACCTCACCCACCACCTCCACCTCACCCACCATCACCACCTCACCTCGCCTCACTCACTGCCTCTCCTCCTCCTTTGGTTGGCAACCCTGGTAAGCCCCCTCCCCCCTCTTCCTCTTCCTGCCCCTCACCAGTTGCTGATCCTTTGATCAATCAAACTTTAGGTCCCCCCTGACTGCCTTGCTCAATCCCTCAGGTGAGCCCCTTCACTCCTCCCTCCCCCTTGCTCCCAACTAAGACCCCCCCTCTCATCCCCCCCCTTGGCTCCTTTGGCCAACCAACAATGGGCTGCCCCCCCTTGCTTGCTTGGCAGCCGCCCCCCCCCTTTCTTGCTTGGCCAACCGCCCCCCCCTTGCTTGCTCAGCAGCTGTCCCCCCCTTGCTTGAGGTGAGCCCCTTCCGTCCTCCCTCCCCCTTGCTCCCAACTAACACCCCCCCTCTCATCACCCCCCCTTGGCTTGCCAACACTCCCCTTGCCTCCTTTGGCCAACCAACAATGGGCCACCCCCCCCCCTTGCTTGCTTGGCCAACCACCCAACAATGGGCCGCCCCCCCCCCATTGGCTGACCAACCCGCTGCCCCCCCCTCCTTAGCCAGGTGACCAAAGGTGAGCCCTGTGACCCCCTTCTCCTTCTCCTCCTTCCGCTCATTGATTGATCAATGACTCTGACTGAGCTTTTTTTTTTGAGGGGGGGCTATCATCATTGACGGACCAGTATTTCTTTTTCTAATTTTGTTCATCTTCCACAATGATTGAAACATGGCTAATGATATTTTTTTTTTTTTTTTTTTTTTTTGGATTCCCCGCAATGCAACACCCATTTTGACCCCCGTTTCTTTCCATGCCTGCCCTTTTTCTGCATGACCCATACTTCTCCTGCCATGCTCCCAATTTTATACAACAAATCAAATCCCGTCTTGATCCTCACCCCAAGCAAAGCAGTTGCATGGGATGAAACAAGATGGAAGGAGATGCATTGAAAAAAATCAAGAGAGGTGGAAAGTAGAGGGATGACCCTTGCTTCTCCCGCCATGCTCCAAATGTTATACAACCAATCAAATCCTTTCTTGATCCTCATCCCAAGCAAATAAGTTGCATGTGAGGGAACAATATGGAAGAAGATTTGTTAAAAAACATCAAGAGAGGTGGAAAGAAGAGGGCTCTTTGGCAAAAGAGGGCCCAAATGAGAGAATCCAAAATTTCTTTGGAAGTGGCTGAAGAAGGGTTTTTGGAAAAGATTCTATGGTCTAGACAAAAACTGTGACCTTTGGATTTGTACCCTTCTCTTGCTGCCAAAAATAAAAAGAACAAACAAAAGACCACCCCTGAAGATTTTGAACAGGCCAAACAGAAGATTGAAAAGCTCCATTTCTTCACTGGTGGAAAAGTTGCTGTTCTTGACCAAAACCATCATCAAGACTCTCTTGTGGCTGTAATCAAATTTCTACCTTTGAATAAACTCTCTGAGGAAGAGAAGAAGGACATCAACTTTGTGAGAACTTTCCTTCACCAATCAAAAAAATTTGTCAACACTTTTGGCCCCTCAAGATCTTGGGGTGGAAAGATGTGGGCTATTGGATGGAAAAAATCAATGCACCCTTATGAACTGTTTGGCCAATATTTGAATAAAAAAGCTATTCAAACTTCCCCTCAAGATTATGCTTTCCTCAACCTTAGGTTGGACAAAGTCTCTCAAATCCTAGGCCAAATGTTTCAAAACTGAGCCAAACTTGCATTTGATTCCAACCGTGAAATAATGATGGACCAACACATCCCCTCCTTCTCTTCTTTGGAATTTGGATCCTGCCTCACCGCTTTTGACTGTTCATCACATATCACTTTCACCTCTGATGGCTTCTACAACTTTCCCCATATTGAAAAAGGCAACCTCTCAGACTATTCATTTTTACTTGTGGTTCCAGAAAAAAAATCCAATGGACAAATGATAGACAACAAGAATGAATATCAAGTATCTGATTTGCAATTTGTTTTTCCTGACTTAGGTTCTGGTATTGATTTCAAAGAAAAAGGTATTTTGAAAATGGTTTGGGTGGAAAATAAGTACAAACACTGTACTTTTCCTTCTGTGGACACTGCCACTCATACAAGGATGGCTATTTCCATGAAAATAAACAAAACCACCAGGAACGCCTGCAGGGACTCAAAAAGTGAGGCAATATACTCTAGCAAAAAAAAGCAAATAAAAATAAAAATATTTGTTTATTGGTGGAGTTTCAAATTATCTCAAACACTGTAGTAATCAAACATAGATTTTTATTTTTTTTATTTTTGAAATTTTCAAAGTAAATATATTTACAAGCCAAGAAAAATATTTTTTTATTTTTAAAATTTTTAAAGTAAATATATTTACAAGCCCAGCAATTAAGTGATTTCCTTGATTTCATCCACAGTTTTACTGCTACCAATACATACCATGGCTACGGATAATGTATCTTTTTTTTCTGTGGCTAGCCTTTCCCTTTCCTTTTGGAGTCAGACTTCCTCTTGATCCTTCTCCTTTTCCTCTTTTTGAAACTCCAGCTCAGCCTGTTTAATTTGCCACTCAGCATCCAACTTTTTTTGATGAGCCAAACTCTTAGCTTTTTGCTTTTGACAATCTGTAGCCAGTTGATGATCCCACTTCTCCTTTTTGAACTGAATTTTTTCAGATTCAATTTGCAATTTCACTGTTTTTCAGATGGGAATAGAAATGAGCTGGATTTTACAATCTAAATCAGTTGGGATTAACCAGACAGAAGAGAAAAGAACTTGGGTGCTTACTTGAGCAGATGTTGATGGTAGTGGCAATACAGGAATAAAATCCTCCTCATTGGCCAAGTTCTCCAGTTCTTCCACCCCAGGAAGAGAGCAATCAAAAGAAGGAAGTGAGGGGTCCAAGTTCCTGTGTGACTCACCAATCAATGCTGAAGTAGATGCAATTGGAGCTGACTTTGTTGGAATATCCTCCTCAGCATTGGACGGGGGCCACTACAAGGCAAAGGTCTCATCAGGGTCCTCATTGCTAGGCTGAGAATCCACAGCCAAGTCCTTGGCATCAGCTGAATCAGATTTTTGGGCATCAAAAGCAGAAAAAGGGGTGATGTTGGCCTTTTTCCAAAGATTTCATCCATTTGAATACAAAAAGGACAAATGGAGTCCAACTTATCAGCCACCAAGTTGATTCCTTTGGCTTTGTCCAAGTTGGTGATACCAAAGCCAGTGGAGATTGAAATGGAGTGGGCCTTTTTTTACTTGGCTCAATAATTATTGAATTGCTCCCTCATCTATTTGGATGAAAGATACAGCATACCTTTTTTTTTATTCTTGAGTTCATTGGCCATCAGGAGATAACCATATGTTGACCTTGGAGGATGGAGGTTGGCCAAGGCATGTTTCATTGTGGGATCCAAAGCAAGCATTGTAGTTGGAGGGAATTTTGAGCCAGTTTACCAGGATGATGTGATCAGCTCTCTTGAGCTGAATTGAGCCTTTGGAAGCTGATGAGGGAGGTTTGTTGGATGTTGAGTTCCTGGGGGATTTTTGCTTTTTTCCATTGGTTTTTTTAGTGGACTTGCAGGGGGAGGATTGTGAAGGGGCCATTTAAAAAGAGTAAGAGGGATGAAGGGATGAAGCAATAAAGTGATGAAGCAATGAATTTATGAAGGGATGTGATGAAAGCAGGGACAAGGGATGAAGCAATAAAGTGATGAAGGGATTTGATGAAAGCAGGGATGAGGGATGAAGCAATAAAGTGATGAAGGGATGTGATGAAAGTGGGGATGAGGGATGAAGCAATGAAGTGATAAAGGGATGTGATGAAAGCAGGGATAAAGCAATGAATAAATGAAAGGATGGATGTGATGAAAGCAATAGTGATGAGAGTGATGAAGCAAGGTGAGAGTGATGAAGTGATGAGGGGATGAGAGTGATGAAGTGATTAGAGCAATGAAAATCAAATTTTTTGGATGAGGTTGGAGGTAGAATTTTTCCAATGAGGCCAGAGGTTGAAACCAGGGGTGATGATGTGGAATGACACGGTTGAACTGGTGAAAGCCTTTATATACTTTATTTGAAAAAACCCATTTATTTCCAGGTAGCTCTGATATGTCTGATCTGAAATAAGTGGGTTTTTCATTTTTTATGGCGGATTTGGGTTGAAACCCTCCATTAAAAATGGAAGGTTTGCTTAACGCTGATACACCCTATTATTTTGTATTTTTTAAGGAACACATATTTTTTTTTTACCATAAAATCAAAAAAACTTCAGCTTTTTTTTTGAAGTCAAAACTTTCATTTTAATTTTTGGATATGATGATTGCTTTAGCTCCAAGCAACCAGAAGGCCACTTGAGGACATGACTTGGCTACCAAAGAGGCACAAAAAAAAGGAATTACATGAACAAAAAACCCACAAATTTCTCAAAAATTCTCAAGATTCCAATGTATTTAAATTTAATTACCACAAAAAGAAAATTGCAGAAAATTAAAAAACAACAATCTTACACGTTGTGGTAAACCAAAACCTAACCTTTAGCCATCAGACTCACTTTTCTCATATAAGGAAAGCTCCAACCCTCAAATAACTCTTAAAAATGGATTCTAAACCATAAATAACCTATAGTCACCCAGCCAAAGTACCCCTCTATCTCTCATGTATTAGAAGATACAGCCCAATCAGGTGGCACAGCTCAGTGAAAGACATATATGGACATACTCTGGAAGACTTCAAGTACATACCACATACCCTAAACCCATAAACCACCCAAACTCCTCACCAGCCTATACAGAATTAATATATGCAAGACACTGCATACAGCACCAAACAAATCACCTCATCTGTCCACAGAAATATATGCCAGCAGGCACATGCAGTACAGAAGAAATTAATACAGCACCAAAAAAATTACCTCATCTGTATACACAGCAATATATGCAAGCAGGCTCATGCAGTACAGAAGCAATTTATACAGCACCAAACAAATCACCACACCTGTATACACAGCAATACATGAAAGACACTGCATGCAGAGGCTGTACAGCATCTTACAGGACATCATACTGAAGCAACATATGCAGGGTACTGCCTGCACAACCAGACAAACCACCCACAACCACAAGTCAGCCACCAGGTGGAATCCCCCCTGATGTCTATAAATAGAGGGCCTCTCTCCAGCCATTTCCCTCACATCCCCCCAGGCACCCAGCCTGGGTTGGCCACCCTTATAAAGGGTATTAAAGCCTTATATAAAATATTAACCACTTATATAAAATATTAACCCCTTATATAAAATATTAACCCCTTATATAAAATATTAAACCCTTATAAAAGATATCAAACCCTTATAAAAGATATTAAAACATTATCATAAACAATGACCAAAGCTTATATCAATCATCATCACCAACCATTACCACATACCTTGACCATCATCATCAACAACATCCATCATCAACATCCATCATCATCACCACCCATCATCATCATCATCCATCATCATCATCATCATCATCAATCATCATCATCAACAATCATCATCACCTACCTCAACCATCATCATCATCCATCACCATAATCAACAATCATCATCATCTACCTCATCCATCATCATCAACATTATCCATAATCATCATCATCATCATCAACCATCATCAGTATCAAGTATAGGCTCAACAATTTCAACTTTATCAATCATCACATGTAACATCAAAGGAGTATTCATCAGTAACCAACCAAACAAGATAAAGGATATATAAAGGATAAGACAAGACAAAAGATTCTTCCCTTAATCAGCTTCTATAGCCTCAGTAAACTATCTGTTCCACCATTTCTTCCTTATCAAGCTTGAATAAATTGATCCTAGGTCTGATAGAGACTACTATAGTAGCAACTCTATCTGAAAATCAGCCACCAATCTCTTTTCTTTTATTGTTGTGAGACTACTATAGTACTTAGAGGGGCAGGCAATTCAAAACCACTCTTAGTATTCCTCTATCTTATCAATATTTTTATTACTAAATTCCCCCTCAAGTGACTGCCAGCAAGCTATTTTCTAAACTTTACCCAATCCCAAAGGAGTCTCCACAACGTTTGAATCAAAAACTAAAAATTAAATCCCTAAATGTTCTCAAACATTTTCCAACTGCTACACCTTCCAGAAGATTTAGCCACCTTGTTCAAGGTGATTGGTCAAACTAAAGTGCTTGAAACCTTGGAAGAAATTTTCCAATGATATTGTTCAGCCCAAAAAACAAGAATATATATTTTTTGACACTGATGAAGAATAGGATTTATCATGAAGGAGTATGAGGATCACAGTTTCTCTGGTTGTTGTGGAAGTATTGATAGAAAACACTGGTATTTAAATTTTTTCCCTTAACCTTGGGATCATCAATATTAATCAAAAGAAGCCAGTAATCCTAATATTTTTTTGGAATCACTTGAATCTCTCAACTTAAGAATCTGGTACTTTTTCTTTGGATATACTAGAACTCACAATGATATCAATTTAGTAAAACAATTCTGAATTGTGTGATCACTCCCTCACCACTGGTATGATTCTCCTGATATTTTTTTTAACTTTCCAAAGTATTCTTGGAATGATTCTTGGTCTCAATGAAGATTTCAAGTGAAAAATAAACCAACACTCCCACACCACAAAAAAAGTAGTGGCGCTTGCTAGCAAGTGCCATCAAGGAAGGTCTGGTTGAATCTCTTTCCAATCTCTAGTTGAAGGTATTTTCATTCTCTAACATGATTTTGGTTCACAGTGACTGTGTGCAATGAACAGCAACTGTGCACAATTCACAGCAACTGTGCACCATGCACAAAAACTGTGCACAATTCACAACAACTGTGCACAAGGCACAACAACTGTGGAAAATGCACAACAACTGTGCAAAATTCACAGCAACTGTGCAAAATGCACAATGACTGTGCAAAACGCACAGTTCCTTTGCACAAAACACAGTGACTTTTAACCCTTCATCATCCATTCTGGAGGGGTTTTAACCCTCCATGATCCATTCTGGAGGGGTTTTAACCCTCCATGATCCATTCTGGAGGGGTTTTAACCCTCCATGATCCATTCTGGAGGGGTTTTAATCCTCCATGATCCATTCTGGAGGGGTTTTAACCCTCCATGATCCATTCTGGAGGGGTTTTAACCCTCCGTGATCCATTCTGGAGGGGTTTTAACCCTCCATCATCCATTGTGGAGGGGTTTTAACCCTCCATCATCCATTGTGGAGGGATTTTAACCCTCCATGATCCATTCTGGAGGGGTTTCAACCCTCCATGATCCCTTGTGGAGGGGTTTTAACCCTCCATCAGGAGGGTTAAAAAGTGAAAAGCTCTGGTTGACACTCTGTCCAATCTCTAGTTGAAGGCATTGTCATTCTCAAACATGTTTTTGGTTCACAGTGGCTGTGCACAATGCACAGCAAATGTGCACAATGGACAGCAACTGTGCACAATGCACAGCAACTGTGCATGGGAGCTTGGATAAATATTGTGTTGTGCATTGGAGCTTGGATAAATAGTGTGCACTGTTGCTGTGCATTGTGCACAGTTTCTGTGTATTGTGCACAGTTTCTGTGCATTGTAAAGAGTTGCTGTGTATTGTGAAGAGTTGAGGTGCATTGTGCAGAGTTGCTGTGCATTGTACAAAGTTTCTGTGCATTGTGCAAAGTTGCTGTGCATTGTGCACAGTTGTTGTGAATTGTGCAAAGTTGCTATGCATTTTGAACAGTTCCTGTGCATTGTGCACAGTTGCTATGCATTGTGCACAGTTGCTGTGCATTGTGCACAGTCACTATGCATTGTGCACAGTCACTATGCATTATTTACAGTCACCGTGCATTGGGCACAGTCACTACGCATTTTGTACAGTCAGTGACTGTGCATTAGAGCGTTGATAAAATTTGACCTGAGCTTGGTAGGAGCTTGGCCATAAATTGGGCAAGAGCTCTTTGATGGCACTTGCTAGCAAGTGACATGCAGATTTCTGTGGCGCCATGGGTATTATTTTTCTGATGGTATATGCCCCAATTCCTGAACAGTCTTTTCTTAAATCATCTAGAACATCTCAAGAATGATAAAAATAAATAAATTGTCAGCTCTCTGATACCAGGAACCTTGCAGTCCTTTAGCTACAGAGAGTGATAAAAATGCTGGAATGATAATAATAATTATTATTCCAATAATAAACACTTAGAAGCTCAAATAAATGATATAATAAGAGCAGTTGCAAGGTTTAATTGGTTTGGTAATAAATGGTTTTCAATATAGTATAAAAGAGGGGCCACAGTATTATACTACTGGGGATCTTTACAGACTAGCAACCTCTTCTCAAGGGGCCTCCTTAGGCAGTTTAAGAACCTTGGAATAAAGATGGGTGCCTTAGAAAGGACTTATTCCACTAATGGCCGGGCTTAACAGCACAAATTGCCAAGAAACGAAGGGTAACACTCACTCTGAGCACTTTACCACAAGAATCCTGGAATAATTGGAAGGGTTTCAGAGAAGATGGGGTAGATTGCTTGACTAAACTTCAAGGGTTGATTGGTTAATAAGGGTAAATAATACTACTACAGACTAAGTCATAAATCACTTGATTATCTTCATATAAGCACTTGATCAACAATGAAACGGTGTCCGATTGATAATAAATAATTCCTGGTAACTGATTAACTGATTGGATCCAAAGAGGTCTGTATAAATACCTTTTTGGGGTGATTTTGATCTCCTCAGGGCACGTAGAGAGGGTTCTGCTTTTGGGATGAGGCTGGCAAGCCAGTCAGGGAAAAATTAGCACATCCACTTGGTGCTGTCAATCAGGTTTCCTTAGATATGCTGGATTTCCGTACTATTTTAGCCACAGGATCTGTTAATCTGTTATGGCGTAAATTTGATCATTCTGTACTCATCCTTCATTTTTACTATTGATATTACTTCAAAGCGGACAGATGTGGATGTTTCCTGATTTTACATTATCTGCTGATCATGTAGATAATTTTTAATAATTTTTATGAACACTCCTTGTAGTGTTTTGTGGTCTTCAAAGATCAGGGTCAGTGATTTATGTGGTAATCCTTGATCTTTGATTTATTATCAAAAAATGTTTTAAACTTAATTTTCATTAATTTTATTTAATTTTTGATATTTTTGGATCATTATTAATGCATATGTCAGTTTGTTGCATATACTAGGCAACTCTAACTAGGTTGTAGCTCTTTTGAGCAGTATCTGGTTGTCAGATTAGTCACAACGGATCCAGGCGCGGGGATCAGTTAGTACAGATGTGCGCAGGGTAGGATCCGCTGCGTGCGTGGCAGAATCAGCTGCGCGCGGGTCTCTAGTATGCGGGAATCTGCTACTACCAGTACGTAGGGATATATAATGATGCGGGGCTGCGCACAGGAATTGTGACATAACACATTTCCGCGTGTAACTCCTAAAATATACACAAAACCTCAATTCTGAGTGAATTTTAGGTGTAAACCCTATAATTGAAAACATGTGTGAAATATTAGAATGGCCAAAAAGTGCCATAATGGTGTTGTAATTTTTATTACTTTTCTTTTTAATTATTTTAAAAATGTAAGGACTTAGAATTCAAGGGTGGGGTCAGTGAGTGACCCTACCTAATTTTGGGTGAGGAATCCATTTCTGTAATAATATTTATGGATTTCTCACTCCTTATTTTGTTATTTAAGATATTCTTATTTTTCCATAGTTTTGTGTTGCTATTGACAGGTTGCTCTGTACATAGTAGCAAGCTGACATAAATAAAGAAATAAACATAAAACTTAAATTTGCTTCAAGAAGGTTCCAGGAAGGATATTGAACAAGAATTCGGAGTTCTGTAGGCCAGTTTTGATATCATCCGTTAACCCAACAGACCACAAATCAGACAAGATATGGCCAAATTAATCAAATGGATGCATTAAAATTCACAACTCAATTGTGGAGTAAAGATTACCATGGAACCAATTTTTTTGTTAAAATTCTCAAATTTCAAACTCTAAGAATACTATAACCTTCAATACTCATGATCCTCAATGATTCCATACAACTGATAGTCAAAAAAAAATTCTTCATAACCCTTGCTTCCATTTCTAACTCATGAATCATTTGAAGGTTTATATCTGGATGAAGAGGGGGCTTGGTTGATTCACTCATGTTTTATTTTTTAAGTCTTTGATTCCATAATTTATTCATTTTTTTATCTCTTAAACATTCCTCTTGTTCCACTCACAAGTACTTTTTTTGCTTACACAATTTTATTCTTATATATATATATATATATGAAAAAAAGAGCCATCTCTTTTTTATGCTCCAGAATGTTTGATGTATTTATTTTTTTTATTGGATCAAATTATGGTGGCTAAAAACTCAAAAAAAAAAATCAGGAGAAGAAAAACAGAATCAGACCCAGAAGAGTGAAAAATGAGAAATAGCCAGAGAGATTGAATAGTAGCCAAGGAAACATAACATGGTACACAAGCCATCAGATAGTTTTTGATGGATCATGATCTCATAGCTCAAGTTGATTCCAAAGCTTGATTTTCAACATCCTAAGCAAGTCATTACAATCCTCCTCTGGGAAAACCTTGATTCTTCATGAAGGATCATCTGTAACTGAACCATAGCTACCTTTTTGAAGTTGGTCTTCCTGACTTCAAGTTTTTCAAACCATTTTTTTTTTCTTTTGGAAAGTAAGTTTTAAGGGAAATGTTAAATTCATGGCTCATTGAGCCATGCACATGGTTCAAAAGTGGCGGTGTGGCACGCCACAGGGTCCAATCCAAGTTGTGTACAACCTCCCACAGCTCAAAGAGTCACACAGCCAACCCAGCCTGGTCTGCCGGCATGTGGGATTCCACATGACTACATTCAAGCCGTGTGGAGTTGTACATGGCTCAAATGTAGTTGTGTGGCATCCCACACACCACCGGACCGCAGTGAGAAAAAAAAAAGGAATGAAAGGGTACTAAACTAACCCATAAACTAAATACACCTTCCAAAAAAACAGAATTCAACCAAAAAATCAAAGAATGTTCATTTTTTGGTTAAAAAAAATAAATAAATAAATAAATAAAAAACAAAAAAAAACTGGTACTATCCAATGGACTAGCCTTAAAGTAAAAAGACCCAAAAAAACACAAGTAACTAGACTAGCCTTAAACTAAAAAAACAAAAAACAAAGACAAGTAACTTGACAAGCCCTAAAGTAAAAACACCAAAAAAATACAAGTAACTTGACAAGCCCTAAAGTAAAAACACCAAAAAAAATACAAGTAACTTGACAAGACCTAAAGTAAGTTCAACTTGACTAGCCCTAAAGTAAAAGGGCCTAAAATCAAAGAAGTCTTTTGACCAGCCCTAAAGTAAAATTGCCCAAAAAAATTCAAGTCTTCTGACCAGCCCTAAAGTAAAAACACCAAAAAAAAAAAAACAAGTTCAACTTGTGTTAAGCTGATCCCATCCCAAGGTTAACATAATTTAAGCTTGTTATGGAATCAGCCCAACACAAGTTGAACTGACTTACCATTAAACTCTCATGCAAAACACTCAATATAATGATGTTAACTCAAAACACTCAACATAATGATGTTCAAAATGTAATAACCCTTTTTTTTTATTTTTTTAACAAGTGGAAATGCATTTAAGCACACCGTTTTACAAGTAGTGTGGGACTTGGGTGTTACCCCCCTACCCACTAAAACCCCTCTCCTTACTGCCATCCAGGCATGCCATGCCGTTATCTGGCCTTGGCTCAAGTGTAGCAAGGTCTCTACACACTCCATCTTACTTGTCACTTATTTTTCTTTTTATGCCACCAGGCAGCATGCATAAAAAACCCACCAACCTCCTCCCAGAATCTGGCCATCTGGGGATAGCCAGGGTCCCCTGGAGAGGGTTTCTCAGTCTCCTGGTCTTCCCCAAGCCATTGGCTCTTGAAGGTTAACCGATTTGCTTGACCCACCAAGGAGGGACACATATTCCTCAATGCAGTCCAGACCTTGGCACTGTTTAGAAAACTCCCTAAGCCCCAATTGTTCTCTGATCTCAGAGAAAGTTTCACAATCCAGCACAATGTGCACCACTTCAACTCCATCTCCCACTGGTCCTTTGCAGACGGGACATACCCATGGGGGGTGTACATCCTCCACCAGGCCTAACTCCTTTGCCTTATCATAACTCCAGATTTCCCAGAGACAACCTCTCATTACCCAGTTAACCCCCCATGCTACCTTTGGGTGGTCTAAGGCTAAGTGGGGATAGGCCCGTGTTCTTTCAAAACCTACCGCCTCATAGAGTCCCATGCCCTTGGTCTTGTCCTTCTTCAAGTGCCTGGCAAAGTAGGAGTCTACCTTGTCAGTTATTTCTGACTTGGTTTCCTCTTCCTTAACCTTGGAATATGATTTCAGCCAAGTCCATGTACCCTTAATCCATGAGGATTTGGGGGAGGTGAAGTGATGATCCCTCAGGGTCTTTAGCCAGGATTTGAGGCAGTCAGATTTGTGCAAGAGGCGGCATCTGCCTAGTAGAACTTGGTGTTGGACAGAGCAGACATTAGGTTCAACCATCAGAGCGGCAGCACAGAGGT
This sequence comes from Puccinia polysora, assembly GCA_025617555.3. NCBI lineage: Eukaryota > Fungi > Basidiomycota > Pucciniomycetes > Pucciniales > Pucciniaceae > Puccinia > Puccinia polysora. Next base: position 24,003,258 of record CM062638.1, on the reverse strand, counting down.
TAGTATTTTTAATCTCAACCGTTCCCACCATCTTCTTCAGAATCAGCCACAGCCTTCTTTCCAACAAACTAGTGTGTTCACCAGATGCAGGTAGCACCTCCCTCCCCCAGGGGAGGGAAGGAAGTGCCACCACCTCAAGAAAGCGCAGTTGAGTCACCCATGGAATGCTTTTTGACATCAAGTAGGGTTGGAGTTTATCAAGCCTATCCTCAAAGTCATTAGCTCGCATTGCCATATGCTCACTCATTGCCTGTGGGTTAGCCCCATCAAACTTGACTCCCAAGTAAGTATAAAATTTAACAATTGCTATGCTCCCTTGGTCACCTCTGAGTGTCCAGTCAACAGTTGACATCAGCCGCTGAAGTAGCGTTGCGCCTACTGCATCCCCTACGGCCATCAGTCCACATTTCTGAGGACCCAGCTGCATCTCCCATCTCTCACCCCAGTCTTGAATAATGTCCAGGGCCTGCCAAGCTTCAGCTAAGGAGGAGCAGAAGCAGACAAGATTGTCTGGAAACAGTAGAAAGCTGAGTAGTTCCCCTGGCACCCCAGGAACCATAATCCCAACTTTCCGCAGTTTAATGGCTAAGTCATTAATATAGACATTAAAAAGCAGCGGGCTTTTCAGGGCTCCTTGGCGCACACCCCTCCTTACTGCTATCCCTTTGGAAATCTGCTCTCCTAGCTTAACACTCATACTAGCCCCAGAGCAATAAAGGGTGGTTGGCTATCCTCTGGCTAGCCACCTCCAACAAGACTGCCACATTAGCAGGGAACTCCTCAGTGCATCAAAATCCAGCCTGCTCCCTGAACAAGAACTCACCGTCCTCAAGTGCAGAGTACAGCCTGTCATTGATCAGTTTGCCAACCAGTTTTACCGGCACCTCCATCAGAGCAATCCCTCTAAAGTTATCACAGTCTGTCAGATCACCCTTCTTTGGGATCGACACTACAGCTGCCAATGGCCAGCAGGTAGGGACAGTCCTGCCTTCCAGCATCAGGTTAGACAGGCCCATAAGTGCCTGTGACATTGAAGGAGGGAGGCCCCCCTCTTCCAATCCTGACCCTAGAATCTTGAACCATTCCCAGGTGATCCGACTGGGTCCCGGCGTTTTATACTGCTTGACCTTGCTAAGTATCTGGGTAATCTCCTCCCATGAGAAGGGTTTCTCCAGTCCTTTTAGTCTTGGGAATTTGCACAGGTTACTGGGTCTGGGGACCGGGGTCCCCTTTGCCTGCAGTAGCTTACTGTAGTGTCTTTACCACACTCTCAAAATCTCATCAGGTAGGCATCTGAGAGTCCCATTCTCATCTCTCACTGGGAGAATATGGTTATTCTTGACGCCTTCGTACTTGGTAGTCTGGTTAACCCAACGGAAGAAGCTCCTTGAGTTGCCCTCACGTAAGTGAGAGACCCCATTGAAGATGTGCTCCGCCCAGGAAGTCTGTTTGAACTCTCTAATTGCAGATGTAAGCTGCTTTCAACAGGCCCTCCAGGCTCTCCTAGCTTCACTCACGCCCTTAGGGGGTGACTTTTTGATACCTCTTCCAGGCCATTCACTTTGACTTTATGAGCTGCACCAGTTTCCTAGGTGGATCAAGTTGGTCTGGGGCCTTATGAGGAGCCAGATCCAGCTCCCCCTACCAGCTCTTTACAAGCATCCTCAAAGTCCGCAGAAACCTGGTTCAGGTGGGCAAGTTTCCCTGCCCCCTCCTCGAGGCCCTTAGACAAAGTCTCTGCAAGCTTAACCCAGCACGGGGCCCCCACAATATCCCCACCTTTCTCCAGTAATTGACAAGCTGACTACCCTTGGCACTCGTAGCTCATTCCGTCTTGTAGAAGCCACAGTGGCGGGAGTGCAGGACACCATGGTTGTCAACGGAAGGTGGTCTGAGATCTTTTCATTCCTCCAGACTCTAGCAGAATTCCAACACCCCATTGCACCTTCTAATACAACCAGGTGGTCGAGATCAGACCACCTTTGACGTCCCAGGTAATTGTGAGAGGGGATCCAGTGACTGATAAGCTTCCTGATGTTGAGGGAGGTGGGAATTAATAACCCTGCCAAGGACTTGGCGGTTGTATTGAAGTCACCCATCGATCAGTACAATTCATGTGGCACTATCTGTTTCCAGCAGTGTCGGCACCACCCACCCATCGTACCAAGGCTTTCTTTCACTTGTGCCTAAGTCCCCTCCTGGGTGTGTGTGGTTTGTAAACACTGGCATCATACCACTCCTTGCCCGTCTCTAGGTTCCCTAACCAAACCATGATCCAATATGGGGGGTTAACTTCAACCAAAGTTGCTGACCGATGATTTCTCACTGCCAGTAATCAAGCTTGTTCCCCTGGACCCAACAAGCCATTTGTAGTATGGAAAACTTGAAACCCTGCAAGCACTGGAGACCAGCCCTTTGGCGACAGAGTCTCTTGTAATGCCAATACTTCCACACGTTTCCACCAACCCATGATCTCCACTACTTCAGTCTTTTTGGGCCAAAGCAAGTTCACATTGAGTGAGCACAACCTACCTCCCATGCCGCCCCGTTGCATGGGGACCCCTCTCTTCCTCTTCCTCTTCCTCTTCTCTCTACCACCACTTATCTCCTTCATACTCGCCAATTCATTATTCGCAACCTCATCGATCGTATCCTGACTATTCCGCCGATCCCATCTCATTCACCATCCCTGATCTCAAGTTAACTCAACCTCAATCCGCCACATCCTCGGCCTCTCAACCTCCCATCTCACCATAAATCATCGTCAGTCTCTACACTACACCTCTCACCCTTTTACTCATTCCCTCCATGAACTCCTCCCAAGATCTATCTCGGCTAGATCGACCTATGCACTCTCTCCATCCTCACATTATCCCGATCTCCACCCAATCTCATTCGATACCTTCCTCCTCTGAACTCAATCCTACTCGCGCTGCCTTCATATCCCTCCCCCTCCAGAAACCAGGGCTCTCTTGGATCCTGACTCGAAACCTTCGATCAAGAATGGGAACCAGATCATCACTTCCCTATCAACGAATCCTCGTCAGTCCCGATCGAAAATCGATCGTCCTAGCCACCGGCTCACACCTTCAAGTATTCGATCCCTCGATCGGAAAAATCCTATCATCCACCCATCATCATCATCATCATCATCATCATCATCCTGATCTGCCCATCAATCCCGATCGATCGAATCATACCGGTTTGATCAGATCACTCATCATCCACCAAGAAGCCGGTCTACCAACTCAAGCCTCTGACGATCGTCAATCCAAACCAAGCTCGATCCTCATCAGTACCGGTGAAGATAAATTACTCAAGACTTGGGAATTACCTACTCTCAAGTTGATCAACTCGAGGTATCTTCATCGTTTCCCCTCTTCCCTACTTACTCCTCAGCCTTCCTCCTACCTCTCAACCCCATGATGCTCTCTCTCTCTAAGATCTTAGTTGATCGAATTCGGTTGGTCTCCATCTTTTTTTTTTTTTTTTTTTTTTTAGAGAATTGATCAAGAGAGCCACCTCCTTAGCTGTATCACCCGATGGAAAGAATATCGTGATTGCCGATAAGTTTGGAGACGTTTACGAGTAAGTCCATCACATCCTTTGAGTCATCGATGTCACTTTCCCCTTCCAATCTACCCGCTCTCAATATCCTATAAGTTTGTACTCATACCTTGTACTCTTCGTGGCTAGCCTCCCATTCGACGCACCCGCCCAAACAACCTTTCAGTCCGATCCTGATCAGGACCAGTCAACCTCTTCGTCCATTAAACCTTCTGAACCTGTTCATGAAATCGATTCACAAACCCAGTCCACAACTTACATGAAACCTTCTCGTAAAACTCTGACCCCGATCGCGGGACATGTATCAGTCCTCACCGCACTTACCTTTATACCATCTCGACCGACGCCCTTACTCGTCACTGCTGATCGGGATGAGCATATACGAATCTCAAGATATCCAAGAGCTTGGTCGATCTTTAGTTATCTACTAGGACATGACAGATTTGTTGGTGCGTTACTATGGATCGATCGGAGAAAGTCGAACGGTCAAGATCAGAGTGTGAAGGACGGGAGTGATCATGGTGGTCGACTATTGAGTGGTGGAGGCGATGATCATATCTATGTTTGGGATCATCAACAAAGTAGATGCGTCAAAAAGATCGACGTGAGCCGTTTAGCGGAGGGGATGAGAGTTTGGCCCACTCATAAACAGGTTTGGTTTGCCAAGGCAAGATCAAATAAACGTCGCCGTCGAAATGTGGACCCAGACAAAAGTAGTGCCGTGGATCCTACCCAAGAACCTGATGGTGATTCAAGTAAACCGGCTGATGAGAACTCGCCCGCTTTATCAGGCCAGGGAGAAGACGCGCCACTAGATCAAAATGACTCTCATGCGACGACGATGACGACTGTCCGCAAGACCTGTGTCAATAAAATCATCTGCACTCCTGCTAACGAACTTACGGGTTCAGACGGTTTTGTAGTCGTGACTTCTGTTGGGTATGTATCATTTCTTCAATCGAGGGCGGGAGCGGGGGGCATAAACTTGCCTTAGATTTCTCCCCCCCCCCCCCCCCCTCTGATCGGTTATCTTGGCGTTGAACCAATCGCCATCACCCATTCACAGATCATCTACCCTGGCCATGATCCCCTCAAGGTCTATATTTGATTCACCCTCAAGTCGGAATGATGATCACGAGGATCAAGCACAAGAGCAAACGAGATACTTTGACGTCGGTTTACCGATCCTCGATATCGCCTACCTCTCCGATTCGCATATCTTGGTCTCTCTGGATAATACCGTTTACCCCACTACTACTCTACCCGATCGATCTTCATCCTCTGTTCCCTCGAGCTCTTCACCTCATACCTCATCATTTCGACTTTTATCCCTGGGATCCGACCGCGTTGAGTCTCTCTTTCTTCTTCCTTCTTGTGGCTCCAATCCCCCCTTCCCGTCGCCGTCATGACGTGTGTGCTCTTCTTGTTTACTCATGATGTACATGGTATCTGTCATTTCTCCAGGTCGAGGATGTGACCGATTCATCGATGTTCAGTGCGATGCGCTTGAATGAACTGGCTTCTGTGGAAGGTATGATTTGAATATATCTGTTACTTCTATTCACAGCACAGCCAAGAGGATCAAAATTGCTTGAGGGAAGCTGTCCGCTTTTTTATTTTTTGCTGATCATTGGGTCAACGAACGGTTGCACAATGTGTTTTCGTTTTCGTTTACTTTTTTTTCTTAAAAAAAAAAAGTTACAGATGAATCATCGATTCCAACGATTGAATCGCTATATCCGGAACTACTATTATTCACGAAGGATGAACCGGCAGAACGTGGATTTAAGAATCCGGGTCAGATCCAGTCTTCGAGCGCTCGATCGACTCAGCTCCACGACAATGATGGTCGTGATCTTGATCGATCTTTGAGCGTCGGTGGAGAAAGTGGGAGTGACCTTCCAGGTGGTCGGACCGGTAAAAAATCACAAGGTCGTCTGTTGAGTCAGAGACGGTGTGAGATGGTGCTTGCCAACTCTGGCGCTTCGGTCCATTGATTCGCACCTCGAACTCAGCCCCCCTCCCTGTCCGAGCTGGGTGCCGACCCCATCCTCATCTCACACCCTTCTCGTTCTCCTCGTTCATTCTTGTCTCTCTATCCTCACCTCCGGCTTCATCAACCCTAAGCAAACCTTGCGTTTAGTTGGTTCGGTCACCTTTCTTGTCAAGACTCAACTTATGATCATCTTCGTATCGTTTCAAAAATCCCTCGGGATCGGATCTCTATGGCTTAGAGCTCTTGTTCAATTGTCCGTCGCTAGGATTGCAGGGAAGGGGGTCCACAAGACTTATAACTGTTGGGTGGACTGTGATTAACAGCTATCCAGGAAGTGGTCGTGCTAGTGTCAATATGTCGATCATCTCCAGGTCCACACCCAGGCGCACATCCCCTCACCAAAAAAAAAAAAAAAAAAAAATCGACATGTTTCAGTTTGCACAGACACAAACATCCGCATACCATCCTGGAGCAGACCTCCCAACCTTGAGCCCTATTTGGGTTCTGACAGACCACATACTGATGGATGAGATCTGAGAGCCTAGTAGATGTCCAAGAGCTTGCTTCTTGGTAGCTACTCTAAAGATGATCAAACATCATTAATATCTCTATAAACAGAGATACATGCACACACACACAAACACCAAGAGAGAGTCAATGGGTCCAAAGTGGGATGACTGACGTTGGTTGAGTCTCACTCATTGCAAATCTCTCAGTTGAAGTAGGAGGAGAGACCACCCTAGGTAAAAAGGTGGGAGGGGGGGGGGGGGGGGGGGGGGGGAGGAACAACCAGGTGGGATGGTGGGTGGGAGTCTCTGATTGATGAGCAGGCTTATGATGGCACACATACACACATACACCCACCTTGGAGATCTTGAAGTTTGACACGAGGCAGTGGGTGGAGTGAGAGATCTGAGCTGAGATGGGAGGGGTGAGCACAGGCAGTGATGCCTATCAAGATCTTCTGGCCACTGGCAAGCCACCATTGAGACTTGATGGATGGGCAGGACGGATGTGGGTCTGTCTGGTTGGGAAGTGGTAGTGGTGGCCAGAGGCCTGGATTGAAGAAGTGAGAGCAAAGTGGGGTGTGGAGTCTTGAGGCCTAAGGGAAGATGCTGTGCTTAGACTGTGGGTATAATGGCTCAGTGAGCAATGGTCATCATTTCAATCTCAACTCCTTTTAGATCACCTCAACCATCTTCTTTCATTCCCCCCCCCACCCATCTTTTCATCTCTTTATTTTTTATTATTTTTTTTTCATGTTATTTGTTATTTGTTGTTTGTTAGTTTTTTTTTTTTTGGTCTGGGTTGTTTGGTGGATCTCTATCAACCTGAGTTTATATATATATATATATATATATATATATATATATGATGATGATGGGTGCTCTCTCTCTCTCTCTCTCTCTCTCTCTCTTCTCTCACTTGGTATAAGGTGTGTAGAGATAGATAAGATGATTTGTTGAGTTGATCATCAATCAAAACCTAGTGGGTGGGATCTCTTGATCATCAATCTATGAAGAGAGATGAACCTTTCTTTCTAAAAAAAGAAAGAAAAAAAAAAGAACCAGGATCTTTTGATAGCCTGGTGAATCAGTATGATGGTGACATTGGGAAATTCAAGTTAGATTGAAATCTCTTCCCCCCACCCTCACCCCCCTCCCCCTTCCAAAACATACAGATTAACAAAAAAAAAAAAAAAAAAAAAAAGAAGAAGAAGAAGAAGAAGAAGAAGAAGAAGGATGATGGATTGGTCCTTAAACTGTTAAACCCAAGGGCTCATTTTTGAACACTTGATTTTGGTGTTGATTGATCAACTTTCTTACCTCAATTTTGGATCAAGTTTGCAAATTTTTTTTCCTTTCAAGTTTCAATGAATTTAATATATATATATAAAAAAAAAAACATTTTGGATCAATCAATTTATCATGAGATCTAAAGAAGGAATAGTGATTATCCCCCTTTCCCCCCATCTTTTTTTATAAAAAATAAAGGGAAATAGATGTGCAGAGAAGAGAAAAGAAAGAGATAGATGGTGGTGGATAGAAACAGCCAGAGATGAAAGAGCAATACATAATGAAAGATTGAAAAAAGACATATAAGGTGAGTAGAATCACCAGTAATGGCTAAGTAATTAATGCAAAGGTTAAACTAGCAAATTCTAGAAACTATGGTAAAAAAATTTTATAGTTTAACAAACAACAGCAACATTATAGTCAAAGAAAAAAAAAAAAAAAGGATGAAGAATAGAAATTCATGATTGAAAAGGTAGTAGGATCTTGTTTATCCTAAATTAACCAGAATGAGAACAGATAAAAGTTTATTTTGGGAGATCAGAAGGCCAAGGGTTGAATTATGAGGATTTGAGAAAATCATAACAGGTGAGAAGACAGACCATTGGAGTTTGGGAACACACTTGAGATTCAGAGGCTGTTGAAAAGTTCAAAATAGATCACAGGATCACTGAGTTTTCAAACTGCATAGATTAGATCACAGGATCTATGAACTTGAAAAGGTATGAGATAAATTATTTTTTGAATTTTACTAGGGAAGGTAACCCCAAGTCATGAGATTCTCATGAATAAAGTTATTAAGGCAACCTGTGGCCTGAAATTCAGTTAAATAATGATGAGTGAATTTCAAGCTGTATGTTTTTATTTTTGAATCATTAGTAAACTTACCAGAAGAGCCAATTTACTAAAACAGTTCTTCCTGAGAACTTAGAGATATAGCTGCTGATCTTTGTGAGATTGAAGTAGCTGGTGCAAGAGAGAGGATTGATAGATGATGGAAGAAACTTAATTGAAAGAAAAAGAGATCAGATCTGTATGAGGATTTGATTAGGGGAAATCTGGAGAAATAAGGTTTTAAACAGATGATTGGTTGAATTAATTTAGAATTCACCAGTTTAATTGGTCTGGGTCAAAAAGAATTGAAATCTGGTTAATAAAAAGAAAACAGAATGAATAAAGATCTTCAGTTATGAACCAAACAAATCCCCACACTTGGAGGATCAATTCTGACAGGATTGAAATAGATTTACCACATTAAAATTAGATAAAGAGTCCACTGAATCTATAAATAATCAGTAAAGGAAAGAGTCCACTGAATCTATAAATAATCAGTAAAGGAAAGAGTCCACTGAATCTATAAATAATCAGTATAGAATAAATAGAACATTAGACTAGGGCCCCTATGATCATAAAATTAATGGAAGGAATCCATCCAGTTACAATTTTGAGTATCCACTAGAACTATCACTAACCAGTGTATTAAAGATAGATAAATAAGCTTGAAAAATCATGAGAATAATTGAAAAATCATCTAGGAAATGATATTGAGTAAACAAAAAAATGTTTAACCCAAAGATTGGAAAAAAAAAAAAAATTAAGTGATGACTAAGATCACAAGAAAACATAATACTGGAACATGATATTCAGTACCCAAACAGTTTTCCTGTAGGATTTTAAAACACTAAATGGTGAATTAAGTTTGAAAACATAGTATTTGAAAATTTTCAGCCTAATGGATGCCAATATCCTTGCTATCCTTCAGCTAAGAGAGGTTATAGAATAAATAATAAATATATTATTATAACAATGCACTAATAATCCGTAAAATATTTGGATAAAGCAAATCCAAGGCAATATGGTTTGAATATTAATGATTATAATTAATCAATATTAATAAATTGATTATTAATTAAATAAAAAGAGGGGCCACAATGATTTTGGGGATCTTCAACACCTCTTCTTTAGGAAATTCACTTTGAAATACATAGACCTGATTACTTTGGAACCTTTAATTTATATTCTTAAAGGATTTATTGCCAAAAGATAATATATATATAAAATTTATGATGAAGTGGCAGGGCTTTTCAACCAAGCTTCCACAACAGAAAAAAAGGATAATAAACTCATGGGTATGTTATTTATATTTAATCCTTTGGGTACCTGTTTGGGAGGTGTACTGATGGGTTAAACCTGTATCTAGGGTTAAAAGGTTGTTAAGCAGTTTAAATTGATAAAAAGGGTTTGGGATGGATAATATTAATCAGACTAAATCCATAAATCACTTGATTCTCTCTTATAAGTATTTGATTACCTTGGCAGGGTTTTTGGATTTAAATATAACTGGTTCTGGGGTAACAAGAACCTAAGAAAGGGGACTTTATTTATATCTTTTTGAGTCCCATCTCTGTCCTTCTGAGCCCTGTAGGGGCCCAAGGGGACAGATGCTAAGGCTAGAAGGGAAACCAGTGCTAGCCCTGCATGTGCTCTAGGTGCTGTAGCCTGGCTGAGAGCTGGATCAGTCCGGATCTGGAGTTATTCCCAATAATAGTTTGATAATTAGTTGAGAAAAAGCGCCTAGTTGTTCACATGATCTTCCATTAGTCATGTATGTCATGAGAATTTTCTAAACTTGATGGAATATTCTAATTTTTGAATGTTTTAAAAAAATTTTCTATCTCATAAAACTCCTGGTGACATCCCTCTAAGTGGGAGTTCTGGTCCTTTGAAGTTGTTAACATCAATTTTTGAAATTGATGTTTGTTTAATGAAAATAATTAAATAAAAAAAAAAAAATAATTTGTTGTAATTTATATGTAATATGTTTATTTATTTGGATTTAGGGAAACTCTAGGGACATTAAGATGTCTTTAAAATTTCATAAATTTCATGGGAAGTAGGTTATTAGAATCTTTCAATCTCATGATGGTTATTTTCAAAGTTCAATGAATTTTAGTAAAACAATTTATTTAAAATAGTTCCTTTGGGAACTTTAGTGATATTTTTACATATATTGATTGAGGAGACTTTCACAGAAGATTCTGTGTCCTGAGGTTCTCATATATTTCATATTAAGTAAGTTATACATGTTGAGTTTTGGCCTTCATCATCTTGTCCACTCACCACCCCTTTCAGCACCATTGTCTAGTTAGTTATCATTATTCATGATTGAGATACATATAGTATATCTTGACCAACTTATCTATATCATTGTATGTATGAGACACCTTTATCTATCTCATCCACCTTTTTATGCCATGATATCTTTAGTTATCCGGGCCTATTATTACTTTATGGACGGTACTTATAGTCTTCTGGCCACCATATCTTTTACATTTCACAGGCTTCTGATACTCAAATGTCACTAATCTTAGCCTCTGTGATTCTTGTTTTAAAAACTCCTTCCTCACCAATTTCACTCACTCTCTACTTCTTTGAATATTAAACATGTTAGTATGACCAACTTGTGGTCTCTGAGTTGTCTATAAATACTCTTCAGTCTCCTCATCCCTTGATTGAAATGTGTCAGATTTCACCTTTCTCATCCAGGACCACTTCCTGAAGCCCTTCCAAATATGGTCCCTTCTGGAACCCCTTGAGCCAGACTGCAGCCTTCTTTGGCATAATTGATCCCTCTCATCTCTCTCCTCTCCATCTTGTAAAGCCTGTATTCCAACAACACAGAAATCCAAAGTTTTTAATAGACCTTTTTGATGTTTTTATGTATTTACTTAAACATTTTACTTAAATATATTATTTTGTCTTTTTGTGTATTTTTATGTGATTTACCTATGTTTTTGTCCTTTGTCTAACTGCTAAGACATTTTTTGCATAGGCTGAATGTCTCTTAGTAGGTTGTAGCCTGACCATTAAGTACTTTGACAGCCGCCTCTTGTCATTAGATAATGGCTCTTGAGGCTGTTGCTATGGATATTCTCTTGGCTGCTTGCAGGTCAGCTGCCCAAGGCTGCGCGCCTGCTCAAACTTGGTTGACGCAGTTCTTCACATGGAATCTGCTGCGCAAGTATGTAGCCACCGCTGCTGCATGTGGGAGTGTTGAAAAAATGTCTTTTTGTTGATAAATCCTAAAATATACAGAATTATCTAATTCTGACCAAATTTTTGCCATGAAACCCAACCCTGACTTTTCATGTGAAATGTTGAGAATGGCAAAATATGGACTGGTAGTGCGATGGGCTCCAGTTAGATTATCATGTCAATTAAGATAGGTAAGGAGTAGGAATTTGAAGGTAAGGTTGCTGAGTGAACCTACATAAAATTGGTTGAGCAACCCAAATCCTCAATAATATTTTGGATATACCTACTATTTAATGAGTTTTTATTAATTTTAATTAATTTTCTTGTTTTTGGTGCTTTGTCAGCTAGCTCTGACATAGTAGCAAGCTGAAAAAAAAGAAAACTTCAAAATGATATTGAGTAGAAAAGATGTTGAAGGCAAGGATTGGGAAAAACTAATTGATGAGTGAAATTTGGAAAAAATCTACTGTTTTTTTTTTTGGTTCTATCCAGTCATTCAGATCAGAGATCAAGCTTGATTAAGCTTTATGAGGACAAGGAATATGAAATGAGTTGGAGGGTACCCAATGATCAAGCATTCCCAAGGGTAGGATCATTCACACTTCTGATAGGATATCAAATTTTCTCACCTAGCTTGAAATGAATGGAGGGATGGAAAGGAGAATAGAAAAAAAAATTAAACCCAGAATATTGAGAGTAGATCTTAGTTTCAAAGTTTTGATTAATTTGAAATTTTAAAGAACCTAGTGTGAAGATTTTTGGAAATCTAATGGATGATTTTTGTATTTCAAGGATCAAATGAGTTGGAGATTGATGTAGTTGATGAATCAGGGAAATTAAATTTATTTCTGATTTGATGGATTTTGATTAAGAGATTGAAATCATTTATGGAAATTAAAACTGACTCATATAAGAAAGAATCAAATATTCAAGATAGAATTCTTAATTGGGAGAATTGGGTTTGGTGTTGAGGAAAGTAAAGATCCTGAATGAGGTCAAGAGTATGACTCTATCAAATCTTGAGGTTATCAGAATTTTTGTAAAAAAATTAAAATCAAGTTTAATTCAGATGGAGATCATGCATGAAATTTTTTTTCAAGGTTTTTAGTGATTGAAATGATTTAATGATTTGGATTGAGAAATTGATAGAAAGTTTTAAAAAGATTAATATAGAAAAATAGGTAAAGATGAAGTGTTTGATTCAAGTTTAAGTATCAATGATGAGTATCCAAGATTTAGTCTGATCAAAATCAAATCCATTGATAATTTTGAGTGAATGTTTGTGCATGAAGCTCAAGTTAGAGGTTTTTTTTTTTTTTTAGATTTTGTTTGAAGCTCAGAAGAGACTAAAATGAATTAAAAACTAGATTGTGGATTGATGAATAGTATGAGTTGAAATAAAATTGATTGTGATTCTGATTGAAAGATAAGTTTAAAGCTTGAAAAGATGATGGAAGTATGGTGAATTGAATTCTTCATGAAATTTTAACATTCCTAATTTTAAATTTGGTATTCAAATTTCCTCTGTCAGCCTCCTGGATTCCAAGACAATTGCTATCCTTTAGCTAACAGAGGTGATAGAATAAATAATAAATATATTATTTAATAAATGCAGCAAAATCCGTAGAATATTTGGATAAAGCTTATTGCAAGGTTAATTGGTTTGGATATGGTTTATTGTTATAAATCAATATAGATAAATTGATTATTAAATATTTTGATAGAGTGGCCACAATTATATTGGGGATCTTTAACACCTCTCTTCAGGGAATTCAGTATGAAAACACATGGGCCTGGTTACTTTGGGCCCTTTAGTTTAAAGGATATTTTGTCCAAAGATAATATGTATATAAAATACATGGTGGAGTGGCAGGGATTTGTAACCAAGCTTCCACGACAGAGAAAGGATAATGAAACTCACTGGTATATTATAAAATCCTTTGGGTATCTGTTTGGGACATGCACTGATGGGTTGAACCTGTATACTGGGGTTATAAGGTTGTTCAGCAGTTTAAATTGATAAAAGAGGGTTGAGGATAAATATTATTAATCAGAATAAAGCCATAAATCACATACTTATCTCTTATAAGTATTTGATTACCTTGGAATGGTGTCTGGATGTAAATGTAACTTGGTCTCTGGATATCAATATCCTCTGAAGAGCTCTTTATTTATAGCTTTTGGAGTCCCAATATTGTCCTTCTGAGGGGTACAGGGGCTCAAAGGGATGGACACTGAGGCTAGCAGGTTAACCAGTGGTCGCCTGTCACTTGTTTTTGGTGATGTAAAACGGGTAGAATCTAATTCCACAGGGTATGGGAATTATTCTACTTTATAATTGATGTTTGGACATTTGAATAACACTAATCTGTCCATTTTATTTATTATTTAATTAATTATCCTTAGTAAATGTTCCCATTAAGTTAATAATTATTTTAATAGACATTCATATGGATATTTTGATTTCAGGTGAGTTCTCATTATGTATTAAATAATTGGAGTAAAGTCATTATATTGATTTTACTCCTTATTTTCAAAATTCAGTTGATTTACTAAAATAATTAATTAAAAATGTAAGTCCTGGGTATTAATGTAATATTTTTACATCATAAGTTTTCTTAGTATTTCACAAAAATATTGATGTCAAGAAATTCTCATAATAGTATATTAAAGTATGTTAATATATTTTTAGAAGTAGTAATTATCTTATCTTCAACATTTTTGGTACTTCAAATTATGCCAGCTCTCTGATACCAGGAACCTTGCAGTCCTTTAGCTACAGAGAGTGATAAAAATACTGGAATAATAATAATAATTATTCCAAAAATAAATGCTTAGAGGCTCAAATAAATAATGTAATAAGAGCAGTTGCAAGGTTTAATTGGTTTGGTAATAAAAGGTTTTCAATATGTATATAAAGGAGGGGCCACAGCATTATACTACTGGGGGTCTTTACAGACAAAGCAAGCTCTCTTCAAGGGGCCTCCTTAGGCATTTTAAGAACCTTGGAATGAACATGGGTGCCTTAGAAAGGACTTATTCCACTAATGGCTGGGCATAACAGCACACTGGCCTAGACAGGAAGGGAAACACTCACTCTGAGCACTTTATCACAAAAATCCTGCAATAATAAGAAGGGTTTCAGAGGAGATGGGGTGGATTGCCAGACTAAACTTCAAGGGTTAATTGGTTTTAAGAAATGAATATTAATACTACAGACTTGGTCATAAATCAGTTGCTTAGAAACTTCATAAGAACTTGACTAACAATGACACTGTGTCTGATTGATAATAATAATGCCTGGTAAACTGATGGGTAATAATAGGTCCAAAGAGGTCTGTATAAATACCTTTTTGGGGTGACTATGAGCTTCTCAGGGTACATAGAGAGAGTTATTCTCTTGGGCTGAGGCTGGAAAGCCAGTCAGGGCAAGATTAGCACATCCACTTGGTGCTGTTAGTCAGCTGACCTTAGATCTGCTGGATTTCTGTACTATTTTAGCCACAGGATCTGTTAATCTATTATGGCATAAATTTGATCATTCTGTACTCATCCTTCATTTGTACTATTAGTATTGCTTTAAAGTGATTAAATGTGGACAGTTACTGATTGTTCATCATTTGTTGATCAAGTAAATAATTTTTAATAATTTTTATGAACACTCCTTGTAGTGTTTTAAGGTCTTCAAAGATCAGAGTCAATGATTTACATGGTAATCCTTGATCTTTAATTTATTATTAAAAAATGTTCTAAACTTAATTTTTATTAATTTTGATTAAGTTTTTATCTTTTTAGATTATTACTAATGCATATGTCAACTTGTTACATATGCCAGGCAACCCTAATTAGGTTTTAGCTCTTTTGAGCGGTACCTGTTTGTCAGATTAGTCACTATGGATCCAGACGCGGGGATCAGTCAGTTCAGATGCGCGCGGGGTAGGATCCGCTGCATGCGTGGCAGAATTTAGCTGCGCACGGGTCTCTAGTATGCAGGAAACTGCTACTAAGAGTACGTAGGGGTATGTAATGATGTGGGGCTGCGCGCAGGAATTGTGACATAACACATTTCTGCTTGTAACTACTAAAATATAAACAACTCAATTCTGAGTGAATTTTAGGTGTAAACCCTATACGTGAAAACACATGTGAAATGTTAGAATGGCCAAAAGGTGCCATACTGGTGTTGTAATTTTTAGTACTTTTATTTTTAATTATTTTAAAAATCTAAGGACTTGGATTTCAAGGGTGGGGTCAGTGAGTGACCCTACCTAATTTTGGGTGAGAAATCCATTTCTTCAATAATATTTATGGATTTCTCACTCCTTCTTTTGTTAATTTAGATATTCTTATTTTTATGGTTTTGTGTTGCTATGACAGGTTGCTCTGTAGATAGTAGCAAAATGACATTCCCCCACTCCAAGATATGTCTATATCTGAAAAAAAAATTCTGGGTCAATGCCTTCTGCTGGCTCTGTAGTTCCTTAGGTGTATGGGTCCATCAGGGATATTGTGTTCAGGTAACCATTCATCCTTATCAGCTGATTATCCCTTGTATCTAACTTGGTAGATTCAGACATCTTTTCCATTGATCCTTTCTTTTTTATCTTTAAGGATCTTGCTAATTTTTCCTCTGTCTTTTTCAGGTTGTTCTGCAACAGGTATTTCAGGTGAAGGAGTATATTCTCCATTACTTGGGTGGTAGTGTTTGATGAGAATTACTGGGAACACTGGGTGTTTCCTAGAAAGCTCATCACTAAGGATTACTTCCACAGTATTCTTACCATGAAGTTTATTAATGGTGAAAGGTCCAACAAAAGCTGATCTAAGCTTTCTATTTCCAGCTAAGTTGGTGAAGTTGGTGGTAGAGATCAAGACTTGATCACCAATCTTGAAATCCGGCTCCTTATGGGTTTTATCCCACCTTTGTTGGTTATACTCCACAGCATCCTGGACACACTTAACAGCATGTTTATTGGCTACATCTATCATGTTTTTGAAATCAAGTGATGTAGGGTGAATATTTGTTAGCTGGTGATTAAGGTTATCCTTGGGTAATTTAGGAATCCATCCTCTTTCCAGTATTTAGGGTGCTTCCTTAGTGGTAGAGTGCTTGCTACTGTTGTAGGCCATCTCTAGTGCAGGTAAAAGGCTAACCCAATTGTAGCAATAACAATCAAAATTCTTGTATTCTAGACCAAAGCCAGAGAATCTCCTGAGCATGTCTTCCAGGGTCTGAATCAATCTTTCAGCTAAGCCATCTGTCTGAGGGTGATAAGCTGTAGAGAAAGCTAAGGTGTTCCCCAGCATATCATGAAGATTTCTTCAGAAATCAGAGGTGAATTTAGGATCTCTGTCACTGATAATAATCTTGGGAACTCCAACATCAGCAATGAGTCTTTTCCAAAATAATAGGGCAACTTCCATAGCAGTGTCTTCCTTGTGATTAGGTATAAACTTTGCTTTCTTGGAGAACCTATCCACAATGACTAGGACTGAGTTGTAGGAATAGGCTCCTCCTGGTGGTAGTCCAGTTACAAAGTCCATGTTGATGATCTCCCATCTTTTCTTGGGTTCAGCAATCTTTTGCAGTAGACCAAACCTTTTCCCAGTGGTCCTTTTGGACTTCTGACAAGTTTCACAACTAGTATCATACTGGATAGTGGAGTCTCTCCAATTGATCCACCAAGCAGTTGGTTTAACCTTGTCTAAGGTTCTATCATCAGATAAATGAACAGATGAGCAGTTATCATGGCATTCAGCCAGGACGTGTTTGATATGGTCATCCTTAGTTAAGACTATAACACTTGAATGTTGATGCCTGTAGTATACTAGACCATCCCATATGGTGAACCTTCCGGCTTTGTATGGTTTCAAGACGGGTTCAGGTAGGCTATTAATCAATTCAGATGGTGGAGAAGTACTTTCCATAATGATGATCAGAGTTTTCATGCCAGAATTGTAAGATTCTTTGATTGAGTTGAACAAGGATTCATCCAATTCACAAATGTGGATTCCCATTATGGGAGCTTCAATGTTCAACATGTTAATGTTAAGGATAGGGAAGATATCATTATCCTCTGGATAATAAGCAGGGTTACTTGGGTCATTGGGTAAAGCATTCCTACTCAAAATATCAGTATTCTGG
Organism: Puccinia polysora; assembly: GCA_025617555.3. NCBI lineage: Eukaryota > Fungi > Basidiomycota > Pucciniomycetes > Pucciniales > Pucciniaceae > Puccinia > Puccinia polysora. Next base: position 23,985,722 of record CM062638.1, on the reverse strand, counting down.
TGTTTAGCACCAGCTGTTGGAGTACTTATATCTGAAGCCACCCAATAGGTCTCAGGTTTACCATACTGTTTCTGTCTCTGTTTTCTTTTCCTTTTCTTTTTCTACTTCCTTCTCCTCATATCAGTTTCCTCATGACTCAACCATCAGACATATCAATGTAAAGGTGTGCTTCACCCGTCTGTCACACGCCCTCACTGATACTTATCTCAGTCTGCGTTTCACCCGCACTCATATGTCACTTTCACTGCTCATGTCACATTATCCGTGATATCTTGTCAACCACCACTACCTGAGGACAGAGGTTGAGACAGACAGAAGTTTTTCTTCTTCATCCTTCTTTCTGCTCACTCCTCTGCGTATCCTCAGGTAAGACTTATTTCTGCATCATCTGTTTCCATTTATCCTTTTTTCCTGCTTTGTTTTCTCCAGTGACTGAATATCTTCATCCTTCTTTCTGCTCAATCCTCTGCGTATCCTCAGTGAGCTCAACAGGTTATGAGCCCAGAGCGTTAATCATCACGATTCAATTTATCCCAAGAAGGATCCAACTCAATTCCTTGTTGTTAAATTTTAACCGTACCTCATAATACAAACCACAATGGAAGAATCCCAAAACGGTCATCCTGTCCTGAAGACACCATCAATTACTCCGCTTAACTCACCCGGATCTGAATCAAACTACCTCAACTGGGCAATGATTCTTTGCATCCACTTTAGGGCATCCGGTGTAAGCCATCTGTTCAACAACAATCCAACCAAGACCAGTCCGGAAACGCTGTCTCAAGATAATCTGGCTGTCTGTTCCGTAATCTCAAGATCCATTCTCCCTGTCAACTTCCAATAAATCAGAAAGTATGAAGAGAGCGCTCTGGGAATGTGGAACGCGCTGAAGGAAGCTCACCAAGACAATTCATCAGGAGGAAGGATGTACTGGCTCAGAAAGTTGCTTCTAACAAAACTCAACAATAAAGATATGACCACCCATCTCTCTGAAATAGTGTCCTACAGCAAGAAACTTGGCTCACTTATCACTCCCAAAAACCCTCTAACCGCAGACAACCTTCAATCTACTGCAATCTTAATGTCTCTCCCGGACGACTGGCTTGGATGCGTCTTGAGTATGATGAACAAGGAATTGGTTTCATTGTCTAAAATAATTACCGCACTTAAACAAGAACACCTAAGGAGAAAGACTTGAATCAAGGATGAGATAGTCCATTCAGTTAATACTAAAACAATAGCAAGAACTCAGCCCAAAAAGATGTCAACTCAGAATCCAAACGGCTATACTAGAACCTATTACTGCACCAACTGCAAGACTGAAGGACATTCATTTTCCAGGTGCCCCGAGGTGCTCCAAATTATTGAACAGTCCAAAAGAAACAACCAGCGACCAAATGACAGAGGAGTCAGATCCAAACCATCTAACGTGAATGCAAGCAAGGCCGTTGTGGAAAACAAATCAGAAGATGGTGACTCGGACAATTTCTCTGACTCTCAAATCATTGTGCACGCTGGTTCCACCACCTGCAATCTCACCAATTCAACAGCCAATCTGAAGAGAGATTTCAATCTCGACTCCGGGTGTTCAGTCTCCATGACTCAGTACAAATACCAGGTCTCCAATAGAAAGAAAAACCACACTCCTGTTTGCCTCGCCAACGGATCCACCATCACTTCTGTGGCAGAAGGATCTCTGCGTCTCCCTTTCTGTCAAATCAGGACCCTTGTGGTCCCAAAATTGAATGAACCGCTTCTGTCCGTTTCAGGCATCTGCGACTCGGGGCTCATTGTTGTATTCTCCCAAGACGGGTGCAAAATATTTGACAAGAATGTCACCAACTTAACAACCTCTTCTCTCCAATCAGGATATCAAAATGGGAACTTCTTTTACCACCCAAAACAAGAAGTGAGCGGGTATGACTCTCTCTCCTCAGCTGTTTCTCATTCACCTGACAACAGTATTTTTGGCTATCATAGCAGGCTGTCCCATTTGAATCTCAAGTACCTCAAAAGGCTCCTGAAATCACACAATATCTTCCCACTCCCGTCAAATGATCTTGAGGTCCAGCAATGCCCAATCTGCATCAAATCAAAAATGACTAGGACTCCCTTCCACACTTGACTCTCTCACAGATCAACTAGACCGGGACAAATCATTCACTCCAACATCTGTAGTTTCAAAACCACATCTCAAGAAGGGTACAAGTATTTTGTCACGTTTATCAATGATTACTCCAAAGCTCTTTTCGCCTATCAAATCAAAAGCAAGTCAGACGTATTCCAGTGCACCAAAATCTTCATTCCGTTTTTTGAAAATCAATACCAAGCCCAGATCTCTTCACTTTGTACCAACAATGGAGGTGAATACCTCAATCAGTCAATGAAAACTTACCTTGAACCAAGGGGAATACTCCTTGAACTTGGGCCGCCACACTCCCCTCAACTCAATGGTGTTGCTGAACGGTCCAATTGCACAATATGCAACATGATTTGAGCCTCACTCATCTCCTCCCATCTACCCAAATCTTCCTGGGCAGATGCTCTCAGACACTCAATCTTTGCTTTCAATTCTTTTCCTTGTAAAACTCCCTCTGGATTTGTGTCACCCAACTCTCTTCTCTGTCACAATGATGTCCCACTATCATATCTCCATCCTTTTGGCTGCAGGGTTTGGTACAAAGTTCCTGAAGCAGAACAATCAAAACTCAACAGGAAAGGAAAGTGCGGAGTTTTACTGTCCTATCTACCCAACGGCAACGGATATTGCATCCTTGACTCTCAAAGCCGCAAGGTCATTAAATCACGCAACTGTTTCTTCAAAAATGCTATTTTTCCTAACTACCGTCCCACCAACATGGATAATAACCCTCAACTCTCACCCACATCTGATCTCCTTCCGATTCAAACCACTCCAAATCCACCTGTGAGTACCAGCGTTCCGACCAACAAAGCTATACAGCCGCCTCTGGATGACTTTTCCACCCAATCACCATGTACACCTGCAATCACCCATCCTGGCCCAGATCCTGTGTTCAGAAACTACCAGCCTGATCCCTTGTCCCGGCCGCGCTCATCGAGTGCTAGCTCATCTGGCTCTGACTGGATGCCATCTCTCCCCACCCATCATGTCCCCCCCCTCCCCACCTTCTCCCTTTTCCGTCCATGATCCTCCACCTTCCCCTTGCCCTCCATCTTTCCCTCTTCCTACTTCTCCCGTTGCAATCTCTCCCCCCGCTCCAACTGTCACCCTCCCTGTCTCCTCTCCCCCCATCCGCCGTTCCTCGAGGCAACGTCAATCTCCCAGTCGCTACAGAAATTTCTCCCAATCCATTTCCGTTAAAGACAACCTTGTTGCTCCGAAGACCTGGAAACAGCTCCTCAAATCACCACATTGTCCCCAATGGATTCTCTCCGCACAGGATGAAATTTCCTCGCTCCAGGGTATGGGAACATGGAAACTTGTCCCTCCACCCAGCGGTAGGAAGGTCATCTGTTGTAAGTGGGTTTTCAAGGTCAAACGCCAAGCGGACGGCTCAATTCTTAAGCTCAAGGCCCGCCTCGTTGCCATGGGTTTTTTGCAAATCCATGGGCTTGATTTTGATGAAGTCTTTGCTCCGACTCTCCGCATGGAAAGTCTTTGCCTTGTGCTCTCTCTGCTAGGTCACAACAATTGGGTTGGCCGTCAAATTGACTTCAAAACTGCCGTCCTGAATGGCCACCTGGACGAACCAATCTACATGTCCCAACCGCCAGGATTTGAGGATCCGTCCCGCCCTGACTGGGTCTGTGAAGTCTCACGCGCAATCTATGGACTACGCCAATCCCCTCGCCAGTGGAACCTTGAGCTGAGCTCTGCAATGGTCTCTCTTGGCTTATCAAAGTCCTTGTATGACCCGTCTCTCTATTACAAGCTCAACGGTGGTGTTCTCAAGGGAGTAGTTGCTGCTCATTTTGACGACCTCGCCGTTGTGGGGACGCCCGGTTTTGTTAAAAAATTCATCACTGGCATCAGCGGTAAGTTCAAGGTTGGCTTGGATGAGGACCTCCACCTATTTCTGTTGCTATCCGTCCAGCGCGACCGGAAGGCTAAAACTGTCTCCATTGGCCAGTCCCATTACATCAAATCTGCCTACAACCGCTTCCTGCCCTCAACCCAGTTAAGAACTGTTTGGTCTCCAACCGCGACTTCCTTCAAGTTTCTCCGGAAGCGGACTCCAGACTCTCCTAAAGCCCCACCCAAATACAACCATTTCATTGGCTCCTTGCTTTGGGTCTCCCAATGCTCGCGCCCTGATGTTGCTTTTGCGGTCAACCGGCTCTCCCAATTTCTTCAGGACCCCTCACTTGATCACTGGCGCGCTGCAATCCGGATCCTCCACTATCTCAAAACCTCTGCCAATCTGCGACTTGTCCTTGGAGGCCAGTCCCTCAATCTCATTGGCTACACAGACTCTGACTGGGCTGAAGACTGCGTTGACAGACAATTCACCTCTGGATACACCTATTGACTTGGTTCAAGTGCCATCTCCTGGAAATCAAAGAAGCAGCCCACAGTCTCCCTCTCCAGCACCAAGGCTGAGTACAAAGCTCTGTCTGACGCCTGTAAGGAAGGCCTGTGGCTCCAAAATCTGCTGGCTGAAATCCACCTTTGGGATTCTTCACCAGTTGTTCTTTTTGTTGACAACAGCGGTGCTGAAGCCCTGGCAAAAAATCCTCTCCACCACTCTCAAACAAAGCATATTGATGCAAGACATCATTTCATTTGCAAATGCATCAACCAGTCTCTCTTTGAGGTTCAACAAATTCCCACCGCTGACATGCTTGCGGATATGCTCACAAAGCCTCTCCCCAGGGTTATGCTTCATAGACACCGCTCTCCTTTTGGCTTAGTATGACGTGCTCAGCATGGGGGGGTGTTGGAGTACTTATATCTGAAGCCACCCAATAGGTCTCAGGTTTACCATATTGTTTCTGTCTCTGTTTTCTTTTCCTTTTCTTTTTCTACTTCCTTCTCCTCATATCAGTTTCCTCATGACTCAACCATCAGACATATCAATGTAAAGGTGTGCTTCACCCGTCTGTCACACGCCCTCACTGATACTTATCACAGTCTGCGTTTCACCCGCACTCATATGTCACTTTCACTGCTCATGTCACATTATCCGTGATATCTTGTCAACCACCACTACCTGAGGACAGAGGTTGAGACAGACAGAAGTTTTTCTTCTTCATCCTTCTTTCTGCTCACTCCTCTGCGTATCCTCAGGTAAGACTTATTTCTGCATCATCTGTTTCCATTTATCCTTTTTTCCTGCTTTGTTTTCTCCAGTGACTGAATATCTTCATCCTTCTTTCTGCTCACTCCTCTGCGTATCCTCAGTGAGCTCAAAACCAGCTTGGTGAACTATGGTCATCTGACCTCTGTACTGTTGTATGGCAATTGGCCATCTTAACATGTTCCTACTAGGGGTCTTCATGTTCATCAAAGTCCTGAAAGCATTGCAGTCAGTAATCACTGTAAACTTGGTGCCTTCCAAGTAGTAATGAAGTTTCTCCAGAGCCCATACTAAAGCAAGGCATTCCATTTGGCTTGCACCATACCTTTTCTCACTATCCTTAACTTGTCTGGACATGAAGAGTATAGGTTTTTCCACTGGTTTTTCATCCTCTATGACTTCCTGGTGTAATGCAGCTCCTAGCCCGTCCATACTAGAATCTATATAGAGCTTGAAGGGTTTAGAATAGTCTGGCTGAATCAGTACTGGAGCTGAAGCCATTGCCATCTCGAGTTACTCATAATTTTTAACTCTTTCATGAGTCATTTAAAACAAGGTGGTGTTGTTGCAGATTTCATACAGACACTTTGTTAGAAGAGAAAAATTTGGTAAGTACTTCCTATAGTAGCTGCAGAAGCTAATGAAAGATAGGAGTTCAGTTTTATTCTGAGGCATTGGCCTATTCATTATTGCTGCTATCTTGTTTTGGTCAGCAGCTAAGGTTAGTCCAGAGACAATGTGTCCTAAGGCTTTGAGTGCTCCATAGCCAAAGTTGCACTTTTTCATTGTTACCTTTAATCCCACGGCAGAGATGGTTTTGAGGACTTATCTTACTTTATCCAGGTGGGTATCCCAATCATCAGCGTAAATGATAACATCTTCAATGTAAACCATCATCCATCCTTGCCTGGTGAACAATCCTAGAACTGTTTCCATCATCCTTTGAAAATGAGAAGGAGCATTTTTTATACCCCAAGGCATCCTTAGATACTCATGAATTCCCAAATGACAGATAATTCTCATGAATTTTGGGCTATCAGGGCTGATAGGTATTTGGTGAAAACCTTTCAGCATGTCCATGGTAGTGATTTACTTAGCTTTTGACAGGTTATGCAAAGAATGGTCAATCCTTGGAATTGGATAATAATCAGCTTGGGTGTAGTTGTTCAGCATTCTGAAATCTCCAACCATTCTTGACTTATCATTGTGCCAAGCTATAATTACTGGGGTAGTGATATCCACTTGTTCATTGTGTCCTACTTTCCTTAAGACTTGTAAGTCAACCAACTCTTGAATATGGGTTTCCAGAGCAGCTCTAGATTTTGGAATAGAAGGGTAAGCAGGTCTCCTGAGGTTAAATGGGTAAGGAGGATTAATAGTCAGAGTTAGGATCATATCATGTCCTTTGATTTTACCAATGGGGTGATCCTTGGCACAGAAAGCATTCTGATTTTCAAAGCATACTTGAAGGATGTCCCGTCTTTGTTCTTCATTGAGAAGAGGATTCAAAGCTGCTTGAGAGAAGTATTCCTGATTGAAACTCTGCAAGTTTTTTTCATAAGCTGAATCAGAAGTTTGAGCATTGACATGGCATATATGGAACTTTTTGTTCCAGTCTCCCTCTATGGTGAAGTATCTACCTTTGCTTGGAATACATCTATACCATACAAGCAAAGAGAATCGTTAACAAGGATAAAGTAATCCCATACTCCATTTCGGAGCACTACAAATTCAATTTTCAGCTTGAGTGATCCTTTAGAGTGAGGGAGTATGGTATCAGAGGACCATACTCCAACAGCATTAAGAGAAGAATTAAAGCTGTTGAACTTGGCCTGAGTTACTGGTAATAAGTTCAGTTTCCAGTTTGGGTCTTGTTTCTACAAATAAGTTGAACCAACACAAGAGCAAAAGGCTCCACTGTCTAGAAGTAACTTAACAGGGGAACCTTGAATGAAACCAGTAGCATAGCATGTTTTGCCTGAAGTGTAAATTTACCGGAAGAGGTTTTTGGGGTCAAGGCCTTAGCCTCAGAGATGTGGTGAATCTTCATGTTGGGATTTCACTTTTGAGGTAAGTTGGAATCCTCATTAACAGAATTTATGTCTAGGGAAAACTCAATACTTCCTTCAATGACATTGATGGGGTTAGTGATCATCAAATCACACTCAGAAAGTGATCATTCAGCATCATCTAAGTGAGGGTCAGGATTATCATACTCTTCTCCTTCAATAGGATTAATCCTTTTCCTAGGTACAGGACAATCAGGTTTTATATTTCCTGTTTGGTTACAGTTTCAACATACTTTTTCCTTTGACTCTGGAGTCTTCTTGACCTCCAAAGTAGTTGGATTAGTGACAGAGGATTCCTTAGTTTTGGCAGTATACTCTTGCCTGTTCCTAGTATTTTGTTCCCTGGGGAGTCTGTTGACTCTCTTATCTAGACCATTCATATCAATAGTCTCTTCCAACACACCTATCAGTGTAGAAAGATCAGAATCCATAGGCATTGTGCACCTTACACTGTGGTTGATTTGTCCAGAACATAAGTTGAGAAGTCTTTCATTGACTTCTTCTTTATCAGCATCCAGGTAAAAACAGTCTAACCTCCTTATTTGGTCTAAGCATCACTTATGAGGTTTGTCCTTGGATGGATCAAACTGGGAGGTTTCAAAAGTTTTCATCATCTTTCTTTTCCAAATCCTAGTACCAAATTGTACTTTGATTAATTCTTTCCAAGAACTCCAGCATAAAGATCCAACTTCTTCCCTTTTATTGATAAACCAATCAAGGGCCACTCCTTAAAATAGTCTGGGCAATATTACCACAACTATTGTATCAGGAAGTTCATAAGAAGCAAGGTAATAATCAATAAATTTAATGAAACTGAAATGGTTGTATTCTCCTTCTCCGGAGAATTTAGGACGTTCAGTAATGGGAGGAAGTAACTTCAAAGCCTGTTCTATTTCAGGAGTAGGACTGGGCTTAAAAGATTCATCCCTAGTTGTCCTAGTTCTAGCAGGAACACTAGGAGTAATGGTGAACCTAGCAGGTCTAGTTTCTTCCAGGTCAATGACTGGGGAGTTAGTAGAATTGACTTTAAGATCTCTAAGATCATTCTTAATCATACCTAACTCCAAATAAAGTTTTTTATTTAGTAAATCAATTTTTTTTAATAAGGTGAGCTGAAGGAGTAGGACTAGTTTTCTTGACTTCTTACTTAAGCTGGTTCATGGTTTCAAGAATATCTTCCTGAAGAATTGATTGGTTATCATCAATATGTTTCATCAGGTCAAACTTACTAGATTTTATACTATCCTTGATTTGTTGTATTTCTAACTCATCAATTCTCATAGTCTGAGACTGGGTATCAATCACTCTGAAAATACTCAGACTCAATCTGTCCAATTGTTGATAAAGTTTGTCAAAACATTGGCTGATAACCGTAAAATTGTGAGACACATTTACAGAAAAGCTATTAAGAGCTTCTACATCTAATTGTGGTACACCTTTTTCCACTTCTGGGCTAGGGATATTATTCTGTCCCAATCATTTGGGTTCCTTAACTTCTGATGGACTGAGGACCTCTTCTGTTTGGGATCTTTTCCCTTTAAGGAAGCTAACTGATCCCAAGGATTCCAGTCCTGCACATAGCCTTCTACTTCTTTCTTTGGGATCAACTTTTGCAGAGAAATCTGAGACTTCTTTGCCAGAGAAAAAGCTTTTCTCATACCTGGCTGATCCTCCTGTGTCTGAGACAACTTGAATTGTTCCCAATAGCTCACCTGCTCTTTCACTAACACTTTGACTCTTTCCTCCTTGGTTGAGTCCAGCTGGGGTGGCATAGGAGGACTGGTATCCTCCTGGGATAACTTGTTGGGCAATGGGTGGTTCTCCAACGCTCTTTTGGTTGATTTGGTGGCTGCAGTTGTCGCCGTTGTTGTCCCGCGTGATTCTACGGTCACGGGTTTGAGCCCTCTCATTGCACTCGCGACTGGAGTCCTTGTGAGTACGGGTTCCTCCGGGCAGAGATCCATATGATGGGGCTCTACCTGTTGCATGGGTGTTGCGCCTGTTTTGGTAAATAGCACCAAAAAAATAAGGAAGTCTTTTGTCAAAACTTTTGAAAAAAGACTTAAAAATATAAAAAAATAATAATTTTGGGTATTTATATTTTTTAAAATTTTTTATATATATTTTAACTCACTTAAAACTTAATTCAAGGGTACCAACACTTGGTTGGGATCACAACTGTCCTTGGGGGGTATTCCAACTGGGTCTGAGTTAGTTCCAATCAGATCCTGGGATAAATCCAAGGGTAAGCCCAAGGGTATACTGTCTGGGACGTCCTCTAGGAGGTCCTGGTCAATGAGATCACCAAAAACTAAATCCACTGATATGGATAAAAAAAATATATAAGTTTAATATTTTTTGTATTTTTACATGGCAAGATGATATTTTTAGAAAAATAATCACTTTTATTAGTTTTGGATTTTTCTTTATCTTCAGGATTATTTATTTTATAAATATAAAGCTTCCTTTGATAAATCTTCCACTCCTTATGTTGCCTTAATAAAGAATTGAAACTGATGATTCTTTAAAGCTCAAGTTATTTGTCCTTTATAACCTGCTGTTTATAATAAAGAAATTTCTCTTGTTGTTGCTCAGGAGTTATAATAACAGGGACAAAGTTACGGAGTTTTTCTTCTTTTTTATTTTGAAGAAGGTTCAAATAATAATTGATCAATTCACCGTTGGTCTGAAGATCCACTAGAGAAACAAATGATCAAAAATATATGTTATAAGTATTTTAAATTATTTTTTTTTTTAAAAAAATGGACTGGTCCAAGGAATAAATAATCAAAGATTAATTATTTAAGGATATTTCCCAGCCAGAACCCCAGTTGTCAGCTCTCTGATACCAGGAATCTTGCAGTTCTTTAGCTAAAGAGAGTGATAAAAATACTGGAATAATAATAATAATAATAATAATTCCAAAAATAAACACTTAAAGGCTCAAATAAATAATGTAATAAGAGCATTTGCAAGGTTTAATTGGTTTAGTAATTAAATGTTTTCAATATGTATATAAAAGGGGGGCCACAGTATTATACTACTGGGGGTCTTTACAGAAAAAGCAACCTCTCTTCAAGGGGCCTCCTTAGGCAGTTTAACAACCTTGGAATGAACATGGGTGCCTTAGAAAGGACTTATTCCACTAATGGCTGGGCATAACAGCACATTGGCCTAGACAGGAAGGGAAACACTCACTCTGAGCACTTCATCACGAAAATCCTGCAATAATAAGAAGGGTTTCAGAGCAGATGGGGTGGATTTCCTGACTAAACTTCAAGGGTTGATTGGTTTTAAGAAATGAATAATAATACTACAGACTTGGTCATAAATCACTTGCTTAGACCCTTCATAAGCACTTGACTAACAACAACACGGTGTCTGATTGATAATAATAATTCCTGGTAAACTGATGGTGGAATAATGGATCCAAAGAAGTCTGTATAAATACCTTTTTGGGGTGATTTTGAGCTTCTCAGGGCGCGTAGAGAGAGTTCTGCTCATGGGCTGAGGCTGGCAAGCCAGTCAGAGAAAGATTAGCACGTCCACTTGGTGTTGGTAATCATCTGACCTTAGATCTGCTGGATTTCTGTACTATTTTAGCCACAGGATCTGAGAATCCATTATGGCATAAATTTGATCATTCTGAACTCATCCTTCATTTGTACTATTAGTATTGCTTTAAAGTGAGCAGATGTGGATTTTTTGTGATTTTTCCATCATCTGCTGATCACGTAGATAATTTTTAAAAATCTTTATGAACACTCCTTGTAGTTTTTTGTGGTCTTCAAAGATCAGAGTCAATGATTTATGTGGTAATCCTTGATCTTTAATTTATTATTAAAAAATGTTCTAAAGTTAATTTTTATTAAGTTTAATCAAGTTTTGATCTTTTTAGATTATTAATTACATATGCCAGGCAACCCTAATTAGGTTGTAGCTCTTTTGAGTGGTACCTGGTTGTCAGATTAGTCAGGACCAATCCAGACGCGGGGATTGGTCAGTTCAGATTCCCGCAGGGTAGGATCCGCTGCGTGCGGGTCTCTTGTACGCGGAAAACTGCTACTATGAGTACGTAGGGGTATGTAATGATGCGGGGCTGCACGTGGGAATTGTGACATAACACATTTCCGCATGTAACTCCTAAAATATACACAAAACCTCAATTATGAGTAAATTTTAGGTGTAAACCCTTTACGTGACAAAGCATGTGAAATGTTAAAGTGGCAAAAAGGTGCCATACTGGTGTTGTAATTTTTAGTACTTTTCTTTTTGATTATTTTAAAAATGTAAGGACTTGGATTAAAAGGGTGGGGTCAGTGAGTGACCCTACCTAATTTTGGGTGAGGAATCCATTTCCTTAATAATATTTAGGTATTTCTCGCTCCTTCTTTTGTTAATTGAGATATTCTTATTTTTTATATAGTTTTGTGTTGCTATGACAGGTTGCTCTGTACATAGTAGCAAGCTGACAAATTATATTTAATAAAAAATACTTATAAAGGTTATTTAAGTATTTTTATATAATTTTATGTATTTTTAGACTATCTAAAATCCACAGGAACACTTATTACATATGTAGAATGTCCTTGTGTAGGTTGTAGCATGTTTACATGGTACCTAGGTTTCTCAGGGTGCCTGTCACTTTTTCAACCCATAGTCCCGCAGCTGCATACTTTTCAGAGGCCGGGGGCTGCGTACATGGCTTTGACAGAGTGAAAGAGCTGTAGCTCAGCCATGTGCAGGTGCATTGGCTTCGGTGGCTGCGTGCGGGAACTGTGACAGAACACATTTCCGTCTGTAACTCCTAAAATATACACCACACCTCAATTCTGACTGAATTTTAGGTGTGAAACCTATACGTGACAATACATGTGAAATATTCAATTGGCCAAAAAGTTCAATAGTGGTGCCGTGGTATTTTGGTCTTTCTTTTCCTTAATTATTTAAAAATATAAGGAGTTGGATTTCAAGGGTGGGGTCATTGATTGACCCTACCTAATTTTGGGTGAAGAATACACCAGGGGGGAGGCCAGTTACAAAATCCATATTAATGATTTCCCATCTAGTTTTGGGTTCAGAGATCTTCTGTAGGAGTCCAAAACTTTTTCAATTACTTTTATTAGATCTTTGGCAAGTCTCACAGCTACTAACATACTTAATAGTGATTTCTTTCCAGTCTGTCCACCAAGCAGTTTTTTTACTTTCTCCAAGGTTCTTTCAGTTGATACATGCCCTGATGAACAGTTGTCATGGCATTCCTGGAGTAGGTGTTGTATATGTTCTTTGTTGCTTAGTACTAATACACTGGAATGTTGGTGTTGGTAGTAAAGGAGACTGTCCCAAAAGGTAAACCTCCCTTCTTTATAGGGTTTAAGTAATGAAGCAGGTAAACTATTTATCAGAGCTGCTTCTGGGGATTTACATTCCATAATGGTAATCAGAAGCTTGATTTCAGGGGATTAGTTGTCCCTCAATAGATTGAAGAAAGCAGTATCTAATTCACATAAGTGGATCCCCATGATTGGAGCATTTAATGCAAAAAGATTGATGTTCAAGATAGGAAAGATATCTTGATCCTCAGGGTCATATTCTGGATTTCTAGAGTCAATAGGCAAAGCATTCCTACTTAGACTATCAGAATTCTGATGTTTAGCTCCAGCTTTATGCACTATAGTCATCTGAGCTCTATGCTGTTGTATAGCAATTTTCCACCTGAGCATATGTCTGCTGGGGGTTTTCATGTTCATGAGAGTACTTAAAGCATTAAATTCTGTGATCACTTGGAAAGTGGTAGCTTCTAAGTAATAGTGTAGCTTTTCTAAAGACCATACTAGAGCCAAGCATTCCAACTGACTGGCTCCATATCTCTTTTCTGTATCTTTGATCTGTCTAGATATGAAGAGTACTGGTTTCTCCACTTGTTTGTCTTCTTCCATTCTTTCTTGATGTAGAGCAGCTGCTAACCCTTCCATACAGGCATCAATGTACAGTTTAAAGGGCTTTGAGTAATCTGGTTGAATGAGCAAAGGAGTAGAGGTCATAGCCATTTTTAGTTCCTCATAGTTTTTCAATCTCTCATGTGTCATTTCAAAGAGAGTGTTATTGTTGCATATTTCATACAGACTTTTAGTTAGCATGGAAGAAATTGGTATGTATTGTCTGTGGTAACTGCAAAAACTAATGAAAGACAGTAAATCTGTTTTATTTTGAGGCATGGTTCTGTTAATGACAGCAGCTATCTTATTTTGATTAGCAGCTAGAGTTAGACCAGAGACTATATGCCCTAGGGCTTTCAATTCTCCATATCCAAAGTTGCATTTCTTCATGGATAATTTTAATCCTGCTTTGGAGATATTTTGGAGTACTAATCTTATTTGGTTTATATGAGTATAAAAATAATCAGAATATATGATAACATCATCTATATATACCATCATCCATCCTTGTCTGATTTATGTACCTAGAACTGTATCCTTTGTTCTCTGGAAGTGTGATGGGGCATTCTTTATAACAAAGGGCATCCTAAGATATTCATATATTCCCAAATGACATATTATTCTCATAAACTTTCTGCTTTCAGGGCTTATAGGTATCTGGTGGAAAACTTTAAGCATATCCATAGTAGTGATATATTTGGCCTTGGACAAGTTATGTAGAGAATTATCAATCCGGTTACAGGATAATAATCTGCCTGAGTATAATTATTGAGCATTCTGAAGTCTCCTACCATTCTTGAATTTTCATTATGCCAAGCTATGATTACAGGTGTGGTCACATCTACCTGCTCATTGTGCCCTACTTTCCTTAATACTTGTGACTCTATCAGTTCTTGGATATGTTCCTCAAGAGATATTCTAGACTTAGGACTAGAGGGATAAGCTGGTCTTCTTAAGTTTGGGGGATAAGGAGGCTTAATAGTCAATTTGAATACCATGTCATGTCCTTTGATATCACCAATGGGATGATATTTAGTACAAAAAGCATTTTGGTTCTCAAAGCAGACTGTCAATATATCTTTCTTCTGTTCCTCAGAAAGTTTCATATTTAGAGCTGCTTGAGAGAAGTATTCTTCATTAAAGTCTTCTAAATCCTTTTGATAAGTGGAAGAGGGGAAGTTACATTGGATGGTGCATATCTTAAACTTCTTTTCCCAATTACCACCCACTGTAAAGTATCCCCCTTTAATCTGGAACACATCTATACCATATAGACATAAAGAATCATTACCTATTATCAGGTAGTCACATAATCTGTTGAGCAATACCACAAATTCCACTTGTATTCTTGAAGATCCTTTAGTATGGGGTAATATTATAGGAGAAGTCAATACTCCAATAGCATTCATGGTAGAGTTTCAAGAGCTAAAATTGGTTTTTGGGACGGGCAGAACGTGTTCTTTCCAATTGGGATCCCATTTGTTTAAGAATTCAGTACAGACAAATGAGCAGAAAGCTCCACTATCCAGTAATAACCCTATAGGTCTGTCTCTATACAATCCTGTTGCATAGCAAGTTTGACCAGTAGTATAACTCTTAACACTCATAGGTTCAACTGTTAATGGTTTAACATCCGTGATATGTCTAGGAATTATGGTAGGATCCCATTTTTGGGGCAAACTAGAGTCCCCATGGATGTTATTGATTTATATAGAAGTGCCTATATCTTCTTCTATAACATTAACAGGGTTGGTCAGGATCAATTCAAATTCAGAAAGGGATCCTTCAGTATCAGCTATATCTTCATAGTTCTGATTACCTTCAACCTCCTACTCCCCTTCCAAGACTGCTGTCAGCTTGCTACTATTGCAGAGCAAGCTGCAAAAAGTAACAGAAATAACATTAAAATAATAATAATAAAATTAAACTAAGAAAAAGTAGGAAAAACATAAATATTATTACAGAAATAGATTCTCCACCCAAAAGTAGAAAGGGTCACTCACTGACCCCACCCTTGAAATCCAACTCCTTATGTTTTTAAATAATTAAGGAAAGAAAGACCAAAATACCACGGCACCACTATTGAACTTTTGGCCAGTTAAATATTTCATACGTATTGTCACGTATAGGTTTCAAACCTAAAATTCATTCAGAATTGAGGTGTTGTGTATATTTTAGGAGTTACAGATGGAAATGTGTTATGTCACAATTCCCGCACGCAGCCGCGGCAGCCAATGCACCTGCGCGTGGCTGAGATACAGCCCTGTCACTCTGTCAAGGTTGTGTACGCAGACCCGGGCCTTTGAAAAGTACGCAGCTGTGGGACTATGGGTTGACAAAATGACAGGCATCCTGAGAAGCTTAGGTACCGTGTAAACATGCTACAACCCACACGGGAACATTCTACATATGTAATAAATGTTCCTGTGGATAGTAGATAGTCTACAAGTACATACTATTATATAAAAAATACTTAAATAACCCTTATACGTATAATTATTTTAGTAAATCAACTGAAACTCGAAAATAAGGAGTAAAATCAATACCATGACTTTACTAAAATTATTTAATACATAATGAGAACTCACCTGACATCAGAATGTCCACAGAAATTTCTATTAAAATAATTATTAACTTACTGGGGACATTTACTAAGGATAATTAATTAAATAATACATAAATAGGACAGATTAGTGTTATTCACATGTCCTAATATCAATTAGAAAGTAGAATAATTCCCATACCCTGAGGAATTAGATGCTACCCGTGCTACAGCACCAAGAACACGTGACAGGCTACCACTGGTTATCCTGATAGCCTCAGTGTCCATCCCTTTGAGCCCATGTACCCCTCAGAAGGATAATATTGGGACTCCAAAAAATGTAAATAAAGAGCTCTTTTGAGGATATTGATGGGAAGAGACCCAGTTATATTTATATCCAGAAACCGTTGTAAGACTCCAAACGGTGCTAAGCCGTGGGAGTTCTGTGGAGGGTAAAGGTGCTGTTTAGGCTGCCCTCCTAGGAGTTACAATAATATTTTAAATGTAACCAGAATCAAGGTCCAGAACCTTATGGACGAGAAATCAAACTAAGAGAAGAGGATAAGAGTTGTCGGTAGCAATGGAAACAACACTATCTGAGACAAGATGGTGCAGGGAAAGACTTGAACAAATAAGTCAAGGTTTGTTCAGAGTTCAATATAACAAGGCAGTTGTAAGTAACAACGCCCACAAGCTAATAACTCTGGTCGTCAGCAGCTGATTAGGAAAGATCAACTCAATCCCAACCAACCTCCAGGTTCTCAATGAACCTGCCCAACTCTCAGCAATCAAGCGCTTGAAGGGTACCAGATAACTGTGGGAGGCTGAACAAAACAAAAGCAATTTGTTTATGAAGCTCTAGAAGCAAATCAATAACAAATTTGAGCAAGAATATCCCAACACTTCTCAAGGAACTCAAGAATAGCGTGGCAAAATTCAACCTCAAAGAAGAAGGGAGGTATAACACTCCGGGTTTTAAGCTTAATAAAACCTCTTCAATCAAACGTGATTGGCTCCAGAAAGATGATCAGGGAGAGATCAAGACCAGTATGGTCGGAAAAAGGGATCAGAGTGGTATAACACACTCAAGAATTCAGGCAGACAGGAATTCTTCTTCAACCAGAAAGGCTATTGGTTGGTGATAAGGATCAAGGTCACAAAGGACAGAGTTTGAGTATGGAGGCTCAAAGGATCAAGGGGCAATCATAGATATACCCGGATAATTTGCTTAGATAAGTGGGGAAGGATGCCCACGGATAAATTGCTTATGATGATGGGATGATGAGATGCTGCAATGCTCTGATGCTCCGATGCTGGGATGCTGGAATGCTGCCATGCCCGTCCAAAAGGCAGGGGAGAGCCCCTCCTTATATGGGCAGGAGGCCCTGTTAGACTATATACAACGGATTCTACAAATAGAGCGGAAAAGGGAAGGCAACCATGTGGTCACTCGCGTTGGTCAAGGATCTGCCAAATGCTTGCGGGTGCGGTCGGGATGGATTCAGTAGATCATGGATGAGCGCCGCGCGATGGTAGGAATGAGGAGATTGGGAGGCGCAACGACAAAGATAGAGACGCGCAACAACAAAGATGAGGACGTTCTATAACAACGGCGGAGATGACAAGCACACGGATAAAGGACGCGCGACGCGCGCGGATGAAAGGAGCGCGGCGCGGCGCGGCGCGGCGCGCGCGCGGGTAAACAATAGTTGGATGAGCCTGAGGATAAGTTGTCCAGCCGGGCGGTAAGTTTGCGCAACAGTTTATGAATTGAGGTCCTAAGGCGGCCCGGGTGTCCAGGATGGGGCACCACACCGTGCCAAGGTAATCAAGTACTTATAAGAGATACGTAAGTGATTTATGGCTTAGTCTGATTAATAATATCTGTCCTCAACCTCTTTATATCAATTTAAATTGCTGAACAACCTTATAACCCCAGTATACAGGTTTAACCCATCAGTGCACTTCCCAAACAGATACCCAAAGGATTTAATAATATACCAGTGAGTTTTATTATCCTTTCTCTGTCGTGGAAGCTTTGTTACAAGGCCCTGCCACTCCACAGTGTATTGTATATACATATTATCTTTGGGAAAAATATCCTTTAAACTAAAGAGCCCAAAGTAACCAGGACTACGTGTTTTCATACTGAAATACCTGAAGAGAGGTGTTAAAGATCCCCAATATAATTGTGGCCCCTATACAAAAAAATATTTAATAATCAATTTATTTATATTGATTTATTTCAGTAAACCATAACCAAACCATAACCAAACCAATTAACCTTGCAATAAGCTTTATCCAAGTATTTTACGGATTTTTGCTGCATTTATTAAATAATATATTTATTATTTATTCTATAACCTCTGATAGCTAAAGGATAGCAAGGGTCTTGGCATCCAGGAGGCTGAAAACTGCTATCTTTCTTTTTAGTAATGGGCAGTCTTGTCTCATATTCCCTGTCTTGTTACAATTTCAACAAGTTCCAGGCATTCTGTCTTTGTCCCTGTTCTCATTAGGTTTCTTATTATCAGAGTTATTTATCAGAGGGGATTGTTCTCTGGTTTTGTTAATTTTGAAGTTCTCTTTATGTCTAGAAGGAACCTTCTTGCCTAACCCATTCAAGTCTATGACTTCTTCTAACACATTGATTAGGGTTGATCAGTCAGCATCATACTCATCCTGCATCTTACACTATGGTTAAGATCTCCAGGACACAAGTTGAGGAGTCTTTCATTCACTTCCTCTTTATCAGCATCTGGATAGAAGCAATATATTTTTCTATTCTGTTCCAAGCAAAATCTGTGAGGCTTATCCTTAAAGGGATCAAATGAGGAATTTCGAAAATTTTTCATCATTTTTCTTTTCCACATTGTAGAACAAAGTTGTTCTTTGATTAGAATTTTCCAAGAATTCAATGGTAAGGATCCTACTTCTTCTCTTTTACCGATAAACCAGTCTAAAGCTACTCCTTGAAATAGTCTGGGCGGCCTGAATACAGCTATAGCTTCTGGTAAGTCATAAGAGTTAATAGTATAGTCAATAAATTTAATTAAATTTATATAATTGTATTCTCCTTCAC
Organism: Puccinia polysora; assembly: GCA_025617555.3. Lineage (NCBI taxonomy): Eukaryota > Fungi > Basidiomycota > Pucciniomycetes > Pucciniales > Pucciniaceae > Puccinia > Puccinia polysora. Next base: position 23,966,811 of record CM062638.1, on the reverse strand, counting down.
CGGAGAACTTGGGCCATTCAGAAATAGGGGGTAAATGTTTGAGGGCTTGTTCCATTTCAGGAGTAGCACTAGGCCTGAAGGTTTCACTCCTATGCATTCCTAGTAAGGGTGGTGCATAAGGTGTAGTTGTTTGTCTGGGAGGTTTTGGTTCCTCTGTGGTACTCCCCAAGGGGTTGGTCAGACGGAATTTTAAGTATCTAAGATCATTCTTGATCAGATTAAGTTTCAGGTCCACTTTATTATTAAGCAGATCTAATTTCTCACTAGGGGAGAGAATGGAGCTGTTAGTGGTATTTAAAAATTCTTCTTTTAAAGGTTGAAAAGACACAATAAAATCTTCTTGGATACTGGATAACATATTCTCAATTGTTTGAGTCTGTCTGGTTTTACCTTGATTAATTGTCTCCAATTATTTTTCTGTATGTTCTTTAATATCTTCCATTCCTACAGTTTTTGTTTGGTTATTAATTAATTTGGCTAATACTGAGGTTAACTTATCCATCTGGGTATAAAAACCGTTCAAATTTCCACAAAAAATCTTGAAATTATGGCGCATATCATTAGAAAAGGAAGTAATTACATCAGAGGCTGGTTTAGACAAGTTACTGGGTTCAGAATTAGAGGCTAATTGTTGTACACCTTTTTCCACTTTTGAGCTAAGCATATAATCTGATCCCAATCCTTCTTTCCCTTTGGCTTTGGATGGGAAGAAGATCTCTTTTTTCCTGATCCTTTGCCTTTCAGTTGGGCTAATTGATCCCAAGGATTCCACTTTTCTATGTAGGATTCTACCTCTTTCCTTGGAATCATTTTCTGAAGAGCTATCTGGGTAGCTTTTGCCTGGGAGATTATATTCTTCATTGATACCATGTCCTCTTAGGCTTGGGCTTCTTTGAACTCTTCCCAATATTTCACATGCTCTCTGACTAGGTCTTTGATCCTGGCTTCCTTGGCCAGATTCTGCTGGGGTGTCTGCAGGGAATTTTCTTGAAATGTAGGGGGGCTTAATTCTACTACCTTCTCCAACTCTAGGTTGGGGGAGGGCAGAAGTACTTGGGGCTGTTCCTTTTCCATCAAAATTTGATTCACAAGTTCCAGTTCCCTTATGGTTTTCATTATTGGTGGTCTCACGGTTACTTGGCGCTCCTGGCAAAGATCAATAGGAGGGAATTCTCCCTGAGGCTCTTGTGTTAGGTCTATTCATATTGAATAAAATGTTTATAAGTATTTTTCTACAGAAAAAATCTGTAAAAATAAGTTTTATTTAAAACTCAGTTAAGTTGATATTCAAAGGTACCAGGACTTTATTGGGATAAAATTGGTCCTTAATAGGTAATCCTACAGGATCTTGGTGTGTTCCAATGAGGTCTTCACCCGTCCAATAAATATTTTCAGGGAATGCAGAGATATCTGGAACTTCTTGATCCAATAAATCAGTTTCATTGGTGGTGGTTTCTGGTATAGGAGGGTTCACTGATGGTAAAAGGTTATTTTATTGGTAAATGAAATATTAATAGTATTTTAATAAAAATAATACGGTAATAAATAGTATTTTAATAAAAATAATATGGTAATACAAGTTGTATACTTACTTTTATACTTTAAAAAGTAATTTATACGGTATTTCTTCCAAGCTTTATGTTTTCTTAATAGGGCCTGGAAGTTGATACGCCTATCAAGATCTTCTTGTTCAAGGAGTTTATCTAAGTGTTGACGTGCAGAAGAGATATTAAGTTGCTCAGATTGAGTTAAAGCTTCCCAACCAGTAGGTTTAGAATTTTTAATATATGCTTCTTTTATTATCTTTAAAAGATTTAAATAAGAGATTATTAATTCTGAATTGGTTTTTGAATCCACTGCAAAAGAATTTAATGATGAATCATGGTTAAAAAGTCAGCTACATTTATCTTTGATTTAATTTTATGTGAAATGTCTGGTCCAAGGTATTAAATATAATAAAGTGGAATATTTCCCGGCAAGACCCCCAATTGTCAGCCTCCTGGATGCCAAGAATCTTGCTATCCTTTAGCTACCAGAGGTGATGGAATAAGTAATAAATATATTATTTAATAAATGCAGCAAAATACGTAAATATTTGGAGAAAGCTTATTGCAAGGTTAATTGGTTTAGATATTGTTTATTGTTATAAATCAATATAGATAAATTGATTATTAAATATTTTGATAGAGGGGCCAAAATTATATTGGGGATCTTTAACACCTCTCTTCAGGGAATTCAGTATGAAAACACGTATGCCTGGTTACTTTGGGCCCTTTAGTTTAAAGGATATTTTTCCCAAAGATAATATGTATATTAACTACACGGTGGAGTGGAAGGGCTTTGTAAGCAAGCTGAAAAAACATAGAAAGGATAATAAAAATCACTGGTATATTATTAAATCTTTTGTGTATCTGTTTGGGACATGCACTGTTGGGTTAAACCTGTATAATGGGGTTAAAAGGTTGTTCAGCAGTTTGAATTGATAAAAGAGGGTTGAGGACAGATATTAATCAGAATAAAGCCATAAATCACTTAATTATCTCTTATAAGTATTTGATTACCTTGGCACGGTGTCTGAATTTAAATATAACTGGGTCTCTGGGTATCAATATTCTCTAAAGAGCTCTTTATTTATAGCTTTTGGAGTCCCAATATTGTCCTTCTGAGGGGTACAGGGGCTCAAAGGGACAGACACTGAGGCTAGAAGGGTAACCAGTGGTAGCCTGTCACGTGTTCTTGGTGCTGTAGCACGGGTAGCATCTAATTCCTCAGGGTATGGGAATTATTCTACTTTACAATTGATGTTTAGACGTGTGAATAACACTAATCTGTCCTTTTTATTTATTATTTAATTAATTATCCATAGTAAATGTTCCCAGTAAGTTAATAAATATTTTAATAGACATTCCTACGGATATTTTGATTTAAGGTGAGTTCTCATTATGTATTAAATAATTGGATTAAAGTCATGATATTGATTTTACTCCTTATTTTCAAATTTCAGTTGATTTACTAAAATAATTACTTAAAAATGTAAATCATGGGTATTAATGTAATATTTTTACATCAAAAGTTTTCTTAGTATTTCAAAAAAATATTGATGTCTGGAAATTCTCATAATAGTATATTGAAGTATTTTAATATATTTTTAGAAGTAGTCATTATCTTATTTTCGACATTTTTGGTACTTCAAATTATATTTAATAAAATACACGTATAAATGTTATTTAAGAATTTTTATATAATTTTATGTATTTATAGACTAATAATATCCACGGGAACATTGATTACATATTTAGAATGTTTCCATTTAGGTTTTAGCATGCTTATGCCGTACCTAGGTTTCTCAGGCAGCCTGTCACTTTGTCAACCCATAGTCCCATGACTGCATACTTGTCAGAGGCCCAAGGCTGCGTACACAGCTTTGAAAGAGTGACAGAGCTTTAGCTCAGCCGCGCGCGGGTGCATTGGCTGCCGCGGCTGCGTGTGGGAATTTTGAAAGAACACATTTCAGTCTGTAACTCCTAAAATATACACAACACCTCAATTCTGACTGAATTTTAGGTGTGAAACCTATACGTGACAATACATGTGAAATATTTAATTGGCCAAAAGTTCAATAGTGGTGCCGTGGTATTATGGTCTTTCTTTTTCTTGATTATTTAAAAATATAAGGAGTTGGATTTCAAGGGTGGGGTCAGTGAGTGATTCTACCTAATTTTGGGTGGAGAATCCATTTTTGCAACAATATTTATGGTTTTCCTTCTCCTTCTTAGTTTAATTTTATTATGATTATTTTTATGTTATTTCTGTTACTTTTGAAGCTTGCTCTGCAATAGTAGCAAGCTGACATCCTCTAAGATTTTGGGAGACTTAAAAATTATTCAACAGCACCAAGTCTTATGATTCTCAATGAATTTGGATGATGATAATCAATTTATAAAATAATCAATACCCCCTCCAACATCACTAATGTTTCAAATGAATCACAATGTAAAAAAAGAAAAATAAGAAACTTAATAATTCAAAAATTGATTGAATTGAGACCAATGTAAATGTGTTGTTTAAGGGTAATTTTGAATGTTGATTTAATTCATTCTCTATCAAATAATCCAAATTCCATTCATCCAAAAATTTTAATCTGCTTAAGATCAAATGATAGAACTTTGTGGGATATCAGAGTAGTGAGATATCATCCAAATCCTCCAGGATGTGTGTTTTTTCCCTGGGGTGGGGGAAGGAGTATGATGTAAAGGGAAAACTGAGAATGGTCAAGGGCAATCAATAATTTAATCAAATAATTGGATAATGTAAATACATCTTTAAATATAAACAGATTGAAAAGCTTCACATGCCTCACTTGGGTTTTTATTAATTCATCAATGTTGTCATATACACACCTCTTGCATCCATTTCAGTAAAATCTTTTCTTTAGTCTGATTTTTTCTTTTTTTTCAGCTGCTTTTTTTCAGTAAATCTTTTTTTCTCTGTCTGCTTTTTTTTCTCTGTCTGCTTTTTTTTCTCTGTCTTTTTTTTTCAAGTACTTTTTTTTCTTCAAAAAAATCCAAAAAAAAGCTTATGTGTGTAAATAGATTTCAAGGTTTCATAATTTTCAAGAACATCTTTGTATGTATATATTAGGCTTTTTTCATGTAGGTACATATGTAAGCTTTTTGTGTACTTCTTTTTAATAATTTAAACCACGTATTTTTATGTATATTGTGTTAGATTTCTTTTTTACTGTAATACCCATACAGGTAAAATTCATTTAAGAGGGCCATCAAATGTAACAGGGCAATCAAATGTAACGGGAACAAAAAATTTAACAAGGACAAAACCTTTAACAAGGAATCAAACAGAGGGAATTGAAAAACATGTAATGAGTGTTGAAATGTAAGCTGAATCCTCCAGTTGAAGTGGAAAGAAAGGAAGGGATTGGATTCTTATTTTGCCAAGAGGAGCAGATCCATGGAGTCAAAGGGGCACTCAGGTTTTTTATGAGGCAGACAGGATGATTATGAATTTGCTGGACTAGGACAAGTTTAAATATTCTAGATACAAGCCATTGGTTTTAGACCAACTTGCGGTAAAAATAATAATAAGGATATTGAATAATCAATGAAAAAATAAGCCAAAGAGCTGTCACATAATAGGTGATAGACAGTATGCAACAAGGCATAGACACAGCACGCCATAATCCAGGACATAAAAGCTATTAAAAAAACAGTAAAACCACAATACACCTGAGGCATTAATTCAAGCTGATTTGGCAATTTAAGAGACAATAAAACTAAGGAAGATCAAGATAGGAAAGGAGGTTCTTAGATATAAGAAGTTTGTTAAATGAACTAGTGACTCAGGGCTCTATGACTACAAGAGTTTGATCAGTAACAAAAAATCAGACTACTTGAACAAAAATTCTTTTGGAATTAACAATGACTTAATCTTGAAACAATCAACCAATAAGAGGGAAAACTGATTAGAGATATTACAGATTGATTTTAATCATAACACACTACCTTTATGAGGCCCATTGTACTGGAAGATATCATAGATTTTAAAATAATTTTTATATAATTTTTATTGAAGCAAAATGGAAGGGCACTATTTTCCATAACTCCAACAATGAGCACTAATTCCTCACTTCTTCAAAGATTAAAGATTTCATTTTCAAAAATTGAAGATTTAAAAACACGTAAAAAGGACAACACATGTAACAAGTACTGTAACAGAGGGAATTGAAAAGACATTTAATGAACACTGATTTCTCACTTGGTTCAAGCTTTTCCTTTTGAAAATAGAACACTGAAACAAATATAACAAGGAAAACACTTGTAACCAAGGAAAAAACGTGTAACAAGGACTTTAACAGAGGGCATTGACAAAAACCTGAATGAAAACTGATTTATCACTTGGTTCAAGATTTTCTTTGTGAAAATTTAGAATTTAAACACATGTAACAAGGAAAAAAATGTAACCAAGGACAAAAGATGTAACAAGGACTGTAACAGAGAGCATTGAAAACACATGAAATGAGCAATAATTCCTCACTTGGTTCAAAATGTTTTCTGAACATTGAAAATTTACATAAAACCCCTTGCATCCCACCTTGATTATATTTACTTCCCCCTCAACCCAGAAATTAAACCACTTCCGTTTTTTTCTTCAATTATAATTTTTATAAGGCAGTAACAAAATGAGTCATTTACCAACTTCATCACATAGAATAAGGCTGTCCTCCCCTTACTTTTTAGCCCCAAGTTTACTACACCAATCAAATTCCAATGCCCTTCTCTATGATACCCATAAACACCATAGGGGAAAAGTTACTCCTCATTTTTTTCAGATTGATCTATCAGGCTTGCAGGTCCATCTTCACAAAATATGGGTCAAAGAGTTTGCAACCTACCAAAAGGAGACCAAATATCTGCCATATGTCTGGAAAGTATGGTATGTCCTGTTTGTTTTCAGGTTTTTATTAATCTTAATTAAAAATAGTTAATGATTTTTCTAAATTTACCCATATATATTTCACAATTGGGCACTTGAATTGCTCCTTGAGGAGGCGTAGTGAACTGAGCAATTTGTATGAACCTGTTTTTTTTTCATACTTGGTGAGTTGGGTTGGTTACCAGAATCAAAAGAACAAAAATGAAAGAATAGGTTCACTTTCATGAATTATTCTTCAAATTTTCCATAATTTTTTCATTCTGATGATTTAATTTTGCACTTGGGTGGTTTTCTGTTCCAGCAATAATTTTTTGACCAATGCATAAACATTTAGAGATAAAGATTATCCTATATTTGAAATCATTAAAATAATACAAGGGTTAGGCATTTCTATGGTGTTTTAGATTACATCAAAAGTGGTTTTGAGATGTTTCAGGGAAAAGGTATTTTCTTTTATACTTCTCATACACCTTGGAGAGAGGCTTTATTGGCCAAGGGTCTACTTGAGTACCATAATCATTTGGAATCAAAAATGGAAGAAGCTGAGGAATATCTTACACCTTCTGCGTTAAGGAAGTTTTTTGGAATGATTTTATCACTTTTTCAGCCTGCAGAACTACATTGCCTATGTGATTTTCCCTTCAATTTAGTTTAATTCATATTTGAATCAAAGATCAAAGCATTTTTGCAAATCAAATATCAAGGTCCATATTTTAAAAATTTTGGCACAAGTTTTGAAGAATATTTTCTTGAGCTTCCAAGAAATCATCAATCAGTGGAGGAATAAAGAAACAAAAGGAAATGTATCCTTGAGGAATAAGAAAATTCTTTTATAAAACAATCAGATTTCAAAAACATCTCTCTTCTGAATCACAGAAACAAAAAAATATTTGATCTGATAATGAATTCATGTAGTTGAAAGTCCACTTACATAAATAATGGATTCCAACCTAAATTTTTGAGGAAAGTTTTCCCTGTGGTTCAGCATGGTAAATGTCCACAAATTACTTATGAAAATTTGGTCAATTCTTCTTGATAGAGATATTTCCAACTTCTGCACCTGATTAAAAGAATTTTTACTTTATGTTGGAGGTGGTCTCAATAATATAGAGGGTTTGAACAGAATTTTGCTTCCTGAACACCTGGTAATTCATGGCCACAGTGAAGATCATGCTTTGGATAGATTGATCAAGGATGTTTTTACAAACTTGCACTGTTGCTACCTTAAAAATGGTTATCTGATCAACCATGTTCTGTTCCAAACTATGAAGAAATGTTAAATACATGATTCTGTTGAAATTATATTCATAATATAAACCAAAAATGGTTTTTAAACAAATTCTTTCACCCCTTCATTCCTCCTCATAGCTTGAATCTGCAAGTTGGTTCCCCCAAAATGATTGGGAAGGAAATGGACCATAAGATTGGGGGTATCAGAGTTAAAATTTGTAAAAATTTGAATAGCTTATTTCAATAAAAATATCAATTTTTCAAGAAATATTTTTTATCATAATAAACAATGAAACAATGGTTTCAACTTAAAAAAATGAATTTTTGAAAAAAAATTGATAGGCCTGAAATCAGCCATTTAATTTTTTGAAATTTTTAAATCTGATACGCCCTATTGGGTTTGCAATGTAGATTTATTGATTGTCTTCAGATTGGGAAGCAATTTTATATTTTATACGATTGCAAACATTTATTCAACAGGAAGGCTTGTTTCCATTCCCTACATCCCCTTGGTTACTGACCCCAATTGGAATGGCCTCCCATTCAAGATTATTTTCAAAAATTTTCCACTTAAGTTGCTTTCTAATTGAGAATTAAAAAATCTCAAGGTCAGAAACATTAAAATTTTGGTCTTTATCTGCAAGATTCATTTTTTAGCTTTATTGTCAGTTATATGATAATTTTTGAGGATACGATTGAGCCAATCAACAAGGGTTAACACATAGAACTGAGAGGCAAATTTCATTTGAACCTGATGAAATTGTGTATGTACACTGAGGTTTTAAATGTTATACATCCCACAAACTGATGCATTTGAAATTTATGATTTTTTTTAATTAATCCTCTATCAATAAATTGAAACCAGCTTGAAAATTATTTAATTTATTTCTATTTATTTATCTTTAACACTTTCCAATCAACCCACATTCCATCCCTTATCCAAATTATTAAATTCCAATCAGTCCCTGAATTTGGGGGCAATAATCTGGTAAATATATAACTATATATATATTTATAAACCAGGATATAATGATACCTTCAAATTGGATAAATCCAGGCCTTTATTTGAAGAAAGGTGTGATTTTAGGGGTTTTTTGTTTTTTCTAAAATCAAGCCTTCTTCAAAAGAAAAGGTGTGAATCAAGAAAAAAGAATAGCTAAAAAAAGGCCTTTTTGCGTATTTTATCACTCCAGGAAGGTATGAAACCCTTAAAAATTAGTTTCAAATGAAAAAAGGCATCAATATTTTCACCTCTCTGATACATGGAGCCTTGCATCCCTTTAGCTAAAGAGTGATGAAGTGAAAGAATAATAATAGGGCGTATCAGAGTTAACCAAACCCACAATTTTTCAATGGTGGTTTTCAAGCCAAATATGCCATTTCAAACATGCCATCAAAGATCAAAAAACTCACTTATTTGACATCAGAAGTGTCAGATTTACCTAAGAATAAATGTTTTTTTCAGATAAAGTATTAAAAGGATTTCACTGCCTCAACCAAAAATCAGCCCATTTCATACACCCCTGGTTTCCAACCTAGCCTCCTTCTACCTCTGACCACATTTGAAAAAATCTACCTCCAAACTCATTGAAAAATTGGATTCATCACTCTCATCACTTTACCACCCTCAACACTTCATAAATCTCATCACTTAATTACTCTCATCAATTTATTTCTATTTTCAATTGATCACTCTCATCAGTTTATTGCTCTTTTCACTTGATCAATCTAATCACTTTATTTCTCCTGTCACTTCATCACTCCCATCACCTTATAAATCTCATTACTTCATCACTCTCATCACTTTATTGCTCTCATCACTTCATCAATCTCATCAACTAATTGCTCTCATATCTTCATTTATATCCTCATTGATTCATCTCTCATCCCACAATTGCTCTTCTCATAACATAATCAGGCTTATCATTTCATTGCTCTTACTCTTTCAAAATTGCCCCTCAGCCAATTTCCCCCCACAAGTCTATACAAAAATCAAATACACCAAAGAAAAAATTTCCAAGGAACTCTAAAAAAACAATACTTTTCAGCTCTCTGATACCAGGAACCTTGCAGTCCTTTAGCTACAGAGAGTGATAAAAATGCTGGAATGATAATAATAATTATTATTCCAATAATAAACACTTAGAAGCTCAAAAAAATGATATAATAAGAGCATTTGCAAGGTTTAATTGGTTTGGTAATAAATGGTTTTCAATAAAGTATAATAGAGGGGCCACAGTATTATAATACTGGGGATCTTTACAGACTAGCAACCTCTCTTCAAGGGGCCTCCTTAGGCAGTTTAAGAACCTTGGAATAAAGATGGGTGCCTTAGAAAGGACTTATTCCACTAATGGCCGGGCTTAACAGCAAAAATGGCCTAGAAAGGAAGGGTAACACTCACTCTGAGAACTTTATCACGAGAATCCTGGAATAATTGGAAGGGTTTCAGAGCAGATGGGGTAGATTGCTTGACTAAACTTCAAGGGTTGATTGGTTAATAAGGTTAAATAATACTACTACAGACTAAGTCATAAATCACTTGCTTATCTTCATATAAGCACTTGATTAACAATGACACGGTTTCTGATTGATAATAAATAATCCCTGGTAACTGATTAACTCATTGGATCCAAAGAGGTCTGTATAAATACCTTTTTGGGGTGATTTTGATCTTCTCAGGGCACGTAGAGAGGGTTATTCTCTTGGGCTGAGGCTGGCAAGCCAGTCAGGGCAAAATTAGCACGTTCACTTGGTGCTGTCAATCAGCTGTCCTTAGATCTGCTGGATTTCTGTACTATTTTAGACACAGGATCTGTTAATCTGTTATGGCGTAAATTTGATCATTCTGTACTCATCCTTCCTTTGTACTATTGATATTGCCTTAACGGGGGCAGATGTGGATGTTTACTGGTTTGTCATCATCTGCTCATCATGTAGATAATTTTTAATAATTTTTATGAACACTCCTTGTAGTGTTTTGTGGTCTTCAAAGATCAGGGTCAGTGATTTACGTGGTAATCCTTGATCTTTGATTTATTATTAAAAAATGTTTTAAACTTAATTTTCATTAATTTTATTTAAGTTTTTATCTTTTTAGATCATTAGTAATGCATATGTCAGTTTGTTACATATACTAGACAAATCTAACTAGGTTGTAGCTCTTTTGAGCAGTACCTGGTTGTCAGATTAGTCACAACGGATCCAGACGCGGGGATCAGTTAGTACAGATGCGCGCGGGGTAGGATCCGCTGTGTGCGTGGCAGAATCAGCTGCGCGCGGGTCTCTAGTACGCGGGAATCTGCTACTACGAGTACATAGGGATATGTAATGATGCGGGGCTGCGCGTGGGAATTGTGACATAACACATTTCCGCGTGTAACTGCTAAAATATACGCAAAACCTCAATTCTGAGTTAAATTGTAGGTGTAAACCCTATACGTGACAACACGTGTGAAATATTGAAATGGCCAAAAATTGCCATACTGGTTTTGTAATTTTTAGTACTTTTCTTTTTAATTATTTTTAAAAATGTAAGGACTTGGAATTCAAGGGTGTGGTCAGTGAGTGACCCTACCTGATTTTGCGTGAGGAATCCATTTCTGCTATAATATTTCTGGATTTCTCACTCCTTATTTTGTTAGTTAAGATATTCTTATTTTTCCATAGTTTTGTGTTGCTATTGACAGGTTGCTCTGTACATAGTAGCAAGCTGACAATACTTGCCCATCAGCTTCCCAAGGCTCAAGTAAGCTCAAGAGAGATGATCACATCATCCTAGTAAACTGGGTCAAAATTCCCTCCAACTATGACGCTTGCTTTGTATCCAACAATGAAACTCAAGTTGGCCAACCTCCATCCCCTAAGGTTAATGGTTGTATCCTGATGGAAAATGAACTGAAGAATAAAAAAAAAGGTAGGCTGTATATTTCAGCCAAAAAGATAGGTGAGAAATTTAAGCATCATCAAGCCAAGTGAAAAGAGGCCCACTCAATTTCAATCTCCACTGACTTTGGTATAATTGACTCCAATAAAGCCAAGTGAATCAAATAAGTGGTAGATAAGTTGGACTTGATTTTTCCTTTTTATAATCAAATGGATGAAATATTTGAAAAAAATGCCAACATCACCCCTTTAGCTGCTTTCAACGCCAAAAAATCTAATTCAGTTGATGCTGAGGAATTGGCTGTGGATTTTCAGCCTAGCAATGAGGATACTGATGAAACCTTTGAGTTTCCACAATCTGACACCATGGTGGATATTCCAACACAATCAGCTCCAATCATGTCTACATCAGCATTGGTAAATGATTCAAACCCTTCCTTGGATCCCTCAGTTACTTCCTTGGATCAGTCTCTTTCAGGGGTGGAAGAACTCAGCAACTTTGCCCATGAGGAGCAAGTTATTCCACTATCTCCACTAAAATCAAAATATGTTCAATTAAGGAAGCAATTACTTGTCTTTTCTGTCTGGTTAATCCTGACTGATTAATATTGTAAAAAAATAGGCTCATCCTTTCCTGAATGACCTAAAGCTCAAGCAATTGGGGCCTCCAACATCAACTTCAAATAAGACTGATGGAGTTCCCACACAAAAATCCTCTTCAAAGGGGAATAAAAAGGCCTCCAATTAACTCAAAATAAACCCCAATAGCAGTCAAAAGAGGAGAAAAACTTCCAATTTTCCCAGCTTCAAAGATATCATTGAGAAGCAAGATTCAAGTAAGTGCATTGATTGAATCTCCTTGCTTTAAAAATCAAGCTGATTGCTATTCCCCTCCAAAAATCAGTTAAATCACAAATTGAATCTGAAAAACTTGAATTTGAAAAGAAAAAGTGGGATTGTTGACTAGCTATTGATTGTCAAAAGCAGAAAGCCAAGGATTTGGCTCATCAAGAAAAATTGGATCCTGAGTGGGAATTGAAACAGGCTGAGTGCAAATTTCAAAAAGAGGAAAAGAAGAAGGATTAACTGGAAGAGTGACTGAAAAAGGAGAGGGAACAACTGGCAATTGAAAAAAAGATAGGTTATTGGTAGAAATGGTATTTATTGGTAGCAGTAGAACAGTGGAAGAAATACAGAAAATTACTTGATTTCTTGGCTTGTAAATATATTTACTTGGATAAAATTAAAAAAACAAAAACAAAAAAAAATATTTTTGATTACAACAATGTTTGGGACTATTTTCAACTCCATCAATAAACAAATCTTTTTTTATCTTTGTTTACATTTTTTTTCTAGAGCATATTTTACCACAGTTCAAGTCCTTGCAAGTGTTCCAAGTTGTTTTGTTGATTTGCATAGACATGGTCATCCTCCTATGAGTGACAGTATCTACAGCAGGAAAAGTACAGTGCTTGTACGTATTTTATGCCCAAATAATTTTAACCATACCTTTTTTTTTGAAACCAATGCTGAAACCCAAGTCAAGAAATAAAAATTAGCCATCTAATAGTTGATATTTGTCTTGGTTTCCAATACTTGATATTTTTCTTGTTTTCCAATAATTGATATTTTTCTTGTTTTCCAATACTTTGTAAATTTGATTTTTCAGTTTGAACCACCAGTAAAAATTAATAGGAAGAAAAATCTCCATTTTCAATATTAGGAAAGTTTTAGAGGGAATTGGAAGTGAAGGTGATGTGTGGGGAACAGTCAAAAGGAGTGAGGGGGGATCCAAATGTCAGCTTGCTACTATATACAGAGCAAAACTTTCAAATAGTGACACAAAATAAGAATACCTCAATTAACAAAGACAGGAGTGAGAAATCCATATATATTATTACAGAAATGGATTCCTCACCCAAAACTAGGTAGGGTCACTCACTGACCCCACCCTTGAATTCCAAGTCCTTATATTTCTGAAATAATTAAAAGGAAAAGTACTAAAAATTACAACACCTGTATGGCACTTTTTGGCCATTGTAAAATTTCACAAGTATTATCACGTATAGGGTTTACACCTAAAATTCACTCAGAATTGAGGTGTTGTGTATATTTTAGGAGTTACACGCGTAAATGTGTTATGTCACCACTCCGGCGCGCAGCCCCGCATCATTACATAACCCTACGTACTAGCAGCAGCAGGATCCCGCGTACTAGAGACCCGCGCGCAGCTGATTCTTCCACGCACGCAGCGGATCCTACCCTGCGCGCATCTGTGCTACTGATCCCCGCGCCTGTATCAGTTGTGACTAATCTGACAACCAAGTACCGCTCAGAAGAGCTACAACCTAGTTAGGGTTGCCTAGTATATGTAACAAAAGGACATATGCATTACTAATTATCTAAAAAGATCAAAACTTAAATAAAATTAATAAAAATTAAGTTTTAAACATTTTTTAATAATAAATCAAAGATCAAGGACTACCACGAAAACCACCGATCTTGATCTTTGGAGACCACAAAACACTACAGGAAGTGTTCACAAAAATTATTAAAAATTATCTAAATAATAAGCAGAAGATGGAAAAACATTAAAAATCCACATCTGCACGCTTTGAAGCAATATCAATAGTACAAATGAAGGGTGAGTACAGAATGATCAAATTTATGCCATAACAGATTAACAGATCCTGTGGCTAAAATAGTACAGAAATCCAGCAGATCTAAGGAAAGACGATTGAAAGAACCAAGTAGACGTGCTAATCTTGCCTGAATGGCTTGCCAGCCCCAGCCCACGAGTAGAACCCTCTCTACGTGCCCTGAGAAGACCAAAATCACCCCAAAAAGGTATTTATACAGACTGCTTTGGATCCAATCAGTTAATCAGTTTACCAGAAATTATTTATTATCAATCAGACACCGTGTCAATGTTAATCAAGTGCGTATATGAAGATAAGCAGGTGATTTATGACTTAGTGTGCAGTAGTATTATTTTAACTTTATAACCAATCAACCATTGAATTTTAGTCAAGCAATCTACCCCATCTGCTCTGAAACCCTTCCAATTATTCCAGGATTTTCATGGTAAAAGTGCTCAGAGTGAGTGTTAACCCTCCTGTCTAGGCCGCTTGTGCTGTTAAGCCCAGCCACCAGTGGAATAAGTCCTTTCTGAGGCACCCATATTTATTTCAAGGTTCTTAAAACCTGCCTAAGGAGGCCCCTTGAAGAGAGGTTGCTAGTCTGTAAAGATCCCCAGTAGTATAATGCTGTGGCCCCTCTTTTATATTATATTAAAAACCATTTACTACCAAACCAATTAAGCCTTGCAACTGCTCTTATTTGAGCTTCTAAGCGTTTATTATTGGAATAATAATTATTATTATCATTCCAGTATTTTTATCACTCTCTGTAGCTAAAGGACTGCAAGGTTCCTGGTATCAGAGAGCTGACAACTGGGGGTCTGGCCGGGAAATATCCTCAAATATTTAATTTTTAATTATTTATTCCTTGGACCAGTCTATTTATTTTTTGAAATAAGTTAAAATACTTATAACATATACTTTTGATCATTTGTTTCTCTAGTGGATCTTAAGACCAACGGAGAATTGATCAATTATTATTCGGACCTTCTTAAAAATAAAAGAGAAGAAAAACTCCCTAACTTTGTCCCTGTTATTATAACTCCTGAGAAACAACAGGAGAGATTGCTTTATTATAAGCAGCAGGTTATAAAAGACAAAGAACTCAAGCTTGAAAGAATTATCAATTTCAATTCTTTATTAAGGCAACATAAGGAGTGGAAGATTTATCAAAGGAAGCTTTATATTTATAAACTAAATAATCCTGAAGATAAAGAAAAACCCAAAAATAATAAAAGTGATTTTTTTTTCTAAACATCACCTTATCACTTAGAAATACAAAAATATATTAAACTTATATTTTTTTTATCCATCTCAGTGGATTTTGTTTTTGGTGATCTCATTGACCAGGACCTCCTAGAGGACGTCCCAGACAGTGTACAATTGGATTTATCCAAGGATCTTATTGGGAATCACTCAGACCCTGTTGAATACCTTCCAAGGATAGTTGTGATCCAAACCAAGTGTTGGTACCGTTGAATTTAACTTTAAGTAAGTTAAAATATTTATAAAAAAATTATTTAAAATATAAAACACACAAAAAATATTATTTTTATAAATTTAAAGTCTTTTTTCAAAAGTTTAAACAAAAGACTTACATATTTTTTTTGGTATTATGTATCAAAATAGGCGCAACACCCGTGCAACTGCCAGAGCCCTGTCATATGGATCTCTTCCTGGAGGAACCCGTACCCGAAAGGACTCCAGTCCCAAACGCAATGAGGGGACTCAAACCCGTGACCATAGCATCACACAAGACAACGACGGCGACAACCACGGCCGTCAACTCAACCAAAAGACAGTTGGAGAGCCCTCTGTCGCCCAACAGGTTATCCCAGGAGGGTACAGGTCCTTCTAGGCCACCCCAGCTGGACTCAACCAAGGAGTAAAGGGTCAAAGTGTTAGTGAAAGAGCATGTGAGCTATTGGGACAATTTAGGTTGGCTCAGACCCAGGAGGATCAACCAGGTATGAGAAAAGCCATTTCTCAAGCAAAGAAATCTCAGATTTTTCTGCAAAGGTTGATCCCAAAGAAAGAAGGAGAAGGCTACATGCAGAACTGGATTCCTTGGGATCACTTAGCTTCCTTAGAGGGAAAGGACCCCAAAAAGAGGAGATCCTCAGCCCATCAGAAGTTAAGTAACCCAAAGGATTGGGACAACATAATATCCTTAGCCCAGAAGTGGAAAAAGGTGTACCGCAATTAGATGTAGAAGCTCTCAATACCTTTTCTGTGAATGTATCTCACAATTTTACCATTATTAGCCAATTCTTTGACAAAGTTTATAACCAATTGGAAAAATTAAGTTCAAGTATTTTTAGAGTAATTGACACTCAGTCTCAGATTATGAGAATTGATGAGTTGGAAATACAACAAATCAAGGATAGTATTAGAGCTAAGTTCGGTATGATTAAGAATGATCTCATAGATCTTAAGATCAACTCTACTAACTCCCCAGTCATTGACCTAGAAGAAACTAGACCTGCCAGGTTCACCAGTACTCCTAGTGTTCCTCCCAGGACCAGGATAACTAGGAATGAGTCTTTCAGACCCATTCCTACTCCGGAAATGGAGCAGGCTTTGAAGCTAATTCCTCCCATCACTGAATAGCCTAAATTCCCCGGAGAAAGAGAATACAACCATGTCAGTTTCATTAAGTTTATTGACTATACTCTTTCTTCCTATGAGCTCCCTGATGCAATAGCTGTGGTAAGATTACCCAGATTATTTGAAGGAGTAGCTCTTGATTGGTTTATTAATAAAAGAGAAGAAGTTGGATCTTTATCCTGGAATTCTTGTAAAGAATTGATCAAAGTGCAGTTTGGTACCAGGATTTGGAAAAGAAAGATGATTAAAACTTTTGAAAGTTCCCAGTTTTATCCGTCCAAGGACAAACCTCATAAGTGGTGCTTAGACCAGAAAAGGAGGTTGGACTGTTTTTAACCCGATGCTGATAAAGAAGAAGTCAATAAAAGACTCCTCAACTTATGTCCCGGACAAATCAACCACAGTGTAAGGTGGAGAATGCCTATGGATTCAGATCTTTCCACCTTAATAGGTGTTTTGGAAGAGACTATTGATATGAATGGTCTGGATAAAAGGGTCAGTAGACCTCCAAGGGAACAAAATATTAGGAACAGGGAAGAATATAACGCCAAAACTAAGGAATCCCCTGCTACTAATCCATCTACTTTGGAAGTCAAGAAGACTCCAGAATCAAAAGAGAAAGTATGTTGGAACTGTAACCAAACAGGACACATAAAACCTGATTGTCCTCTACCTAGGAAAATAATTAATCTTATTGAAGGAGAAGAGCATGACAATCCTGACCCTCGTCTTGATGATACTGACTGATCACTCTCTGACTGTGATCTAATAATCACCAACCCTATCAATTTTATTGAAGGTAGTATTGAGTCTTCTCTGGACAGAAATTCCATCAATGAGGATTCTAACTTACCTCAAAAATGGAATCCCAACATGAAGATTAGCCACATCTCTGAGGCTAAGTATTTGACCCTAAAACCTTCTGCCGGTAAAAGTTACACTTCAGGCAAAACATGCTATTCTACTGGTTTAATCCAAGGTTCCCCTGTTAAGTTACTTCTAGACAGTGGAGCCTTCTGCTCGTGGGTTGGTTCAACTTATCTGGAGAAGCAAGACCCAAAATGGAAACTGAACTTACTACCAGTACCTCAGGCTAAGTTCAGCAGTTGTAATTCTGCTCTCAATGCTGTTGG
Source organism: Puccinia polysora (assembly GCA_025617555.3). Lineage (NCBI taxonomy): Eukaryota > Fungi > Basidiomycota > Pucciniomycetes > Pucciniales > Pucciniaceae > Puccinia > Puccinia polysora. The sequence continues at coordinate 23,948,867 of CM062638.1, read as the reverse complement.
AGTATGGTCTTCTGATATCATACTCCCCCACTCTGAAGGATCACTCAAACTGAACATTGAATTTATAGTGCTCCAAAACGGAGTATGTGACTATTTTATCCTTGGGAATGATTCTCTTTGCCTATATGGTATAGATGTATTTTAAAGCAAAGGTAGATACTTCACCGTTGTAAGACTCCAAACGGTGCTAAGCCGTGGCAGTTCTGTGGAGGGGAAAGGTGCTGTTTAGGCTGCCCTCCTAGGAGTTACAATAATATTTTAATGTAACCGGAATCAAGGTCCAGAACCTTATGGATGAGAAATCAAACTAAGAGAAGAGGATAAGAGTTGTTGGTAGCGATGGAAACAACACTATCTGAGACAAGATGGTGCAGGGAAAGACTTGAACAAATAAGTCAAGGTTTGTTCAGAGTTCAATAGAACAAGGCAGTTGTAAGTAACAACACCCACAAGCTAATAACTCTGGTTGTCAGCAGCTGATTAGGAAAGATCAACTCAATCCCAACCAACCTCCAGGTTCTCAATGAACCTGCCCAACTCTCCGCAATCAAGCGCTTGAAGGGTACCAGATAACTGTGGGAGGCTGAACAAAACAAAAGCAATTTGTTTATGAAGCTCTAGAAGCAAATCAATAACGAATTTGAGCAAGAATATCCCAACACTTCTCAAGGAACTCAAGAATAGCGTGGCAAAATTCAACCTCAAAGAAGAAGGGAGGTATAACACTCCAGGTTTTAAGCTTAAGAAAACCTCTTCAATCAAACGTGATTGGCTCCAGAAAGATGATCAAGAAGAGATCAAGACCAGTATGGTTGGGAAAAGGGATCAGAGTGGTATAACACACTCAAGAATTCAGGCAGACAGGAATTCTTCTTCAACCAGCAAGGCTATTGGTTGGTGATAAGGATCAAGGTCACAAAGGACTGAGTTTGAGTATGGAGGCTCAAAGGATCAAGGGGAAATCATAGATATACCCAGATAATTTGCTCAGATAAGTGGGGAAGGATGCCCACGGATAAATTGCTTATGATGATGGTCTCATAGAATGATGGGATTCTCTGATGCTCTGATGATGGGATGCTGGGCCAAAAGGCAGGGGAGAGCCCCTCCTTATATGGGCAGGAGGCCCTGTTAGACTATATACAACGGATTCTACAAATAGAGTGGAAAAGGGAAGGCAACCATGTGGTCGCTCGCGTTGGTCTGTGGATGGGCGGGCGTAACAATACCAGAGTCACCCACCCCTTGTCCAAAGGCAGAAGCGGGTGGGAGAGTCCCAGGAAAGGTGATGGATGAAGTCCATGAGAGCGAGGATGGGCGGATAGGAGATTGGTTTGAGAAAGTTGAGTAAATCCTGACGGCCTTGAGATCCACAACTGATAGATCAAGTGCAATGGGAGGTTTGACGGATCCAAGGATTTGCCAAATGCTTGCGGGTGCGGTCGGGATGGATTCAGTAAATCATGGATGAGCGCCGCGCGACGGTAGCAATGAGGAGATTGGGAGGCGCAACAACAAAGATGAAGACACGCAAAAACAAAGATGAGGACGTGCTATGACAACGGCGGAGATGACAAGCAACACAGATAAAGGACGCGCGACGCGCGCGGATGAAAGGAGCGCGGCGCGGCGCGGCGCGGATAATGGAAGCGCAGCGCGTGCGGCGCGGCGCGCGCGCGCGGGTAAAGAATGGTTTGGATGAGCCTGAGGATAAGTTGTTCAGCCGGGCGGTACGTTTGCGCAACAGTTTATGGATTGAGGTCTTAAGGCGGCCAGGGTGTCCAGGATGGGGCACCACACCGTAGGGGGAGACTGGAATAAGAAGTTCCAAATTTGTCATGTCAATGCTCAAACTTCTGATTCAACTTATGAAAAACACTTAGAGAAGTTCAATCAGGAATACTTTTCTCAAGCTTCTTTATATTCCCTTCTCAATGAAGAACAGAAACGGGATATCTTACAAGTATGCTTTGAAAATCAGAATGCTTTCTTCACCAAAGACAACCCCATTGGTAACATCAAAGGACATGACATGATCCCAACTTTAACTATTAAGCCTCCTTACCCACCCAACCTCAGGAGACCTGCTTACCCTTTGAGTCCAAAATCTAGAGCTGCTCTGGAAACCCACATTCAAGAGTTGGTTGAATTACAATTCTTAAGGAAAGTAGGCCAAAATGAACAAGTAGATATTACTACCCCAGTAATTATAGCTTGGCACAATGATAAGTCAAGAATTGTTGGAGATTTTAGAATGCTTAACAACTACACCCAAGCTGATTATTATCCAATTCCAAGAATTGACCACGCTCTACATAACCTGTCCAAGGCTAAGTACATAACCACCATGGATATTATGAAAGGTCTTCACCAAATACCTATCAGCCCTGATAGCCAGAAATTCATGAGAATTATCTGTCATGTGGGAATCTATGAGTATCTTAGGATGCCTTTGGTATCAAAAATGCCCCTTCTCATTTTCAAAGAATGATGGACACAGTCCTAGGATTATTCATCAGACAGGGATGGATGATGGTATACATTGATGATGTTATCATTTACTCTGATCATTGGGATACTCACATGGAGAAATTGAGGCTAGTCCTCAAAGCCATCTCTGCTGTAGGATTGAAAGTATTAATGAAAAAGTGTAACTTTGGCTACGGGTAACTCAAAGCCTTAGGACACATTGTCTCTGGACTGACCTTAGCTGCTGACCAAAAAAAGATAGCAGCAGTAATGAATAGGCCTATGCCGCAGAATAAAACTGAACTCCTATCCTTCATCAGCTTCTGCAGCTACTATAGGAAGTATTTACCAAAGTTTTCTCTTCTAACCAAATGTTTGTATGAGATCTTCAACAACACCACCCCGTGTTTGAAATGACTCATGATAGAGTCAAAAATTATGAGGAACTCAAAATGGCAATGACTTCAGCTAGAGTACTGATCCAGCAAGATTACTATAAACCTCTCAAGCTCTACATAGATGACAGCATGGAAGGTCTAGGAGCTGCTTTACACCAGGAATTCATAGAAGATGGTAAACCAGTGGAAAAACCTATACTCTTCATATCTAGAAAAATTAAATATACTGAGAAAAGGTAAGGTGAAAGCCAAATGGAATGCCTGGGCTTATTATGGGCCCTAGAGAAACTCCATTATTAGTTAGAAGGCACCAACTTCACTGTTATTACTGACTGCAACGCTTTCAGAACCTTGATGAACATGAAGACCCCTAGCAGGCATATTTTGAGATGGCAGATAGCTATACAACAGTACAGAGGAAAGATGACTATAGTTCATCAAGCTGGAACTAAACATCAGAATGCTGATAGTTTAAGCAGGAATGCGTTACCCAATGACACAAGTAAACCTGCCTATGATCTGGAGGATAATGACATCTTCCCTATCCTTAATATTAACAGGTTAAACATTGAAGCTCCTATAATGGGTATCCACATTTGTGGACTAAATGAATCATTTTTCAACTCTATCTAAGAAGCTTACAGCTCTGGCATAAAAACTCTGATCACTATAATGGAAAGTACCTCTCCACCTCCTGAATTGACCAATAGCCTACCCGAACCTATCTTGAAACCATACAAAGCCGGAAGGTTCACCATATGGGATGGTCTAGTATACTATAGGCATCAACATTCAAGTGTCATAGTCTTAACTAAAGATGACCATATCAAACATTTTCTGGCTGAGTGCCATGATAACTGCTCCTCTGGTCATTTGTCTACGGATAAAAACTTGGATAAGGTTAAACAAACTGCTTGGTGGGTTAATTGGAGAGACTCCACTATACAGTACGTTACCAGTTGTGAAACTTGTCAGAAGTCCAACAGGACTACTGGGAAACGGTTTGGACTACTGCAAAGGATTGCTGAACCCAAGAAAAGATGGGAAATCATCAAAATGGACTTTTTGACTGGACTACCACCAGGAGGAGCCTATTCCTACAACTCAGTCTTATTCATTGTGGATAGGTTCTCCAAAAAAGCAAAGTTCCTGCCTAATCACAAGGAAGACACTTCTATGGAAGTTGCCTTATTATTTTGGAACAGACTCATTGCTGATGTTGGAGTTCCCAAGATCATTATCAGTGACAGAGACCCTAAATTCACCTCTGAGTTCTGGAGGAATCTACATGATATGCTTGGAACCACCTTAGCTTTCTCTACCGCTTATCACCCTCAGACGGATGGATTAGCTGAGAGGATGATTCAGACTCTGGAAGACAAGCTCAGGAGATTCTGTGGCTTTGGACTAGAGTACAAGAATTCTGACGGTTATGGCCACAATTGGGTTAGCCTTTTACCTGCACTGGAGATGGCCTACAACATTAGAAAACACTCTACCACTAAGGAAGCACCTTACATACTGGAAAGAGGATGGATTCCTAGATTACCCAAGGATAACCTTAACCACCAGCTAACCAACATTCACCCTACATCACTTGATTTAAAGAAGATGATAGATGAAACCAACAAACATGCTGTGAAATGTGTCCAGGATGCTGTGGAGTATAACCAGCAAAGATGGAATAAAACCCATAATGAACCTGATTTCAAGATTGGTGATCAAGTCTTGATCTCTACCACTAACCTTAGCAACTTGGGTGGAACTAGGAAGCTTAGACCAGCTTTTGTTGGACCTTTCACCATTAACAAACTTCATGGTAAAAATGCGGTGGAAGTAATCCTCAGTGATGAGCTTTCTAGGAAACATCCAGTCTTCCCAGTAAGCCTCATCAAACACTACCACCCAAGGAATGGAGAACATACTCCTTCACCTGGAATACCTGTTACAGAAGAACCTGAAAAGGAAAAAGGTAAAATTAGCAAGATCCTTAAGGATAACAAAGATAGGATCAATGGATAAGACGTCAGACTCTACCTGGTTAGATACAAAGGAGAATCAGCTGATAAAGATGAATGGTTGCCTGAACATAATATCCCTGAAAGACCTATACACCTGAGGAACTACAGAGCCAACAGGAGGAATTAGCCCATTAGCCCAATTTTCTTGTTCAGATATAGACATATCTTGGAGCGGGGGAATGTCAGCTTGCTACTATATACAGAGAAAAACTGTCAAATAGTAACAAAAAATAAGAATACCTCAATTAACAAAGCAAGGAGTGAGAAATCCATATATATTATTACAGGAATGGATTCTGTTGGAGTCAATGATTGGATCATGGACTCTTACTCAACTTGGAATGTTGAGGACCAAATTTGAAAGAAACAAAGTTGATGAGTTAATTGCAAGGTCCTGGAAAAGACCAGTTTAAATAGGAAACTAGAGAGCCCCTCACAGGGGGCCTAAGGACTTGATGAATAATCAACCAAGGCAGAAACAATAAATGAAAAGTCAATGAGTTAATAGAGCACTAGGTGACATGTAGTAATAGGATTCTGTGACAGAAGGGATCAAGGCTAGCAGCAGAAGAAATTATACTCCAACAGTGACAGAAGGGATCCAGGCTAGCAGCAGAAGACATTATACTCCAACTCACCCCCTTGCTGGTAGGCTTGAGACTGGGTGAGAAGGCAAGGAGGTATGAAAAATCAGTCTAACAAAATAATGATAAAAAAAGGACAACATTGGGCACAAAAATGATGGATCAATAGGCTTTCAATCATGAATTCAGGTGGTGACTGGCAAAACTAGTGAGGTAGCAGTTGCATCGCAAGTTCAAGGTTTATACTTGAGAGGCAGTCAGGGGGACATTTGCAACCAAGCAAAATTTGAGGACGGGGGGCCATTCAAAGTTGCAATTGACAGAGAGAGAGAAGGTTGCAGGTGGTGCTGGGACTGATTGACCAAAAAAGGTCACTGAATAAAGAGTAGATGCAATTAACAATAGGATAATTGGAGATCTACCACACAGAGATGATTTACTTGAAGCAAAACAGAGACAGCACAATAGGTGGTGCTCTGGGCTCATAACCTGTTGGAGTCAATGATTGGATCATAGACTCTTACTCAACTTGGAATGTTGAGGACCAAAGTTGAAAGAAACAAAGTTGATGAGTTAATTGCAAGGTCCTGGAAAAGACCAGTTTAAATAGACAACTAGAGAGCCCCTCACAGGGGGCCTAAGGACTTGATGACTAATCAACCAAGGCAGAGAAAATAAATGAAAAGTCAATGAGTTAATAGAGCACTAGGTGACATGTAGTAATAGGATTCTGTGACAGAAGGGATCAAGGCTAGCAGCAGAAGAAATTATACTCCAACAGTGACAGAAGGGATCAAGGATAGCAGCAGAAGACATTATACTCCAACAGATTCCTCACCCAAAATTAGGTAGGGTCACTTACTGACCCCACCCTTGAATCCCAAGTCCTTATATTTTTAAAATAATTAAAAGGAAAAGTACTAAAAATTACGACACCTGTATGTCACTTTTTGGCCATTCTAACATTTCACAAGTATTGTCACGTATAGGGTTTACACCTAAAATTCACTCAGAATTGAGGTGTTGTGTATATCTTAGGAGTTACACGCGGAAATGTGTTATGTCACAATTCCCATGCGCAGCCCCGCATCATTACATAACCCTACATGCTAGCAGCAGAAGGATCCCGCGCACTAGAGACCCGCGCGCAGCTGATTGTGCCACGCACGCAGGGGATCCTACCCCGCGCGCATCTGTACTACTGATCCCCGCGCCTGGATCAGTCGTGACTAATCTGACAACCAGGTACCGCTCAGAAGAGCTACAACCTAGTTAGGGTTGCCTAGTATATGTAAAAAAAGGACATATGCATTACTAATGATCTAAAAAGATCAAAACTTAAATAAATTTAATGAAAATTAAGTTTTAAACATTTTTTAATAATAAATCAAAGATCAAGGACTACCACAAAAACCACGGATCTTGATCTTTGAAGACCACAAAACACTACAAGAAGTGTTCATAAAAATTATTAAAAATTATCTAAATGATCAGCAAATGATGGACAATCATTAAAAACTCACATTTGCACGCTTTAAAGCAATATCAATAGTACAAATGAAGGATGAGTACAGAATGATCAAATTTACGCCATAACAGATTAACAGATCCTGTGGCTACAATAGTACAGAAATCCAGCAGATCTAAGGACAGCTGATTGACAGCACCAAGTAGACGTGTTAATTGTGCCCTGAATGGCTTGCCAGCCTCAGACCACGAGTAGAACCTCTCTATGTGCCCTGAGAAGACCAAAATCACCCCAAAAAGGTATTTATACAGACTGCTTTGGATCCAATCAGTTAATCAGTTTACCAGGAATTATTTATTATCAATCAGACACCGTGTCATTGGTAATCAAGTGCTTATATGGAGATAAGCAAGTGATTTATAAATTAGTCTGCAGTAGTATTATTTTACCTTTATAACCAATCAACCATTGAAGTTTAGTCGAGCAATCTACCCCATCTGCTCTGAAACCCTTCCAATTATTCCAGGATTTTCGTGGTAAAAGTGCTCAAAGTGAGTGTTACCCCTCCTGTCTAGGCCGCTTGTGCTGTTTATCCCGGCCACCAGTGGAATAAGTCCTTTCTGAGGCACCCATATTTATTCCAAGGTTCTTAAAACCTGCCTAAGGAGGCCCCTTGAAGAGAGGTTGCTAGTCTGTAAATATCCCCAGTAGTATAATACTGTGGCCCCTCTTTTATATCATATTAAAAAACATTTACTACCAAACCAATTAAACCTTGCAACTGCTCTTATTTGAGCTTCTAAGCGTTTATTATTGGAATAATAATTATTATTATCATTCCAGCATTTTTATCACTCTCTGTAGCTAAAGGACTGAAAGGTTCCTGGTATCAGAGAGCTGACACCAAATTCCAATGAAGAGAAGAAGGGGATATTGTTTCCATTTTTTAAAAGTTGGATTCAAACTCAAGTCTGGCTAATTTTCAAAATATTTGGCCTAAAATTCGAGAGACCTTGTCAGACCTAAGGTTCAAAAAATAATACTTTTGAGGGGAAGATTGGAAAGCAGCCTTCTTCATGTCAGCTCTCTGATACAAGAAACCTTCAATTCCCCTAGCTACAGATGGTGATAGAATAATTGGATAATAATATTCCAAAAAGTAAACACATAAAAAGCTTCCATAAATAAATATTTCAAGAGCTTGTGCAAGGCTTAATTGTTTTGGTTAAATTGTTTTCAATATGTTATAAAGAGAGGCCACAGTATTCTACAACTGGGCATCTTTAATTTCATAAAGAAATCTCTTCAGGGGGTCACTTTGGACCATATAAAACCATAGAATCAGTGGGAACCTTAAAAATTGCTCAGGAAGGATTTCTCCAGCTAATTTTCTCAAATGGCCAAGAAAACTAGCACAAAAGACAAGGCAGGAAGGAAAGAGCTTACTTCTATGAGTAATAACTCTCAGGGTACCTTCAAGGATTCAGATGAAAGGTTTCAGGGCAAAGGTGGGGTTGATTGCTGACTAAACTTCAATGAATCAATAATGGTTTCAGAAATAAATTTAATATATATCAGAAAGAGACATAAATCACTTGCTTAAATCTTTTAAGAACTTGATAATGGATGGCAAGATGTCTGGATAATAAATGGTAAATTTCTAGGTAACTTAGGGACAATAGGCCAAAGAAGGCACTGTATAAATACCTTCTTGGGTGGCACAGAGCCTCCTCAGAGCACATAGAGAGGGTAATCCTCAAAGGCTAAGGCTACCAAGCCAGCCAGGAAACAATTAGCACGTCCTCCAGGTGATGGAAATTTGCTGGATTTCTTATTTTTTTTAGTTTCAGGATCTGCTAATGTGTTGATTTTTCATTTTAATGATTCTGCATGTATCTTTGATTTTTAATTTTATTATTTGACCAAATTGATCAGTAGTGGGTGTTTATTGATTTTGAATCACCTGCTGGTCATGTAGCTAATTTTTAACAGTTTTTATTATCACTCCTTGATCTTTTTCATGATCTTTTAAGTTCTGGATCTGTTCATTTCATGGTGATCCTCAATGTTTGTTTCTTAAATCAAAATAATATAAATTGTTTTATAATGATTTTACTTGATATATTATGTTTTTAGACCATCTACCATGCATGTGTAACATTATTACATATGAATGGTTGATCCTTCTATGTTTTAGCTGTTGTTGGCAGTACCTGCCATAATTTGATTGTTGACCAATTCTGAATCATGGAGCAGTCAGATCCGCTGCATACAGTGCAGGATCAGCTGTGTGCACATCTAGCTGGTTTATGCATGTAGTTCATAATTGAAGCATGCAGTAATGATTTTACTTGATATATTATGTTTTTAGAACATCTACCACGCATGTGTCACATTATTACATATGAATGGTTGATCCTTCTATGTTGTAGCTGTTGTTGGCAGTACCTGCCATCATTTGATTGTTGACCAATTCTGAAGCATGGAGCAGTCAGATCCACTGCATACAGTGCAGGATCAGCTGTGTGCGCATCTAGCTGATTTATGCATGTAGTTCATAATTGAAGCATACAGACTGTGTGTAGGGATGTGGGGCGGCCTGCAGGAATTGTGAAAAAACACATTTCTGTGTGTAACTCCTAAAATATACAAAAAACCTCAGTTTTGACTGAATTTTAGGTGTGAAAAATTTATGTGAAAACATGCCTGAAAATTTCCAAAAAGTTCCATAGTGGTGCCATGAAATTTTGGTCACTTTTTGTTTGATTATTTAAAATATGAAGGAGTAAGAATTAAAGGGTGTGGTCAGTGATCAACCCTACCTAATTTTGGGTGGGGAATAAATTTCTTTAATAATATTTATGAATTTCATACTAATTCTTTGGCTATATAAATACTTTTATTTATTTTTTTATTTTTGTTAGTTCAAAAGATTGCTCTGTGAATAGTAGACAGCTGCAAATTCAAATATTGTCCCAATATTTCAGAAGGGTGCATCAATTTTTGTCATCCAATTTGCCACATTTTTCCACCCCGAGATCTTGAGGGACAAACAGTGTTGAAAAGTTTTTTGGATTGGTGAAGGAAAGTGGTGACCAAGTTGGTGTCCTTCTTCTCTAGCTTGGAGAGTTCATTCAAAGGGAAAAATTCAATTATTGCAACCAGAGAATCATGATTGGATTGATCATGAATAAATAATTTTACAGAGGAGAAGAAATGGAACTGTTTGATATTCTGTTTAGCCTGCTCAAAATTTTCATGGGAGGGTTTTTTACTGTTCTTTTTTCTTTCAGAAAGAATAGCAGGATAAAGATATAAAGGTTTTAGTTTTTGAAAAGACTACACAACCTCTTCATTGATCCCCTCCTGTGCTACTTCCAAAGAGATTTTGGAACCTTGGTTTTGAGAACTCTTTTGCTGAGAGGCCCTATGTTTGCCACCTCTCTGTATTATTATCAAATCATTTCCTCCCATCCGAATAATTTCATTGGGGCAAGGATCAAGAAATGATTAAATTCATTGTGTAACGTTTTGAGTTTAGTGGGAGAAGAATTGGAAGTCCAGAAATATGGTGGTTATAGAAGGAGCAAGGGGTTTAATGGTGTATTGAATTGCATGGAATAAAAAAAACAAAAAAAAAACATTCATTAGTCAGTTATAATCAAGGCATAAGATCAACAAGCATAGAAAAACAAATAACCAGTCAATTATCCTACCCTCCCCCCCCAAAAAAAGGAAAGTCAAATTTTTTAATAATTGGGAGGAGGAGGAGGGGGGGCAATCATTTGCATACAATCAATAAATTGTTTGCTTGCCATTCAAACCGCAAACAATTGATCAATCAATTGAAATGAAAAAATAAATCAATTGATTTCCATTTGATTGATCCATCAAACCACAAGCAAACAATTTTTTTCTTTCCGTTTGATTTATCAATAAAACTGAAAAAAAAATTTTTTGCTTTCCAATCAAGGGAGGAGGAGGAGGAGGAGGAGGGGGGGGGGGAGGCTCACCAAAATTTGAGGAGGAGGAAAGCTGACTGGCGCTGGGGGGATTGCAAGGAAGAGATAAGTAAGGGGATAAGCAAGGAGAAACAAGTAGAGCAAAGTGAATGAGGGGAGGGGGACTCACTGGAGAGGTTTGATGGTGGTTGCATGGGAGGTGGAGTTTGGAGGTGGTAGTGTTCTTGGTGAGGTGGGTGTGTTTGTGAGGTTGGTGAGGGGAAGGTTTTGGTGAATCGGTGAGGATTGGAAAGTGGTGGTAGTGAGTGAGATGGTTTGGTGAGGGAGAGGAAGGAGAGTACTGGTGAGTGATTGGGGTGAGGTGGTTGGTTTGGTGATTGGTGAGGTATGAGGTGGAGGTTTTTTTTGTTTTTTCTAAGTCCACCAAAAAAAAAAAACCCAAGTCAGCCTAGGATTCTTGGTTGAAAAAAAATAATGTGATGAGATTTTCTACCTACTTCAAAACTGAATGTTACTCATAAAAGTGAGCAAGTGTGAGGGGTACAGTCTGCTCTCTCATGGCAGAAGATGAGGGAAAAGATGAGACAGGGACAACTTTAGGAGGATTGGGAATATTGTCTTCAAATATTTTTTCCCATTCACATTTGATGTAAGCCAGAATGTTTTGAAGCATCACACAAATTATAATACAGTTAATGAGGATCTTCATGTCTTTGGAATGTCAAAGCTGTTTTTGAGTTTCACTTAAGATGGGAAATCTTCCATTCAGAACACCAATTGCATGTTCAATCTAAATGTGTGATTGAGAAAGATGATAGTTGAATTTTTTTTTTCAGATCATTGGAAGAAAAATTCCAATAAGCTGGAAAAAGATATTTCCTGCTAGCATAAGCTGAATCGGCTAGAAGGTATTGATCTTGATGAAATTAGTTTTCCGGTTTTTGGGAAGTTTGCATTCAATTTAAAAGATATTAATTGTGAAAAGAACCTGAAGGCCAGCATGGAGGGATGTGAAATTCTTTTTGTTATCACACACAAGTTGTAGTGCCAAAGAGTATGTATAAAAAAAGATAAAAAATATTTGGTCAGTGTGTTACCAAAGGTGTTATTAAAGGATTTGGAAAAGAAATTGATTGATTGCCTTTTTTTACAATCAAAATAGTGGTTTCCATCTAGCTTAGGTTTTTGACTCAAGGGGATAGTGGTTCCATCAAAAAAACAAATTTAACTGGGAAAGCCTTCAGTCTCCACAACATGAGATATCACCTTGGTTTTTTCTTTGGTTGTCCAAGAACGGACTGAGTGAAAGAAAGATAGGATAGCAATCATGAATTTTGGTGTATAGGTCAATGGTTCCATCAACAACTGAGAATAGATTTTCTGCATTTCTCCTCCATTTCCATTTTATTCCAATATACAAAGAGAAACAGCCAGTTGTTTTGGATTTTGGTTTCTCTTCTCATTGCCTCATTCTCCAATTTTCTTTTTTTCTTTTCTTTATCTTGATATTTGCTCAAGTTTGGAGTGATCAACATTGTTGGAAGTACTGTTATATGAGTACAGCACCTGTGTCATCTCTTATTATTACATGTCACGTAACCTGTTCAGCCAACCAGTCCTTTATTGACTTATTTATTCTTTCTTATTGGCTTACACAATATTTGATAAACTTTTCACTTATTGATATAGTTCCTGCCATGGCTGATTATTCATCAAGTGCCTTAGGCCCCCTGTGAGGGGCTCTCTAGTTGTCTATTTAAACCTGTCTTTTCCAGGACATTGCAATTTCATAACCATCCAGTATGATTCTCCCAAAGTAAGAGCCACCTATAGTGGCTGGGTCCCTCCTGGTAATCCGGGTTGAAATTTTATTGAGGTATTCCATTGAGATGTAAATTTCCTCCTATTATCTTTTACTCAAGCCCTTTGTAGGCTAATATCCACTCTCTGCCACTGCAATACTTCAGTCTTGAAATTGGTTGTGCCTTTACTCATCCTTATTGGGTTTGCTAAATCCTGGTCTAAATCCACTATCCTGATTCTTCTGGAAATCTAAGAGTCTCTTACCTTAACAAGTTGAATAGCTGGATTGCATTGAGAATTAAAAGAATTATTCTGGAAAATTTGGGTCTTCAATTAACTACAAAAGATTCATGAATGAAGGCAATAAATTTTGGAAAATTTGCTGGAAGCTTAAGTTGGGGAGGAGATGAAGCTTTTGCCTTTCATAAATTGGGTTGTGGAAATTTTGTATTATTGGAAGCATGTATTGCTTTTGAAATAGAGAATTAAAAGCTAACCAAGTTGATTCCAAATTGAAGTCTGAATCAGAGTCAAATAATAAAAAAAGTTCAGTTAGATTTTTTGCATTTTTAACTTGCTGCCAGGAAGTTTGATTGGACATGTTGAGAAAGATGGTGATGTGATGTTGGGTGATGAGATGATTATTGGATGTGTGTGAAGCAATGAAGATGCAAAGCTATGGAGACTCAATGCTTTCAGCTCTCTAATACCAGGAAAATTGCAGTCCTTTAGCTACAGAGAGTGATAAAAATACTGGAATAATAATATTCCAAAGATAAACAATTAAATGGCTTAAATAATAAATATGTTAAGAGCTGGTGCAAGGTTTACTTGGTTTGGTTAAGAATTTTTCAATATGTTATAAAAAGAGGGGCCACAGTATTTTACTACTGGGGATCTTTACAGACAGAAAAACTCTCTTCAAGGGGCCTCCTTAGGCAGTTCAAGAAAGTTGGAATGACCATGGGTGCCTTATAAAGACTTATCCAGTGATATGGCTGGGAAAAACAGCACAAAGGCCAAGGCAGTAAGGAAAAAACTCAATCTGAGAAATAATTCCACAGAAAGCCTGCAAATATTCAGGTAAAGGGTTTCAGAGCAGTTGGGGTTAATTGCTTGAATATACTCTAATGAATCAGGTTGATTGGTTTTGGGAAATAATAATAATACTACAGAATAGGTAATAAATTGCTTGCTTTTCTCTTAATAAGCACTTGATCAACAATGACACAATGTCTGATTGATAATAATAAATTCCTGGTAAAACTGATGGGGAACAATGAGTCCAAAGAGGTCTGTATAAATACCTTTTTGGGGCAATAAAGCGCTTTTCAGGGCACGTATAGAGGGTTATTCTCATGAGATGAGGCTAGAAGGCTATCCAGGGAAAGTTTTGCATGTCCACTTGGTGCCCTCAATTATCTGTCCTCAGATCTGCTGGGTTTCTATACTATTTTAGCTGCAGGATCTTTTAATCTGTTAATTATGTCATTTTGATCACTATGCACTTATCTTTGATTTTTAATATCAATATTTAACTAAAGTTATCAGATGTAGATGTTTATTGATTGAATATTATCTAATGATCACGTAGGTAATTTTCAATAATTTTTAGGGCCACTCCTTGTAGTGTTTTGTGGCCTTCATAGATTAGGATCTGTCTGTGGTGTGGTGATATTCAATATTTGATTTTTAATTTAAAATTAATTGTCTAATAATTTTATTTCAGTTTTAAGGTTTTTTATGAAATTTTTCATGCATATTTAACAATATTACATATACCAGGTGAGTCTCACTAGGTTGTAGCTCTTGTGAGCAGTACCTATTGTCAGATTAGTCACAAAAGATCCTCACTCAGGGATCAGTCCATTCAGATGTGCGCAGGGTAGGATCTGCCGTGTGGGTGGTAATCTTTAGCTGCGCGCAGGACTTCTGTACCCGGGAATCTGATGATACAGGTACACAGGGGCTGTGTAAGGATGCAGGAATGCGTGCAGGAATTGTGACATAACACATTTCCATGTGTAACGCCTAAAATATACACTACACCTCAGTTTTGACTGAATTATAGGTGTGAAACCTATGCATGACAATTTCTTTTAAATATTAAATTGGAGAAAAGTTCCACTGTTGTGCCATGAACTTTGGTCAATTTTTACTTAATTATTTAAAATATGAAGGAGTTATATTTCAAGGGTGGGGTCAGTGAGTGACCCTACCTAATGGTGGGTGGGGAATCCATTTCTGTAGTAATATTTGTGAATTTCTTACTCTTTCTTTTGGTTATATTTATTTGTTTTATTTGTTTTTATTTGTTTTTATTTGTTTTTATTTGTTTTTATTTGTTTTTATTTGTTTTTATTTGTTTTTATTTGTTTTTATTTGTTTTTATTTGTTTTTATTTGTTTTTATTTGTTTTTATTTGTTTTTATTTGTTTTTATTTGTTTTTATTTGTTTTTATTTGTTTTTATTTGTTTTTATTTGTTTTTATTTGTTTTTATTTGTTTTTATTTGTTTTTATTTGTTTTTATTTGTTTTTATTTGTTTTTATTTGTTTTTATTTGTTTTTATTTGTTTTTATTTGTTTTTATTTGTTTTTATTTGTTTTTATTTGTTTTTATTTGTTTTTATTTGTTTTTATTTGTTTTTATTTGTTTTTATTTGTTTTTATTTGTTTTTATTTGTTTTTATTTGTTTTTATTTGTTTTTATTTGTTTTTATTTGTTTTTATTTGTTTTTATTTGTTTATATTTGTTTATATTTGTTTATATTTGTTTTTATTGGTTTTGTTTGTTTTTGTTTTTGTTTTTGTTTTTGTTTTTGTTTTTGTTTTTGTTTTTGTTTTTGTTTTTGTTTATTTTTGTTTATTTGTTTATTTTTTTTACTTTGACAGGTTGCTTTGTAATAGTAGCAAGATGACAAAGGCAATGGACATGAGACGTGTGTGAAGGGATGGAGACAGGATTGGTATGGATTTGCTGAGGTGGAGGTTTTGATGGGTGTTTTTCCTGAAATGGATGGTGGATGGATGATAGTGCATAAATGGAAGATTTGATTTTTGAAATCCTCCATCTCAAAATACACCAGTTAGGGGGTATGTGTATTTCAGAAGCCCACAATTAAAAACGGTGCGTTTTTAGTGGGGGTTTGCTAACTCAGATACCCTAATTAAATATAAATAATAAATAATGTTTATAGAGGGGTCACATTTTATAAAGACTGGGCTCTTTAACAATTCTCTTCAAGAGATTTACTTTGAATCTTGTACCCTGGAAGATGGGGACCTTATGACTCAACAACAAGGAAGTATTAACCACTAAAATGGTAAATTTCCCAGTAAAAACAGTGCAAAAGCCAAGGCAGGAGAAAAATAACTTACTTCTTTGAGTAATAACCCACAGGGTCCTGCAGTGGCTCACAGTTGATGTGTTTCAGATCAAAGTTTTGGGGTTTATTGATTGTTCTTCAATGCAAAAAGAAATAATGGTTGGAGAATTAATAAAATAGGTTTCAGAATAAAGATATAAATCACTTTATTATATATCTACAAGCAATTTATTCAAGATGGCAAGGTGTATAGTGATCAATAATAAATTAATGAAGGGAAAAGAGCAAAAAAAGGTGCTTTATAAATACTTTTTTGGGGTTATGAGAGCCTTCTCAGGGGAAATAGAGAGGGTAGGGCTCATAGGCAAAAGCTAAAAATCCATCCAGAGCTGTTTTAGTACTGCCTCTTGGTGCTTTAAATGAGCTGATCCTGGATCTGTAGGATCTGTGAATGATTTTGATGAAAGGATCTGTCTTTATGTTAATTTTTTAATTTGATTTTTTATTAATTTTATGTGACTAAAATGATAAGTGATGTTTTTTAATTGATTCAATGCTATCTGCTGATAATTTTGGTAATTGGTATTAATTTTTGAGAAAAATCCTTGGTATGTTTTGTGGTCCACAAAGATCTGGACGTGCTAATTTTGTGATATTAGTTTTTATTTTATTTTCACTTTTGAGTACTTTATATTTGAATTCCTGTTTTTTAATTGATATTCTAAAGTTTCAAAACATCTTTCATGCATAAGTGATGTAATTACATATACATGGTGGATCCATGTGTATTGTAGTGGCTAAATGCTGTACCTTGTCAACACTGATGGATATTGCAGGTCCGGAGCTTGCAGGGTTCTGGTGCAAACTTTGCATGCAGTTCTTTGAATAATTGAGGCTAATTCATGCATGCAGGAATGTTTTTGCAGGTTCCTTGACTTAACGTATGCATGCCAGGCTATTTCAAAGCGCATAGGCTGTGGTTCAGGGATGGGGGGCTGCATGAGGGAATTTTGCCAAAAACGTAATTCTGCATGTAGCTCCTAAAATATAAAAAAAAACTCAATTCTGAAAGAATTTTAGTTGCAAAACCTCTACATGAAAACACACCTCAAATATCAAATAGCAAAAAATCACAATGGTGGTGCCTTGATTTTTGGATCAATTTTTATTAAATTACTTAAAGTATTATGGAATGATGATTAAAGGGGGCAGTAAGTGAGTGATCCTACCTAGTTTTGAGTGGGGAATCAAAGTCTCTAATAATATTTGGGGTTTTCCAACTCCTTCTTTATGTTTTGATTGACTTGTTTTTTTAATCTTTTGTTTCTTTATTGTGGTACTTTGACAGGTTACTCTGTTCATAGAAGCATGCTGAAAAATATAAGAATTAAGGGTTTGGTGCAAATTTTTGATGTTTGAAGAGGTTCCTGGGGTGGGGAAAAAATAATATTGGGAGCATGCAAAGGCCTTTTGAGGTTCAAGGAGCTTCCTGGGATAGGAAAACATGCCTTCTTAGGTTATATGGAGAACTTGAAGTGGTAAGAAACAACTTTCAAGGATTTATTGGGGCTATTAAGGTCTGAAGATATTAATTAAATCATTGGAGTGCTAAAAAAAGACCCCAAGATTTGTTTGTTGGATCTGTCTGGGTGAGAATTATTTGGAGCCTTCTGTCAGCTTGCTACTATGTACAGAGCAACCTGTCATAGCAACACAAAACTATAAAAAAATAAGAATATCTAAATTAACAAAAGAAGGAGTGAGAAATCCATAAATATTATTAGGGAAGTGGATTCCTCACCCAAAATTAGGTGAGGTCACTCACTGACCCCACCCTTGAAATCCAAGTCCTTACATTTTTAAAACAATTAAAAAGAAAAGTACTAAAAATTACAACACCAGAATGGCACATTTCTTCCACTTTAACATTTCACATGTGTTGTCACGTATAGGGCTTACACCTAATATTCACTCAAAATTGAGGTGTTGTGTATATTTTAGGAGTTACACACGGAAATGTGTTGTGTCACAATTCCCGCGCGCAGCTTTGCATCATTACATACCCCTACGTACTCTTAGTAGCAGTTTCCTGCATACTAGAGACTTGCGCGCAGCTAATTCTTCCACATGCGCAGCGGATCCCACCCCGCGCGCATCTGAACTGACTGATAACCGCTTCTGGATCCATCATGACTAATCTGACAACCAGGTACTGCTCAAAAGAGCTACAACCTAATTAGGGTTGCCTGGCATATGTAACAAGTTGAAATATGCATTAGTAATAATCTAAAAAGATCAAAACTTAATTAAAATTAATAAAAATTAAGTTTAGAAAATTTTTTAATAATAAATTAAAGTTCAAGGATTACCACTTAAATCATTGACTCTGATCTTAGAAGACCACAAAAAACTACAAGGAGTGTTCATAAAAATTATTAAAAATTATCTACGTGATCAGCAAATAATGAATAATTAGTAAAATTTTACATCTGTTCACTTTAAAGCAATACTAATAGTACAAATGAAGGATGAGTGCAGAATGATCAAATTTATACAATAATAGATTAACATATCCTGTGGCTAAAATAGTACAGAAATCCAGCAGATCTAAGATCAGCTGATTAACAGCACCAAGTGGACGTGCTCAGTATAACCTGACTGGATTGTCAGCCTGAGCCCATGAGCAGAACTCTCTCTACGCGCCCTGAGAAGCTCAAAATCACCCCAAAAAGGTATATCTACAGACCTCTTTGGATCCATTATTCCATCATCAGTTTACCAGGAATTATTATTATCAATCAGACGCCGTTTCATTGTTAGTCAAGTGCTTATGAAGAATCTAAGCAAGTGATTTATGACCAAGTCTGTAGTATCATTGTTTCTTTCTTAAAACCAATCAACCCTTGAAGTTTAGTCAGGCAATCCACCCCATCTGCTCTGAAAGCCTTCCTATTATTGCAGGATTTTTGTGGTAAAGTTCTCAGAGTGAGTGTTTCTCTTCCTGTCTAGGCAATTGTGCTGTTATTCACGCCCATTAGTGGAATAAGCCCTTTCTAAGGCACCCATATTCATTCCAAGGTTGTTAAACTGCCTAAGGAGGCCCCTTGAAGAGAGCTTGCTTTGTCTGTAAAGACCCCCAGTAGTATAATGCTGTGGCCCCTCCTTTATATACATATTGAAAACCTTTTATTAAAAAACAAATTAAACCTTGCAACTGCTCTTATTATATTATTTTTTTGAGCCTCTAAGCACTTATTTATGGAATTATTGTTATTATTATTATTCAAGTATTTTTATCACTCTCTGTAGCTAAAGGACTGCAGGGTTCCTGGTATCAGAGAGCTGAAAACTGGGGATATGGCAGGGAAATATCCTTAAATAATTAATCTTTGATTATTTATTCCTTGGACCAGTCTATTTTTCTAAAAAATAAGTTAAAATACTTATAACATATATCTTTGATACTTTGTTTCTCTAGTGGATCTTAAGACAAACGCAGAATTGATCAATTATTATTTGAACCTTCTTCAAAAGAAAAAAGTAGAAAAACTCCGTAACTTTGTCCCTGTTAGCATAACTCCTGAGCAACAACAGGAGAAATTGCTTTATTAGAAACAGCAGTTTATAAAGGACATAGAACTTGAGCTTGAAAGAATTATCAATTTCAATTCTTTATTAAGGCAACATAAGGAGTGGAAGATTTATGAAAGGAAGCTTTATATTGATAGACTAAATAATCCTGAAGATAAAGAAAAATCCAAAATTAATAAAAGTGATTATTTTTTTATAAAAATATCATTTCAACATGTAAAAATACAAAAAAATATTAAACTTATATTTTTTGTTTTTATCCATCTCAGTGGATTTAGTTTTTGGTGATCTCATTGACCAGGACCTCCTAGAGGACGTCCCAGAAAGTGTACCCTTGCACTTACCCTTGGATATATCCCAGGATCTGATTGGAACTCACTCAGAACCCGTTGGAATACCCCCCAAGGACAGTTGTGATTCCATCCAAGTGTTGGTACCCTTGAATTCAACTTTAAGTAAGTTAAAATATATATATAAAAATTATTAAAAATATAAAACACACGAGAAATATTATTTTTATATTTTTTAAAGTCTTTTTTTCAAACGTTTTGACAAAAGACTTACTCATTTTTTTGGTGCTATGTATCAAAATAGGCGCCACACCCGCGCAAAAGGTAGTGCCCCTTTTTATGGATCTCTGCCCGGAGGAACCTGTGCGCACAAGGAATCCAGTTGCGAGCGCAAGAGGCGACTGGAACCCGTGACCATAGCATCACGGGAGACAACAAAGGCAAGAACCGCGGCTGCAAACTCTACCAACAGACCATTGGAGAAGAACCCTCTGCCCAATGTGTTATCCCAGGAGGATACTGGTCCTCCCATGCCACCCCAGCTGGACTCAACCAAGGAGGAAAGAGTCAAGGTATTAGTGAAAGAGCACATGAGCTATTGGGAACAATTCAAACTGGCTCAGACCCAGGAGGATCAGCCAGGTATGAGAAGAGATATTTGTCTGGCAAAGAAATCTCAGATTTCTCTGCAAAGGTTGATCCCAAAGAAAGAGGTAGAAGGCTACGTGCAGAACTGGAATCCTTGGGATCAGTTAGCTTCCTTAAAGGGAAAGGACCCCAAAAAGAAGAGGTCCTCAGACCATCAGAAGTTAAGGAACCCAAAGGATTGGGACAGAATAATATCCCTAGCCCAGAAGTGGAAAAAGGTAAACCAAAATTAGAAGTAGAAGCTCTTAATACCTTTTCTGTAAATGTGTCTCACAATTTTACTGTTACAAGCCTGTTTTTTGACAAAGTTTATCAACAATTGCACAAATTGAGTCTGAGTATTATCAGAGTGATTGATAACCAGTCTCAGACTATGAGAATTGATGAGTTAGAAATTCAACAAATCAAGGATAGTATAAAATCTAGTAGGTTGGACCTGATGAAACATATTGATGATAATCAATCATATCTTCAGGAAGATATGCTTGCAACCATGAACCAGCTTAAGGAAGAAGTTGAGAAAACTAGTCCTAATCCTTCAGCTCACCTGATTAACAAAATTGATTTTATAAATAAAAAACTTGATTTGGAGTTAGGTATGATTAAGAATGATATGAGAGATCTTTAAGTAAATTCTACTAACTCCCCAGTCATTGACCTGGAAGAAACTAGACCTGCTAGGTTCACAAGTACTCCTAGTGCTCCTGCAAGAACTAGGACAACTAGGGATGAATCTTTTCAGCCCAGTCCTACTCCTGAAATAGAACAGGCTTTGAAGTTACTTCCTCACATTACTGAATGGCCTGAATTCTCCAGAGAAGGAGAATACAACCATGTCAGTGGCATTAAATTTATTGATTAAACCCTTGCTTATTATGAATTCCCTGATACAATAGTTGTGGTAAGACTTCCCAGACTATTTGAAGGAGTGTCTTTTGATTGGTTTATCAATAAAAGGGAAGAATTTGGCTCTTTATCCTGGAGTTCTTGGAAAGAATTCATCAAAGTACAATTTGTTACTAGGTTTTGGAAAAGAAAGATGATGAAAATTTTTGAAACCTCCCAGTTTGATCCATCCAAGGACAAACCTCATAAGTGGTGTTTAGACCAGAAAAGGAGGTTAGACTTTTTTTAACCAGATGCTGATAAAGAAGAAGTCAATGAAAGACTTCTCAAATTATGTCCCAGACAAATCAACTGCAGTTTAAGGTGCAGAATTCCTATGGATTCTGATCTTTCTACCTTGATAAGTGTGTTGGAAGAGACTGTTGATATGAATGGTCTAGATAAGAGAGTCAACAGAATCCCCAGGGAACAAAATACTAGGAACAGGGAAGAGTACACTGCCAAAACTAAGGAATCCCCTGCTAATCCAACTACCTTGGAGGTCAAGAAGAGTCCAGAGTTAAAGGAAAAAGTATGTTGGAACTGTAACTAAACAGGACATGTAAAACCTGATTGTCCTCTACCTAGGAAAAGGATTACTGCTATTGAAGGAGAAGGGTATGATAATCCTGACCCTCACCTAGATGATACTGACGGATCACTATTCAAGTGTGATTTGATGATCACTAACCCCACCAATGTCATTGAAGGAAGTATTGAGTCTTCTCTAGACATAAATTCTGTTAATGAGAATTCTAACTTACCTCAAAAATGGAATCCCAACTTGAAGATTCACCACATCTCTGAGGCTAAGGCCTTTACTCTAAAACCTTCTGCTGGTAAAAGTTAAACTTCAGGCAAAACATGCTATGCTACTGGTTTCATCCAAAGTTCCCCTGTTAAGTTACTTCTAGACAGTGGAGCCTTTTGCTCTTGTGTTGGTTCAGATTATTTGGAGAAACAAGACTCAAACTGGAAACTGAACTTATTACCGGTACCTCAGGCTAAGTTCAGCAATTGTAATTCTTCTCTCAATGCTGTTGGAGTATGGTGCTCTGATATCATACTCCCTCACTCTAAAGGATCACTCAAACTGAACATTGAATTTGTAGTGCTCCAAAACCAAGTATGGGATTACTTTATCCTTGGTAATGATTCTCTTTGATTGTATGATAAAGATGTATTCCAAAGAAAGGGTAGATGCTTCACCATAGGCGGAGACTGGAACAAGAAGTTTCAAATATGCCATGTGAATTCTCAAACTTCTGATTCAACTAATGAAAAACTTAGAGAGTTTCAATCAAGAATAATTCTCCCAAGAAGCTTTGAATCCCCTGCTCAATGATAAAAAAAGAAGGGAAATCCTAAGAGTATGCTTTGAAAATCAGAATGCTTTCTGTACCAAGGATCACCCCATTTGTAACATCAAAGGACATGATATGATTCTGACTCTAACCATTAAGTCTCCTTACCCACTTAACCTCAGGAGACCTGCTTACCCTTCTGGTCCAAAATCTAGAGCTGCTCTGGAAACTCATATTCAAGAGTTGGTTGACCTACAAGTCTTAAGGAAAGTAGGACACAAGGAAAAAGTAGATATCACTACTCCAGTAATTATAGGTTGGCATAATGATAAGTCAAGGATGGTTGGAGATTTCAGAATTATGAACAACTACACCCAAGCCAATTATTATCCAATTCCAAGGATTGACCATGCTCTGCATAACGTTTCAAAAGCTAAGTACATCACTACCATGGACATGCTGAAAGGTTTTCACCAAATACCTATCAGCCCTAACAGGCTGAAATCATTGAGAATTATCTTTCATTTGGGAATTTATGAGTATCTAAGGATGCCTATTGGTATGAAAAATTCTCCTTCTCATTTTCAAAGGATGATGCACAAAGTTCTAGGATTTTTCATCAGAAAAGGATGGATGATGGTTTACATTGATGATGTTATCATTTACTCTGATGACTGGGATACCCACCTGGATAAATTAAGATTAGTCCACAAAACTATCTCTGCTGTGGGATTAAAAGTATCAATGAAAAAGTGTAACTTTGGTTATTGAGAACTGAAAGCCTTAGGACACATTGTCTCTGGACTAACCTTAGCTGCTGACCAAAATAAGAAAGCAGTGGTATGGAATAGGCCAATGACCCAGAATAAAACTGAACTCCTATCTTTTATTAACTTCTCAGCTTCTATAGGGAGTACTTACCAAATTTTGCTCTTCTAACCAAGTTTCTGTATGAAATCTGCAAAAAAACCAACTTGTTTGAAATGACTCATGAAAGAGTTAAGAATTATGAGGAACTCAAGATGGCCATGGCTTCAGCTCCAGTACTGATTCAGCCAGACTATTTTAAACCCTTCAAGCTCTATATAGATGCTAGTATGGACGGGCTAGGAGCTGAATTACACCAGGAAGTCATAGAGGATGAAAAACTGTTGGAAAAACCTATACTCTTCATATCCATACATATTAAAGGATACTGAGAAAAGGTATGGTGCAAGCCTAATGGAATGCCTGGCTTTAGTATGGGCTCTGGAGAAACTTAATTACTACTTGGAAGGCACCAAGTTCACAGTAATTAATGAATGCAATGCTTGCTGGAATTTGATGAACATGAAGACACCTAGTAGGCGCATGTTAAGATGGCAGATAGCCATACAACAATGCAGAGGTCAGATGACCATAGTTCCCCAAGCTGGTGCTAAACACCAGAATGCTTATAATTCAAGCAGGAATGCTTTACCCAATGACCCAAGTGACCCTGCTTATGATACAGAGGATGATGATATCTTCCCTATCCTTAACATGAACATGTTGAAAATTGAAGCTCCTATAATGGGAATCCACATTTGGGAATTGGATGAATCCTTGTTCAACTGAATCAAAGAATCTGAAAATTCTGGAATGAAAACTCTGATCACCATTATAAAAAGTACTTCTACCCCATCTGAATTGTTCAATAGTCTACCTGAACCCATCTTGAAACCATACAAAGCCGGAAGATTCACCACATGGGATGGTCTAGTATACTACAGGCATCAACATTCAAGTATTATAGTCTTAACTAAGGATGACCATGTCAAACATGTCCTGGCTGAATGCCATGATAACTGCTCATCTGGTCATTTATCTGCTGATAGAACCTTAGATAAGGTTAAAAAAAATGCTTGGTGGATCAATTGGAGAGACTCCACTATCCAGTATGTTGCTAGTTGTGAAACTTGTCAGAAGTCCAACAGGACCACTGGGAAAAGGTTTGGTCTACTGCAAAAGATTGCTGACACCAAGAAAAGATGGGAGATCATCAGCATGGAATCTGTAACTGGACTACCACCAGGAGGAGCCTATTCCTACAACTCAGTCCTAGTAATTGTGGATAGGTTCTCCAAGAAAGAAAAGCTTCTACCCAATCAAAAAGAAGACACTTCTATGGAAGTTGCCCTATTATTTTGGAACAGACTCATTGCTCATGTTGGAGTTCCCAAGATCATCATCAGTGACAGAGATCCTAAATTCACCTCTGAGTTCTGGAGAAATCTTCATCACATTCTGGGAACCACCTTAGCTTTCTATACAGCTTATCACCCTCAGACGAATGGATTAGCTGAAAGAATGATCCAGACCCTGGAAGACATGCTCAGGAGATTCTGTGGCTTTGGTCTAGAATACAAGAATTCTGGTAGTTATTGTCACACTTGGGTTAGCCTTTTACCTGCACTAGAGATGGCCTACAACAGTAGCAAGCACTCTACCACTAAGGAAGCACCTTACATACTGGAAAGAGGATGAATTCCAAAATTAACCATGGATAACCTTAATCACCGGCTAACAAATATTCAACCTACATCACTTGATTTCAAAAAAATTATAGATTCAGCCAATAAAAACACTGTTAAGTGTTTCCCGGATGCTGTGGAGTATAACCAACAAAGGTGGGATAAAACCCATAAGAAGCTTGATTTCAAGATTGGTGATCAAGTCTTGATCTCTACCACCAACTTCACCAACTCAGCTGGAAATAGAAAGCTTAGACCAGTTTTTGTTGGATGCTTCACCATTAATAAAGTTCATGGTAAGAATTCTGTGGAAGTAATCCTTAGTGATGAGCTTTCTAGGAAACACCCAATCTTCCCAGTTAGTCTCATCAAACACTACCACCCAAGGAATGGAGAATATACTCCTTCACCTGAAATACCTGTTGCAGAAGAACCTGAAAAAGACAGGGAAAAATTAGAAATATCCTTAAAGATAAAAAAGAAAGGATCAATGGAAAAGTATTCAGACTCTACCTAGTTAGATACAAGGGAGAATCAGCTGATAAGGAGGAATGTTTACCTGAACACAATATCCCTGATGGACCCATACACCTAAGGAACTACAGAGCCAGCAGAAGGCATTGACCCAAAATGTTTTTCAGATATAGACATATCTTTGAGTGGTGGAATGTCAGCTTGCTACTATGTAAAGAGCAACCTGTCATAGCAACACAAAACTATAAAAAATAAGAATTTCTAAATTAACAAAAGAAGGAGTGAGAAATCCATAAATATTATTAGGGAAATGGATTCCCCACCCAAAATTAGGTAGGGTCACTCACTGACCCCACCCTTGAAATCCTAGTGCTTACATTTTTAAAATAATTAAAAAGAAAAGTACTAAAAATTACAACACCAGTATCGCGATTTTTGCCATTTTAACATTTCACACATGTTTTCACATATAGGGTTTACACCTGAAATTTACTCAGAATTGAGGGGTTGTATATATTTTAGGAGTTACATGCGGAAATGTGTTATGTCACAATTCCTGCGCGCAGCCCTGCATCATTACATACCCCTACCTACTCATAGTAGCAGTTTTCTGCGTACTAGAGACCCGCGCGCAGCTAATTCTGCCAAATACGCAGCGGATCTCACCCTGTGCGCATCTGAACTGACTGATCCCCGCGTCTGGATCCGGCATGACTAATCTGACAACCAGGTACTGCTCAAAAGAGCTACAACCTAATTAGGATTGCCTGGCATATGTAAAAAGTTGACATATGCATTAGTAATAATCTTAAAAGATCAAAACTTAATAAAAATTAATAAAAATTAATTTTAAAACATTTTTTAATAATAAATTAAAGATCAAGGATTACCAAGCAAATCATTGACTCTGATCTTTGAAGAGCACAAAACACTACAAGGAGTTTTCATGAAAATTATTGAAAATTATCTACGTAATCGTCAGATGATGAGAAATCGGTAAACGTCCACATCTGTTCATTTTAAAGTAATACTAATAGTACAAATGAAGGATGAGTGCAGAGTGATCAAATTTATGCCACAATAGATTAACAGATCCTGTGGCTAAAATAGTACCAAGATCCAGCAGATCTAAGATCAGCTGATTAAAAGCACCAAGTGGACGTGATAGTTTTGCTCTGACTGGCTTGCCAGCCTCAGCCCATGGGAAGAAATCTATCTACGCGCCCGGAGAAGCTCAAAATGACCCCAAAAAGTTATTTATACAGACCTCTTTGGATCCATTATTCCATCATCAGTTTACAAGGAATTATTATTATAAATCAGACACCGTTTCATTGTTAGTAAAGTGCTTATGGAGAATCTAAGCAAGTGATTTATGACCCAGTCTGTAGTATGATTATTTATTTCTTAAAACCAATCAACCCTTGAAGTTTAGTCAGGCAATCCACCCCATCTGCTCTGAAAGCCTTCCTATTGTTGCAGGATTTTCGTGGTAAAGTGCTCAGAGTGAGTTTTTTCCTTCCTTTCTTGGCCATTGTGCTGTTATGCCCGGAAATTAGTGGAATGAGCCCTTCCTAAGACACCCATCTTCATTCCAAGGTTCTTAAACTGCCTAACAAGGCAGCTTGAAGAGAGGTTCCTTTGTCTTTAAAGATCCCCAGTAGTATAATACTGTGGCCCCTATTTTATATAAATATTCAAAACCTTTTATTACCAAACCAATTAAACCTTGCAACTGCTCTTATTAGATTAGTTATTTGAGCCTCTAAGCGTTTTTTTTTTGGAACAATTATTATTATTATTTTTCCAGTATTTCTGTCACTCTCTGTAGCTAAAGGAATGCAAGGTTCCTGGTATTAGAGAGCTGAAAATTAACATGTTGAATGTTGAAGCTACTATAATGGGAATCCACATTTGTGAATTGGATGAAACCTTGTTCAACTCAATCAAAGAATCTTACAATTCTGGCATGAAAACTCTGATCACGATTATGGAAAGTACTTCTCCACCATCTGAATTGATCAATAACCTACCTGAACCCCTCTTGAAGCCATACAAAGCAGGAAGGCTCAACATATAAGATGGTCTAGTATACTACAGGCATCAACATTCAAGTGTTATAGTCTCAAATAAGGATGACCATATCAAACATGTCCTGGCTGAATTCCATGATAACTGCTCATCTGGTCATTTATCTGCTGATAGAACCTTAGATAAGGTTAAACAAACTGCTTGGTGGATCAATTGGAGAGAATCCACTATCCAGTATGTTACTAGTTGTGAAACTTTTCAGAGGTCCAACAGGACCACTGGGAAAAGGTTTGGTCTACTGCAAAAGATTGCTGAACTCAACAAAAGATGGGAGATCATCAACATGGACTTTGTAACTGGACTACCACCAGGAGGATCCTATTCCTACAACTCAGTCCTAGTCATTGTGGATAGGTTCTCCAAGAAAGCAAAGCTTCTACCTAATCAAAAGGAAGACACTGCTATGGAAGTTGCCCTAATATTTTGGAACAAAATCATTGCCCATGTTGGAGTTCCCAAGATGATTATCAGTGACAGAGATCCTAAATTCACCCTTGAATTCTGGAGAAATCTTCATGACATGCTGGGAACCACCTTGGCTTTCTCTACAGCTCATCACCCTCAGACGGATGGCTTAGCTGCAAGAATGATTCAGACCCTGGAAGACATGCTCAGGAGATTCTGTGGCTTTGGTCTAGAATACAAGAATTCTGATGGTTATTTCCTTAATTGGGTTAGCCTTTTACCTGCACTAGAGATGGCCTAAAACAGTAGCAAGCACTCTACCACTAAGGAAGCACCCTAAATACTGGAAAAAGGATGGATTACTAAATTACCCAAGGATAATTAATATCCAGCTAACAAATATTCAACCTAAATCACTTTATTTCAAAAAAATGATAGAGGTAGCCAATAAACACACTTTTAAGTGTGTCCAGGATGCTGTTGAGTATAACCAACAAAGGTAGGATAAAACCCATTAGGAGCCTGATTTCAAGATTGGTGATCAAGTCTTGATCTCTACCACCAGATTCACCAACTTAGTTGGAAATAGAAAGCTTAGAAAAGCTTTTGTTTGACCTTTCACCATTAATAAAGTTCATGGTAAGAATGCTGTGGAAGTAATCCTTAGTGATGAGCTTTCTAGAAAACAGCCAGTCTTTTCAGTAAGTCTCATCAAACACTACCACCCAAGGAATGGAGAATATACTCCTTCACCTGAAATACCTGTTGCAGAAGAACCTGAAAAAGACAGGGGAAAAATTAGCAAGATCCTTAAAGATGAAAAAGAAAGGATCAATGGAAAAGATTTCAGACTCT
This sequence comes from Puccinia polysora, assembly GCA_025617555.3. NCBI lineage: Eukaryota > Fungi > Basidiomycota > Pucciniomycetes > Pucciniales > Pucciniaceae > Puccinia > Puccinia polysora. The sequence continues at coordinate 23,919,799 of CM062638.1, read as the reverse complement.
AACTAGTTAGATACAAGGGAGAATCAGCTGATAAGGAGAAATGGTTACCTGAAAACATTATTCCTGATGGACCCATACACCTAACAATCTACAGAGCCAACAGAAGGCATTGACCCAGAATTTCTTTTCAGGTAAAGACATATCTTGGAGTGGGGGAATGTCAGCTTGCTACTATGTACAGAGCAACCTGTCATAGCAACACAAAACTATAAAAAATAAGAATTTCTAAATTAACAAAAGAAGGAGTGAGAAATCCATAAATATTATTAAGGAAATGAATTCCCCACCCAAAATTAGGTAGGGTCACTCACTGACCCCACCCTTGAAATCCAAGTGCTTACATTTTTAAAATACTTAAAAAGAAAAGTACTAAAAATTACAACACCAGTATGGAACCTTTTTGCCATTTGAACATTTCACATGTGTTGTCACGTATAGGGTTTAAACCTAAAATTCACTCAGAATTGAGGTGTTGTGTATATTTTAGGAGTAACATGCGGAAATGCTTGATGTCACAATTCCCGCGCGCAGCCCCACATCATTACATACCCCTACCTACTCATAGTAGCAGTCTCCCGCGTACTAGAGACCCGCGTGCAGCTAATTCTGCCAAATAAGCCGCGGATCCCACCCTGCGCGCATCTGAACCGACTGATCCCCGCGTCTGGATCCGTCATGACTAATCTGACAACCAGGTACTGCTCAAAAGAGCTACAACCTAATCGGGGTTGCCCGGCATATGTAAAAAGTTGACATATGCATTAGTAATAATCTAAAAAGGTCAAAACTTCATGAAAATTAATAAAAATTAAGTTTAGAACATTTTTTAATAATAAATTGAAGATCAAGGATTATCATGTAAATCATTGACTCTGATCTTTGAAGACCACAAAACACTACAAGGAGTGTTCATAAAAATTATTAAAAATTATCCACGTGATCAACAGATGATGAAAAAGTAATAAACCCGCACATCTGTTCATTTTCAAGAAATATTAATAGTACAAATGAAGCATTAGTGCAGAATGATCAAATTTACGCCATAATGGATTAACAGATCCTGTGGCTAAAATAGTACAGAAATCCAGCAGATCTAAGGTCAGCTGATTAACAGCACCAATTGGACGTGCTACTCTTGCTCTGACTGGCTTTCCAGCCTCAGGCCATAAGCAGAACTCTCTCTACGCGCCCTGAGAAGCTCAAAATCACCCCAAAAAGGTAAATATACAGACATCTTTGGATCCATTATTCCATTATCAGTTTACCAGCAATTATTATTATGAATCAGACACTGTGTCATTTTTATTCAAGCGCTTATGAAGAATCTAAGCAAGTTATCTATGACCAAGTCTGCAGTATTATTGTTTTTTTCTTAAAACCAATCAACCCTTGAAGTTTAGTCAGGCAATCCACCCCATCTGCTCTGAAACCCTTCCTATTATTTCAGGATTTTTTTGGTAAAGTGCTCAGAGTGAGTGTTTCCCTTCCTTTCTTGGCCATTGTGCTGTTATGTCCAGCCATCAGTGGAATAAGCCCTTTCTAAGGCACCCATCTTCATTCCAAGTTTCTTAAACTTACTAAGGAGGCCACTTGAAGAAAGGTTTCTTTGTCCGTAAAGACCCCCAGTGGTATAAAACTGTGGCCCCTCCATATATATATATTGAAAACATTTTATTACCAAACCAATTAAACCTTGCAACTTCTCTTCTTATATTATTTATTTGATCCTCTAAGCGTTTATTTTTGGAATTATTATTATTATTATTCCAGTATTTTTATCACTTTCTGTAGTTAAAGGACTGCAAGGTTCCTGATATCAGAGAGCTGACAATTTTGAATGACACGTGGTTGAGCTGTTGAAGGCCTTTGTATAATTTTTTTGAAAAAACACATTTATTTTCAGTTAATTTTGAAAAGTCTGATGTGAAATAAGTGGGTTTTTTTGTTATTTAATGGCAAGTTTGAAATGGCAGATTTGGGTTGAAACCCGCCATTGAAAAATGGGGGGTTTTATTAAATTTGATACACTCTAATTTTGTGGGATGTTTTTTTGCAGTTTCCCTTCAGTTTAAATGATTTGGTTCACATATTTACTTTATTTCAATTTAGTTTTACTTTGGTGTCACTTTGGGGTTGCTAGATGTGGTACAAAAGTCCCACATAGTATGCATTGGTCCCAAATTTGGGTAATGCAACCAAAATTTGGTCTGGGGGGTCCCAAAAAGTTTGGAAGAACCCCCAGGGGGTTGTATAACCCTGGACACGTTTCAAAGCGGCCTTGAACAGGGGTACACAACCCAAAAATGCTGTTTATGGGGGGGATACAACCCCCCAGCGGTTGCGTGTGTTTGAGACAACCCCTTGGATGTGTGTAAACGCAAAAAAAAACTTCGAAACACACTTTGGAAGCGTATATGCAACCCAACGCATCCATTGGGCTGTGAAGGGCCCTCCACATCTCCCACACCACTGGGAGTTGTGAATTTATCATCACCCTTTGTAAATAAATGAATAAAAATGTGAGAAAATTTACTCTTTCTTTCTTGCATATATTTATTAAAAAAGTTTGAGATATATTGAGGAAACTAAGATAGAAAAAGAAAAAAAAAATAAATAATATCACTAAAGCAGACAAAGCCTTTAAGAGATTAAAAGAATATTTAATTCAAATATATTAACCAAAATAAAGAAGCAAATCAAAATAATAAAAATAATAAAATAAATAAAAATAAATAAAAATATTCAAAATAAAAATAATAATCAGAAAAAAAGGTTAAAAGATATAAATAAAAATGAATTCTTCTTCTTTCCATTAACAAACCTATTACAACAATTCAATGATTTATGGCGAATCCACTCAAGGCCAGAGCCTTCTTAAGGGTGAATTTGTGGCTGGGTATGTATGGAGGAATTGTTCCAAACCCACAAAATTTCTCAATATTAACCAAATAAAAATTGGACCTTTTAACTTTAAGATAGATGGTGTCAGTAAAAATAAATTCAGAGGGTGGAATTGTGAGTGGGATGAAGGAATAGCAGGCATAATGAATTGAAGAAAAATACAAAAGGTCTCTTGTATCTTTGGAAATGGCTTGGCCAGGTTTTTTTGAACTGAGCCATTTTGAAACTTGGATTTTCTTCTTCTTTTTGGAAAAATCAAAATTTGAAATAGTCTTGGAATATTTTTCTTCTCCCAGAATTTTTTGTTACATGGTTGTGTTTTCTTCAAGTTTTTTTACAATCTGTTTTCTGACCTGGACCCATCCATCCTCTTCATCATGAAATGGGAATTTTTCACAAACCTCAATCCAAAATTCCAATGAAACTTTGGATTATAGCTAGAATCAACCAGGTAATTAATGGATTCTTCTAAAAAAAAAGAATCACATAATAATGAAATAATCAGATTTTGAATCAAGATATTAAGGCAAATAGATAAATATAAGCTTACTGGACTGTAATTTTGTGCTTCAAAGTTTTATTCCTCTGAGTTATAAATTAATTTATTATATTCTTATTTTAATGCTTAAAACATTTCCACGTCTAAATTGGCTTTATTCCTGGGCATGGATTCCAAATATTTGGATGACATCTTTAGTCTGGAATGCCTGATAAATTTTTCCAATTTCTTTTTGAATATTTGAAAAGTTGAAGGGAGTATTTTAGTTGAAGACTTATTTCTTCAGATTTTTTATTCATACTTTTTCCTTCAAATCCTCACAATCCAATATTTTTTCCACAGAATAGGTTACCTGAAGAATGTGGTATGATTATTCAAAGATTAATGGAAGTTGTTGAGTTGAGAATTGATTTTTCTTCTGAATTTAACCTGCTGAGTTGAAAATTAAGTTCATACTCTTTCTTTTTGTCCTTTGATAAAGATTAGGGCATTATTTTCCTCACGCCCCCAATCCTTTATTTCACGGAATTTTACATCCACCCTCCGTTGTGCACCTCTGCTGCCGCACAAAAAAAACTTTATTTCACAGTACTTTCAAAAATTTCATTTTATGAAATTATTAATTTGCAGTCTTGTAGCTTGCCTTTTTTACCCCCCAAAAAAATCTTTTGTAATTTTGTAGGCATCTGAACCCCTCCAAAAATTGAATCAAAAAAAGTTAAACATTCCGCAAAAACAGTTTTTCAATGGGTTTTTGAATCCTTATTTTGGCTATTTTAATTGTATTTTTTTGGTTATTTCAGCTACCAATTATTCAGAGCAGAATTTGAAGAGCTTTCAAATATATTTTCCAGATTTTTTCAATGCAAAGTTTTACTTTAAAAAATTCCATCAAAAAACCTAAAATTCAAAAAATTCAAATTTCTCATTGGACATTTGCATCCTGTTATTTTCCTTTTTATTTAATTTGTTTTGGTGATTCAAGTTATAAAAAATTCAAAATAACAGCAAAAAAGAATTCAAATATTTTCTCCACATCTTTGGATGTATTTATTAACTTGAAACATTCCTTCAAAAAGACAAACAATCCAAAGGTTTCACTGTTCTCATTAGACTTTCGGATCCCTTTCTTTGCCTTTTTGATTATTTGTTTTGGGTATTTAATGATTTCAAAAAATCAAAAAAAATTCGGAAGACTTTTTAATTTTTTTTTTCAGAATTTTGCAATGTCATTTTTTACCTTAAACCTTTCCTTCAAAAAATTAAAAATTCAAAAAATTTGATTTTTCTCATTGAGCTTTTTCATCCATTTGTTTGGCTTTAATTTTTTTGGCGGGGTATTCAAGATTTAAGAAATTTTGAAAAATTAAATAATATATTCTTAATACAGATCTTTTGGATTTATGCATACACCTTCCAATATTCATTCAACAATTAAATAATAAGGAACAAATATGGATACAAATATCAAAACTTATTCAACTATGATTGTTTTTGTGTTTCTACTTGATTTTTTTGGAGGGAACTAAACCTCATTACCAAGCTCTAAATATTTCTGAATACTTTCTTTCCAAGATTTAGAATCCTTGGTCAAAAATTTTTTCCAAAGTGGATCTAACCTTGGAGCTGGCCAATTATCAGACTCTAACTTGAATGAGACTATATGTTTGAAATATTCTAAAATAATTAAGCAAATAGGAGAAGATGTGAAATTTGGAGTGAAGGGAAATCAAAAGAAAATAAGTGCAAGGCATTAAAGAAGAAAACCAAAACACTGGACAATTATATGTTTCAGCCAGAAGGAAACCATGGAATGAAAATTTTGTCCACATATCTAGGTGAGCAGGGCCAGAAATTTGGTTCTTTTGCCTTCTTGTTTCTTGGAAAGTTTCACCCCAGATATCACGCAATAGTTTTGTGTCCTTGAAGATTGGGTTGGAATCCAGCTCTGTCACAATTTCTTTCCTGACTTCAATCAAGTCTTCTGAGTTCCATCCCAAACAAATGAATTCTGCTCTAAAGCCAAATTTCCCATCCCCTATGACATCTTGAACAAGTGAGATATTTGGAATGGCTGTTTTTGGGGAAATAAAATTTTTTGTATTGGAACTAAAACCAAAAATCATAGTTTTGAATAAAATAAAATATGGTCTAAAGATAAAACTAAATTATTCAATTGAGAATTTTTGAAAGATTCCAGAAGAAGAATACAATAATGTGCAGGAAACCTAGAGGAAAAACCCAAAAAAAAAATCAGCCAAAATTAAAGAATGAGAAAATATCAAATTTAATTAATTTCTCACCAATTTTTGGGGCTGCTAATAACTTCCTTGCAGGAGGATGGTAAGGAGCATCACCGTCTTCATTGGATAACTTTATTCTCTTGATTCTTGTCCCAGGATTGTATTCAGGAGAAGCAACCTACTTATCCAAAATGGTTTCAGACCTCCAAAAAAAGTTTGAATGAAACTATTAATTGAAAAATAATATCCAAAAAAAAATAGAATAAAAGGAAATGAAAGCTCATCATCTTAATAACATAAAAATCTGGCAGCTCTTCATTTTTTGGATCTTCCCCTTAATCCAAATCTGGAACCTCTTCATCTTCTGAATATTAATCATCAGTCAGAAAATCACCCTATGTTAAAAAAATGACAAGGACTCATTAAAAAAATCTATTTCAGAAAAAATAATTATAGACATAAAATTAACCCTTCCTCTGATACCTCCTTATTTTTTCCCTTCCCCTTCCCCTTGAAAGCCTTTGGCTTCTTTGAAATTCAAAAACATACAAAAAAAATATTAATTATGAAATTTGATATATCTTTTTCCCCAAAAGAATGGTGACTGACCTTGGAATTTGCTATGAATTTCTTCTTTGGCCTTCCTCTACTCTTGGTTTCTTCTGAATATTCAAAGCCAGATGGATCTCTTTTACTTGAGGAATGCAAGATCTTCTTGAAATTATTGGCTGCTCCTTTGGGTCTTCCTCTTACTTTGGATCTTTGAGTGGAAATGGGCTCTTGAATCATATCAAGTTGATATTTTCCACTTTACAGCTTTTTGCTTTCACCCAGATAATATATCTGTTCTCCATGTGGAAACGTTCAGAATTCTTTTAACAGTCCAGTAAAATAAAGGTTTTCATTACTTCCTCTGGTTGGAAATGGAAGTTTTTCAGATTCTTCAGTTGCATCCGGCTGAAGAGTTAATTGGAGAAAGAAAAATCAAAATAAATCAGGAAACTATTCCTTTGAGCTTAAATAAAATAAAAACTCACTGATAAGGGGGCATTGAAATGCCATCAAGAATGAAAATTTTCCAGTTGTAAGAGTTCATCCTTTTTGATAGCTGATTTGACTTTGTGAATATGTCAGCTTGCAAATATTGCAGAGCAAGCTGAAAAAGTTCAAAAATAACATAAATAAATAAATTACATATTAAAGCAGAAATAATATTAAAAATATTATTTCAAATTATAATTCTACATAAAATTTAAGGTGGGGTCACTCACTGACACCTACCTCAAATTCCCACGGCTTATATTTTTAAATCATTTATGAAAATTTATAAAGAGGCGGGGCCTTGGGATTTTTGCCATTTTAATATTACACATGAAAACCCACTTACAGGTTTCACAGCAAATTTTGTTTCAGAATACAAGAATTCTGTGATTTTTTGAAGTTAAAAGTGGAAATGTGATTTGTTACAATTCCCGCACGGAGCTATGGCAACCAAAAAATCCACGCGCAGCTGAGCAGAAGCACTGCCACCCTGTCTGCTTACCCTGACAAGCCAGGTACGCAGCCCCGGGCATCTGACAGGTATGCAGCCGCGGGACTACGTGCTGAAAAACTGAAAGACAAAACAAGAAGCTAGGGTACTGCGTAAGAGTACTACTACTAATATGGGGAAATACCATGTTTTTAATATATGTCCCCATGGATAGTGTATAGGCTAAGACCACACAAAATTAAGTAAAAACACTTCAATAAACCTTTCAATTTTTTTTAAAAAAATATAATAAGAAAACACCAAAATGTCGAAAATAAGATAACTTAAGCTTGAGAAAGATTTTAAAATAATTTTAAAGTAAAGTTATGAGAAACTGAAAATATAAATATTTCCTTGGCACACTGAGAAAACTCAATATGTAAAAATATTACATATATTTCCATAGAATGTAGTCTTAATTAATTATTTTAAGTAAATTAACAAAATTTCAAAAATAATGAGAAAATCATTATTATGATTTAGCTCCCGTCAGCTACTACAAAATGAGAACTTGTCTTACATCAGAGTATCCATAGGAATACCTATTTAATAAAATCAAAAGTTTGGTAATATTCACTAAGGATAATTGACTAAATAAGGTTCATGTGGATAAATAAGGTGTTATCCACATGTAAATACATCAATTAAAAAGTAGAATAATTCCCACAAACTGTGGAATTTGATTTTACCTGTTTTACAGAACCAAGAACACATTAACAGCTACCACTGGTTACCTTGCTGGCCTTAGAACCTGTCCCTTTGAGCCCCTATAGCCCCCAGAAGGACAGAATTGGGGTCCAAAAAGATGTAAATAGAGAGCCCCTTTGCAAGTTATTGTTACCCCATACCGTGTTATATTTACATCCAGAAACCTTGCCAAGGTAATCAAATAGTTATAAGAGATAAGTAAGTGATTCATGGCTTTAGTCTGATCAATATTAACCGCCCCAAAAACCCTTTTTATCAATTGAAACTGCTGAACAACCTTTTAACCCCAGTAACAGGTTTAACCCATCAGTACACGTCCCAAACAGGTACCCAAAGGATCCAATAACATAAAAGTGATTTTAATAATCCTTCTTCTGTTGTGGAAGCTTGGTTACAAAAGCCCTGCCACTCCACCATACATTTATATATATATATTATCTTTGGGCAATAACTCCCTTAAGAATATAAATTGAAGGTTCCAGAGTAACCAGGTCTGCATTTTTTCAAGTGAATTCCCTGAAGAGAGGTGTTAAAGATCCCAAATATTATTGTGGCCCTTCTTATCATTTATTTAATAAACAATTTATTAATATTGATTAATAATATTCAATCAAAACCAAACCAATCAGCCTTGCAATAGCTTTATCCAAATATTTTAAGGATTTTTGCTGCATTTGTTGAATAAAATATTTATTATTCATTTCATAACCTCTTTTAGCTAAATTATAGAAAGGCTCTTTGCATCAAGAAGGCTAAAAATTGGGGTTCTTTCCGGTAAAATATTCCATTTTTTTATATTTAATACCTTGGAACAGACATTTCAAGTAAAATTAAACAAAGATATAATTCATCTGACTTTGATACCATGATTTCTTATTAATTCATTTTGCAGTGGATTTGAAAAGTAATGCAGAATTAATATTATATTATCTAAATCTTTTAAAAATAAGAAAAGAAGATTACATTAAAATTTATAAACCAACTGGTTGGGAAGGTTTAACCCAAGCTAAACAACTTGAAATCTCTGCTCTCTGTAAACAATAAGATAAACTTGTTGAGAAAGAAGATATTGAGAGGCGTATCAAAATTCAAGCTCTATTGAGACAGCATAAAGATTAGAAAAAATACCAGATAAATTACTTTTCAAAATATTAAAGTAAGTAAAATCCCCTTTTACAAAAATAATATTAATATATTGTGTCAACCAATAAAATCTCTTTCTCATATTATCAAAGAACGCTCCTATTCCAGAAACTACCACCCCTGAAGTTGATCTTATGGATCAAGAGGTACCAGAAATTTCTGGATGTCCTGAGAACATTTATTGGAAAGGAGAATGTATTATTGGGAAGCACCAATACCCTTTTGGATTACCTGTTAAGGATAAATACAATCATGATAAATTCTTAGTGCCTTTAACCATCAACTTAAGTGAGTCAAAATAACTTATTTTTGCCAATTTTTCTTTGAAAAGAAAAATAATTATAAATATTTCTAACATAAACAGACGCAACAAAAGGGCTTCAGAGAGATTTCCCTCCTATGGATCTCTGCCAGGAGCCCCCAGTAGCCATGAGGCAGCCCATAATGACAACCATGAGCGGGTTAGCGCCCATGAGTCAAATGTTGGTGGACAAAGAGCAGAGCCAAGTACTGTTGCCCTCCCCCACCTAGAGCTGAGGAGAGTAGTAGAACCAAGCCCCTCTCAATTTCAAGGAGGTTTCCGGCGGCTACCCCAGCAGAATCTGGCCAAGGAAGCCAAGATCAAAGGCTTGGTCAAAGAGCACATGAAATTTCGGGAAGAATTCAAAGAAGCCCACTCCAAGGAGGACTAAATCTTCATGAAAAAGATGATATCCCAAGCAAAGGCTTCCCAGATTGCTCTTCAGATGATGTTCCCCAGGAAACAGGTGGAATCCTACTTAGAAAAATGGAATCCAGGGTATCAATCAGCCAAACTGAAAGGCAAAGAATAAGGAAAGAAGAGATCCTTTTGCCATCAAAGGCAAAAGGTAAAGAAGGATTGGGATCAGATAATATAATTATCTAAAAAGTGCAAAAAGGTTTCCCACAATTAGCTTTGAATCCTGACCCTAGTGTCTTTTCTAGACCAACTTCAGATGTCATTACTTTCTTTTCTAATGATATTCATCATAATTTCAAGATTGTTTGTGGTAATTTTGATGGTGTTTACACCCAATTGGATAAGTTTTCCTCAGTAGTAGCCAAAGTGGTTAGTTATCAATCAAAAGCTGTGGGGATGGAAGGAAAATTATTGGTAAAAATAAATCAAGGTAAAAACATTCAAACCCAAACTATTGAGAAAATTTTATCAGTTATTCAAGAAGATTTTATTATTTCCCTCCAGCCATTAAAAGAAGAATTAAATAATACTACTAACAACTCCATTTTGACCCTTAGTGAAATATTAGATCTGCTTAATAGTAAAGTGGACCTGCAATTGAATTTGATCAAGAATGATCTGAGAGACTTAAAAGTCTTTCTGCCCAACCCCTTGGGGAGTACCACAGAGGAACCAAAACCTCCAAGAAAAGCAACTACCCCTTATGCACTACCCTTAACAGGAATGCACAGGAGTGATACTTTCAGACCTAGCCCTATTCCTGAAATGGAAAAAGCCCTCAAGCTTTTACCTTCCATCTCTGAATGGCCCAAGCTCTCTGTTGAAGGAGAACAAAACCATATAAAATTCATAAAATTTATTGAATATACCAAAAATTCTCATGACTTACCAGAGGCTATAGCTGTAGTCAGACTACCTAGGCTCTTTGAAGGAGTAGCTCTAGATTGGTTCATCAGCAAGAAAGAAGAGGTAGGATCCTTACCATGGAATTATTGGAAACTTTTAATCAAAGAACAATTTGGTTCTAGGATGTGGTCAAGGAAAATGATGAAAAATTTCAAAAATTCCTTATTTGACCCCTCAAAGGATAAACCTCAAAAATTGTGCTTAGAACAGAAGAGGAGACTAGACAGCTTCTATCCAGGTGCTGATGAAGAGGAGTTTAATTAAAGAATTCTCAACATGTGTCCTGGAAATATTTACCATGGTTTGATGTGCAGAATGAGTATGGCTGCTGACTTACCAACTCTAATCAATGTGTTTGAAGAAGTAATAGACAGAAATATGTTAGAAAAAAAGGCTCCTTCTAAACCTAAAGAAAGCTTCAAAGCCAGAAAAATCTGGGAATAACCTCCTCATATGAATTTCCCTGATAATAAGAAAACTAATGAGAACAAGGATAAGGAAAGGATACCTGGAACTTGTTGGAACTTTGACAAAATTGGGCACATGAGACAAGATTGCCCATTTCCAAAGAGAAAAATAGCAGTCATGGAAGGAGAACCTGAGAGTGAAGGGAAATAGAGATATGAAGACGCAGCTGATACTGAAGGATCACTATCAGAGTGTGAATTAATCATGACCAATCCTATTAATGTAATAGAAGAAGATATATGCACTTCTTTAGAAATCAATAATATCCATGGTGACTCTAGTCTTCCCCAAAAATGGGACACTTCCATAATACCTATACATTGAACTGAAGTTAAAATACTAACACTTAGACCTATGATTGTTAAGAGTGATACTATACTTGAAATTGGGGATTTTTGGTCATGTGTTTGCACTGTTTCTAAAACAAATGGGATCCCACCTGGAAAGATCACCTGTTGCCAGTCCCAAATGCCAAGTTTAGCTCTTGCAACTCCACTATGAATGCTATTGGATTATGAACTGCTCCCATAATATTGACCCATACTAAAGGATCTCTGAGGACTCAAATAGAATTTGTAGTATTGCTCAACAGATTATGTGACTTCCTGATAATGGGAAATGATGCTTTATGTCTATATGGCATAGATGTGTTCCAAAGTAAAGGGAGGTACTTCACTATAGGTGGTAACTGGGACAAGAAGTTTAAGATATGCCCAATCCATATTAAATTCCACTCTTCTACTTATCGAAAGCACTTAGAAGAATTCAATAAACAATAATTCTCTCAAGCGGCTCTAAATGAGAAACTTTCTGAAGAACAGAAGAAAGTTATATTGACAGTTTTTTTTGAGAATCAAAATGCTTTCTGTACTAGAGATCATCCCATTGGTAATATCAAAGGACATGACATGATCTTGACATTGAATATTAAGCCTCCTTATCTCCCTAATGTAAGAAGACCTGCTTATAACTCTAGTTCTAAATCTAGAATAGCTCTTGAGGAACAAATTCAAGAACTGATAAACCTACCAATAAGACTGTGCTAGATTTCTAGATGAAATGGAACCAGAATAGGCTGTTCAAAGAACAGCAGATATGAGAAACAGAGGATTTGGAGGAAACAGAGGTTTTTAGAAAGAGAAATGAGAGGGAGATCCTACAGCTTGAGAAAATAGAGGACATTGAGAATGGCTGCTTAGATAGAGCAATGAGTTATTCAGGATGCACAATGAAGACTGGGAGAAGACAGGCTGTGAGGAGGTCACAACAAGACAGAATGGATGAACTAGGAGATCAGATTGAATTCTTTCAAGGAGATTTTGGAAGTCAGAGTCTTAAAAGGCAGAGACTTATAATCAATTTCAGCCTCCTATATGCCAAGATCCTTTCTATCCTTTAGCTAACCAAGTTGATAGAATAAATAATAAATACATTATTCAATAAATGCAGCAAAAATTCAGAAAATATTTGGATAAAGCTTATTTCACGGTTAATTGGTTTGGATATGGTTTATTGTTATAAATTAATATAGATAAATTTATTATTAAATATTTTTATAGAGGGGCCAAAATTATATTGGGGATCTTTAACACCTCTCTTCAGGAAATTCAGTATGAAAATAAATAGGCCTGGTTACTTTGGAACCTTTAGTTTAAAGGATATTTTTTCCAAAGATAATATTTATATAAAATACATGGTGAAGTTGCAGGGCTTTGTAACCAAGCTGCCACAACGGAGAAAGAATAATAAGATTCACTGGTATATTATTAAATCCTTTGGTTACCTGTTTGGGACACGCACTGATGGGTTAAACCTGTAAACTGGGGTTACAAGTTTTTTCAGCAGTTTAAACTGATAAAAAGGGTTGAGGATGGAGATTATTAATCAGACTAAAGCCATAAATCACTTAATTATCTCTTATAAGTATTTGATTACCTTGGAATGGTGTCTGTATGTAAATATAACTGGGTCTCTGGGTATCAATATCCTCAAAAGAGCTCTTTATTTATAGCTTTTGGAGTCCCAATATTTTCCTTCTGAGGGGTACAGGGTCTCAAAGAAATGGACACTGAGGCTAGCAGGGTAACTAGTGGTATCCTGTAACGTGGTTTTTTTGCTGTAGCATGGGTAGCATCTAATTCTACAGGGTATGGAAATTTTTCTACTTTATAATTGATGTTTCAACGTGTGAATAACACTAGTTTGTCCTTTTAATTATTGTTTAATTAATTATCCTTAGTAAATTTTCCCAGTAAGTTAATAAGTATTTTAATAAACATTCCTATAGATATTCTGATGTCAGTTGAGTTCTCATTATGTATCAAATAATTGGAGTAAAGTCATGATATTGATCTTAATCCTTATTTTTGAATTTCAGTTGATTTACTAGAATCATTACTTAAAAATATAAGTCATGGGTATTCATGTAATATTTTTAAATCATTAGTTTTCTTAGTATTTTATAAAAGTATTGATTTCTAGAAATTATCATGATAGTATATTAAAGTTTTCTAATATATTTTTGGAAGTAGTCATTACCTTATTTTCGACATTTTTGGTACTTTGAATTATATTTAATAAAAAATATTTATAAAGGTTATTTAGGTATTTTTATATACATTTATGTATTTTTAGACTATCTAAGATCCACGGGAACATTTATTACATATGTAGAATGTTCGCGTGTAGGTTGTAGCATTTTTACATGGTACCTAGGTTTCTCAGGCCGCCTGTCACTTTGTCAACTTGTAGTCCTGCGGCTGCATACTTGTCAGAGGCCTGGGGCTGCGTACATGGCTTTGACAGGGTGACAGTGCTGTAGCTCAGCTGCGCGCGGGTGTATTGGCTGCCCCGGCTGCATGCGGGAATTGTGACAGAACACGTTTCCATCTGTAACTCCAAACATATACACAACACCTCAATTCTGACTGAATTTTAGGTGTGAAACCAATACGTGAAAATATATGTGAAATATTTAATTGATCAAAAAGTTCAATAGTGGTGCCATGGTTTTTTGGTCTTTCTTTCCTTAATTATTTTAAAATATAAGGAGTTAGATTTCAAGGGTGGGGTCAGTGATTGACCCTACCTAATTTTGGGTGGAGAATCAATTTTTTGAAATAATATTTCTGGTTTTTCTACCAATTCTTAGGTTAATTTTATTATTATTATTTTTATGTTATTTCTGTTACTTTTGAAGCTGCTCTGAAATAGCAGCAACATGACAATCAATGAGATTGAAATGATGAGGACGAGGCGCTGGGTGAGTTTTGGCAGAGCAGATAGTTCAAGAGAGGAAGAAAGGAAAGAAGGGGGATAAGAAGAAAATAAAGAGAAAGTAGATAAATAAGTGAGGTTTGAATGAGAAGTGGAAAAATTGGGGAACTAAGGGATCAGATTGGAAATAGGAAAACAAGACCAGAAGAGGGAAAATTCAGGGGAACCTGCTCCGTGTAAGAGAGGGGGCACATGGAGAGAGTACTGAGAGGAGCAGGCGGAAGGGCAGAGGGAAGTACTGAGACTGAACACCCCTCATGACTGGTTAGAGGAAGATTCATGATAAGATTTAAGTAAATACTCCTTGATGGAGAATTTTGAAAGCATTGATGGATTAGGCTTTAGTGAGAGAATCTGCTATCATCTGGTTGGTTGAGATAAGTAATTGGTCAAACTTACAGAGAGAGAAATCTTCTTGCAATCCTTTTGTCTTAATATCAATGTGTTGCAATTTGGAGTGCAACCAAAATTACTTCATTTTTTCTTCCAAGCCCTTTTTTCAATTTAGATTGTTGGTTTACAATTGGGAGAAAGATAGATTTTGCCAAGAAGATGAGTGATCCATCTTAATTCCAGATAGCAGTTCAAGAGTGCATTGAGCGCTGATTTGGTAGAAGAACAAGTTATTTTTCTTTGTCTTGAGGAGTTCCAGATGATTGGGATGCCATAATGAAGAATAATGTACCCAGTTTGAGATTTAAAGAATATGGGGTCATTTCTCCAAAGAGCTTCACTGTAGCCTGAAATGATTTCCTGAGAGGGATTATACTTGAGAGTGATTTGAAAATTTCTAGTGGTTTTCAGATATTTCCAGACTTTGTGCACCTCCCTCTAGTGTGATAACGCAGGCTTTTTATTAAACCTAGTCAAGATTGAGGGAGCAAAAGCAATATCTGGATGAGTGTATTGGGAAAGGTGGTTTAGGAGTCAAGTTGCAGATTGGTAGTTTATATTGAGCCAAGAGAACTCCGCCTGATCTTCATCCAAGGCTGGTTTGAGGTGGAAGTTTTGAGTTATAAGTGAATTGGTGCTTTTGCAATCAGTGAGGCCTAGTTCTTCCAATGCTCAATCAATGTGATTTGGTTGACTGAGGAAAATT
Source organism: Puccinia polysora (assembly GCA_025617555.3). Lineage (NCBI taxonomy): Eukaryota > Fungi > Basidiomycota > Pucciniomycetes > Pucciniales > Pucciniaceae > Puccinia > Puccinia polysora. The sequence goes on along the minus strand of CM062638.1, from coordinate 23,904,304 downwards.
TTTTCCTCATCAATCTCCATCAACATGCCAAGGATAGTATTTTCAGGGTGGCAGGAAGAATTCAAGAACTTAACATCCCCCAATGAGGAGTTAAGGTACAAGCAAGGGTCACTAGTAGATTTGCAAAAGCCTTGCAATTTAATCCAGGTAGTAAGAGTTTCTTACCAGTTCTTTGGCAACTTGAGCAGACTGTAGAGAGAATTCCCTAATTTTAGATAGGGTGATTTATGTTTGATCCTTCAGGTGTTCTAATTATAACAGTTTCATTCAACAGTGAATGAAGAAAAGCTCCCTTCACATAAAATTGAGTGAAGGTCATCTTATTCTTTAGACTGTAGAGTAGAGCAAGAGAGATCCTAGTTTTCCTGTCAGCTCTCTGATACCAGGAACCTTGCAGTCCTTTAGCTACAGAGAGTGATAAAAGAACTTGGAGCAATAATATTCCAAAGAATAAACACTTTAAAGCTCCAATAATGGTATGGTAAGAGCAAGTGCAAGGTTTATTTGGTTTGGTTATAAATATTTTAAATATAATATATAAAGAGGGGCCACAGTATTATACTACTGGGGATCTTTACAGACTAGCAACCTCTCTTCAAGGGGCCTCCTTAGGCAGTTTAAGAACCTTGGAATAAATATGGGTGCCTTAGAAAGGACTTATTCCACTAATGGCCGGGCTTAACAGCACAAGTGGCCTAGACAGGAAGGGAAACACTCACTCTGAGCACTTGACCACGAAAATCCTGGAATAATTGGAAGGTTTTCAGAGCAGATGGGGTTGATTGCTTGACTAAACTTCAATGGTTGATTGGTTAATAAAGGTAAATAATACTACTACAGACTAAGTCATAAATCACTTGCTTATCTTCATATAAGCACTTGATTAACAATGACACCGTGTCTGATTGATAATAAATAATTCCTGATAACTGATTAACTTCTTGGAAACAGAAGGGAAAAAAGAGCCTGTTTAAATATTCTTTTTGGGTGCTTGAGGACCTCTAGAAGGAGTACTAGCCATGAGCTGAGGCTAGGGGGGCAATCAGGGCAAGATTGGCACGTCCTCAAGGTGCTGTTAGCCTGCTGGCTTTAGATCTGTCAAGGAACAGCTCCTTTTTAGCTGCAGGATCTGTTAATCAATAGATTAGTCATTTTGCTGATACTGCACTGATCCTCAATTTGTACAGTAAGTACTGGTCCAAAGTGAGCAGACGTGGATGTTTATTGATTTTCCATCCTCTGCTGATCCTATATGTAATTTTTAATAATTTTTACGACCACTCCTTATGTAGTTTTGTGGTCTTTGAAGGTTCTGATCAACTTATTTCGTGGTGAGTCTGGATCTTTATTTAATTAATAAAAAATACTAAAAATTAGTTACTAACTAATTTTAATTGATTTTTAAGGTTTTTGAACCATAATCTATGCTCGTGTGGTGGCTTTACATATGTAGTGTAGATCCTACTATATTGTAGCTTCTCTGAGCGGTACCTGGATGTCATAGGAGGCGCGGGGATCAGTCCATTCAAATGCTCGCGGGGACTGATCCGCTGCTCAGATGCGCGCGGGGGACTGTACCGCTGCGCGCTTGACTAGGTCACAGGATTACCTGCGCGGGAATTCAGTTGCGCGGGAGTTCAGCGCTGTAGGGACGCGGGGCTGCGTGCGGGAGTTGGCGTACGCGGGAGTCCAACGCTGTAGGGACGCGGGGCTGCGTGCGGGAATTGTGACAAAACACAATTTCCCGTGTAACTCCTAAACTACACACAACACCTGGATTTTGACTGAAATTTAGGTGTGAAACCTATACATGACATATCATGTGAAATATTAAAATGGCTAAAAGGTGCCATACTGGTGCCGTGGTCATTTACCATTTTGTATTAAATTAATTAAAAAATATAAGGAGTAAGAATTCAAGGGTGGGGTCAGTGAGTGACCCTACCTTATTTTGGGTGGGGAATCCATTTCTGCAATAATATTTATGGATTTCCAACTCCTTCATTTTATAATAATTTTATTTATTCATTTATCTTTTTTCCTTTTAATTTTGTTAATATTATTATTGTTGTTGCTTTTTCAGGTTGCTCTGTGCTAAGTAGCAGGCTGTCATTCCCCCACTCCAAGATATGACTATATCTGAAAAAATTTTTGGGGCTCAGTGTCTTTTACTGGCTCTGTAGTTTCTCAGGTGTATAGGTCCATCTGGAATGTTGTTTTCAGGTAGCCATTCATCTTTATCAGCTGATTCTCCTTTGTATCTGACTAAGTAAAGTCTAACATCTTTTCCTTGGATCCTTTCTTTTTTATCTTTAAGGATTTTACTAACTTTTCCTTTGTCCTTCTCAGGCTCATCTAAGACTGGTATTTTAAGTGAAGGGGTCTTTTCTCCTTCTCTGGGATGGTAGTGTTTGACAAGGCTAACTGGGAAGACTGGGTGTTTCCTAGAGAGTTCATTACTGAGGATGACTTCTACGGCATTTTTCCCATGGAGTTTCTTGATAGTGAAAGGCCCAACAAAGGCTGGTCTGAGTTTTCTGTTTCCGGCCAAGTTATTGAAATTGGCGGTTGAAATTAGAACTTGATCTCCTATTCTGAAATCAGGTTCTTTGTGAGTTTTATCCCACCTCTGTTGGTTGTATTCAACAGCATCTTGTACACACTTAGCAGCGTGCTTGTTTGCCATATCTATCATGTTTTTGAAGTCCAGTGATGTTGGATGGATATTAGTCAACTCCTGATTGAGGTTATCTTTGGGCAATTTGGGGATCCATCCTCTTTCCAGTATGTAAGGAGCTTCTTTGGTAGTAGAGTGTTTACTACTGTTATAGGCCATTTCTAGTGCAGGTAAAAGGCTAACCCAGTCATGGCAATATCCGTCTGTATTTTTGTACTCCATCCCAAAGCAACAGAACCTTCTGAGCATATCCTCTAGAGTCTGGATCATTCTTTCAGCTAATCCATCTGTCTGAGGGTGATAAGCTGTAGAAAAGGCTAAGGTAGTTCCTAACATATCATGGAGGTTTCTCCAGAATTCAGATGTGAATTTGGGGTCTCTATCACTGATAATAATCTTAGGAATTCCTACATCAGCAATTAGTCTGTTCCAGAAGAGTAAGGCTACTTCCATAGCTGTGTCTTCCTTATGGTTAGGTAGAAACTTGGCTTTCTTAGAAAATCTGTCTACAATAACCAGGACTGAGTTGTAAGAGTAAGCTCCACCAGGGGGCAGTCCTGTTACGAAGTCCATGTTGATAACTTCCCATCTTTTCCTGGGCTCAGCTATCCTTTGGAGTAGTCCAAACCTTTTCCCAGTGGTCCTGTTGGACTTCTGACAGATTTCACAGCTTGAAACATACTTGATAGTGGAGTCTCTCCAGTTGATCCACCAGGCAGTCTGTTTTACTTTATCCAGGGTTCTATCAATAGACAGGTGACCCGAAGAGCAATTATCATGACATTCAGCTAAAACAAGTTTGATATGCTCTGCTTTGGTCAAGACTATAACACTAGAGTGTTTATGCCGGTAATATACTATCCCATCCCACAGTGTGAATCTTCCTTCTTTATAGGACTTCAGTAGGGGTTCAGGTAAACTGTTTATGAGTTCAGATGGAGGTGAAGTACTTTCTATGATGTTAATCAAAGTCTTCATGCCAGAGTTGTATGCTTCTCTGATGGAGCTGAACAGTGATTCATCTAGTTCACATATGTGAATTCCTATGATGGGGGCTTCAAGATTAAATAGTTTAATGTTTAGTATAGGAAATATATCATGATCTTCTGGGTCATGAGCAGGATTGCTAGTATCATTTGGTAGAGCATTTCTGCTAAGACTGTCAGCATTCTGATGTTTAACTCCAGCTTGGTGGACTATTGTCATCTGACCTCTGTACTGTTGTATGGCTATCTGCCATCTTAACATATGCCTGCTAGGAGTTTTCATGTTCATGAGAGTTCTAACAGCATTGCAATCAGTGATCACCACGAAATTTGTACCTTCCAAATAATAGTGGAGTTTTTCTAATGCCCATACTAGAGCAAGGCATTCCATTTGGCTGGCACAATATCTCTTTTCAGTATCTTTGACTTGTCTAGATATGAAGAGTGTAGGTTTCTCTACTGGTTTATCTTCTTCTATTACTTCTTGGTGTAATGAAGCTCCTAATCCTTCCATGCTAGCATCTATGTAAAGTTTGAAAGGTTTAGAATAATCTGGTTGTATCAACACTGGGGCAGTAGTCATAGCTACTTTGAGTTCCTCATAATTCTTCAATCTTTCATGAGTCATTTTGAACAAAGTGTTGTTGTTGCAGATCTCATATAAACACTTGGTGAGGTTAGCAAATTTAGGTATGTACTTCCTGTAATAGCCGCAGAAGCTTATAAAGGATAAGAGTTCCGTTTTGTTCTGGGGCATAGGTCTGTTCATTACTGCGGCTATCTTACTTTTGTCAGCAGTCAAAGTTAGTCCAGAAACAATGTGTCCTAGAGCTTTGAGTTCTCCGTATCCAAAGTTGCACTTTTTCATAGATACTTTTAATCCTACTGTGGCAATTGTTTTAAGCACTAGCCTTACTTTATCCATGTGAGTATCCCAATCATCTGAATAAATGATAACATCATCTATTTATACCATCATCCAACCTTCTCTGATGAACATTCCTAAGACTGTATCCATCATTCTTTGGAAGTGGGAAGGAGCATTTTTAATACCAAATGGCATTCTGAGATACTCATATATGCCTAAATGACATATAATTCTCATAAATTTCCTACTATCTGGACTGATAGGTATTTGGTGAAAGCCTTTCAACATGTCCATAGTAGTAATGAACTTAGCTTTAGAAAGATTATGTAGAGCATGGTCAATCCTTGGGATAGGATAATAGTCAGCTTGGGTGTATTTGTTGAGCATTCTAAAGTCTCCAACCATCCTAGACTTATCATTGTGCCAGGCTATTATCACGGGGGTAGTTACGTCTACTTGCTCATTATGCCCTACTTTCCGTAAGACTTGTAAGTCCACTAGTTCTTGGATGTGGCTTTCTAGAGAAGTCCTAGATTTTGGACTAGAAGGGTAAGCTGGTCTCCTGAGGTTAGGAGGGTAAGGAGGCTTAATAGTCAAAGTTAAGATCATATCATGACCTTTGATATTACCAATGGGATGGTCTTTAGTGCAAAAAGCATTCTGGTTCTCAAAGCATGCTTGGAGAATATCTCTTTTCTGGTTTTCACTAAGCTGGGAATTCAAGGCAGCTTGGGAAAATTATTCCTGGTTAAAAGTTTCTAAGTGTCTCTCATAAGTGGAATCAGTAGCTTTAGCATTTATATGGAATATTTGGAACTTCTTGTTCCAATCTCCTCCTATAGTGAAATATCTCCCTTTACTCTGGAAGACATCTATCCCGTACAGGCAAAGAGAATCATTTCCTAAAATAAAATAATCACATACTCCATTTTGAAGTACTACAAATTCAATCTTTATCTTGATTGACCCTTTAGAGTGGGGGAGTATGATTTCTGTTGGCCATACTCCAATAGCATTGAGAGGTGAGTTACAGCTGCTGAACTTAGCTTGAGGTACAGGTAGTAAGTTTTCCTTCCAGTTGGAATCCTGTTTATCTAAGTAGTCAGTTCCAACACAAGAGCAGAAGGCTCCACTGTCTAGAAGTAATTTTACGGGGGAACCTTGTATCAAGCCAGTGGCATAACAAGTTTTACCACTGGTGTACCCTTTTCCAATAGAAGGTTTGAGGGTTAAGGTCTTAGCTTCAGAAACATGTTGGATTTTCATGTTGGGTGTCCATTTTTGAGGCAAATTGCTATCTTCATTAACAGGGTTAATATCTAGGGAAGATTCTATGTTACCTTTGATGACATTAATGGGATTAGTGATAATTAGGTCACATTCAGAGATGGAACCATCAGTGTCATCTAGTTGGGGGTCAGGATTAGTGTCATCCTCTTCTCCTTCAATAGGATTAATCTTTCTCCTGGGTAAAGGACAGTCAGGTCTTACATGCCCTGTTTGGTTGCAATTCCAACATGTCTTTTCTTTGGTCACCAAAGTATTCTTGGCTTCTGAGTTGTTAGGTAGAAGTTCTTTATTCTTGTTATTATAATCTTCTTTATTCCTAGTAGTTGGTTCTCTGGGTTTATTAAGCTTTTTGTCTAAGCCATTCATGTCAATAGTTTCTTCTAATACTCCTATGAGAGTGGAAAGGTCAGAGTTCATGGGCATTCTGCATCTTACGCTATGGTTAAGTTGTCCTGGACATAGGTTGAGGAGTCTTTCATTGACTTCTTCTTTATCAGCATTTGGGTAGAAGCAGTCTAGTCTTCTCTTCTGGTCAAGGCACCATTTGTGAGGTTTGTCCTTAGATGGATCAAACAAGGAAGTTTCAAAAGTCTTCATCATTTTTCTTTTCCAAATTCTGGTACCAAATTGTTCCTTAATCAAGTCTTTCCACAAATTCCATGACAAAGATCCTACCTCTTCTCTCTTATTGATGAACCAGTCAAGGGCTACTCCTTCAAACAGTCTAGGTAGTCTTACTACTGCTATGTTATCGGGAAGTTCATAAGAGGCCAGAGTATAGTCAATAAACTTAATAAAGCTGACATGATTGTATTCTCCTTCTCCGGAGAATTTAGGCCACTCAGTGATAGGGGGAAGTAATTTTAATGCTTGTTCTACTTAAGGAGTGGGACTAGGTCTGAAAGATTCATGCCTGTTTAGTCTTGGTCTAGAAGGTAGTTGGGGCGTACTGTGGTACTTGGAAGGTCTGATTTCATCAGAGTCTGCAATGGGTTGAGATAAGTTTATCTTTAGATCTCTGAGATCATTCTTAATCATACCTAATTCCAGATCAAGTTTGTTACTTAATGAATCAATTTTATTAATAATATGAGTAGGTGAAGAGTGGTCTGTTTTATTAATAACTTCTTTGATTTGTTCAATAGATAGAAGAATTTCTTCTTGGATAGCTGAAGTATTGTTTTCTAGGTAATTCATTAGTTCTCCTTTACTCAAACTAATGCTGTCTCTTATTTTTTTTACTTCTAACTCATTGATTTTGATCAAGTTGGATTGGGATTGCATGACTTTACAAAAATTGGTATTTACTTTATCCAATTGCTCATATACTTTATCAAAACATTTGCCAATGATATCAAAGTTATGAGAAACATTTATGGAAAACAAGTTGAAATTTTCTACGTCTAATTGTGGTACACTTTCTTCCATTTTCTTGCCAAAGATATTATATTGTCCCACTCTTTGGGACTCTTTAATTTCTGATGGGCTAGAGATCTCTTCTTCCTGTTGTTGTTGTTTCCTCTTAAGGAAACTAATTGGTCCCAAGGATTCCAATTCTTCACGTAACCTTCTACTTCTCTCTTGGGAATCAATTTTTGGAGAGTTATTTGAGTCTTCTTTGCCAAAGATATGGCTTTTCTCATACCCTGCTGGTCTTCCTGGGTCTGAGCCTGTTTGAACAGTTCCCAATGACCCACGTGTTCTTTCACCAATACCTTTATTTTGTCCTCCTTGGAGGAGTCCGGCTGGGGTGGCGTAGGTGGAACGGTATCCTCCTGGGATTTCACGTTCAACAAGGGACGGCCCTCCAACGGTGAGTTGGTCGAGTTGGCGGCCGCGGTTGTTGTCACGGTTGCTCGGATCAGAGCGATCACTGGCTCGATCCGCATTGCGTTTGCGACTGGCATCCTTGCGCACACGGGTTCCTCCGGGCAAAGATCCATATGACGGGGCGCGTCCACTGGCGCGGGTGTTGCGTCTATTTTGATGCATTTTTAAAGATTATATAAGTTTTTGTCGAAACTTTGTAAAAAAAATAATTTTTTTCGAGTAAATTTTTTAAAAAAATATATTTCTTACTTATATGAAGGTTTAAAGGCACTAAGTCCTTGTTGGGGTCAGGTCCTTCCTTGGAGGGTATTCCAACGGGATCTGAGTGGGTTCCAATCAAATCTTGGGACAAATCCAAGGGTCCACAGTCTGGGACGTCCTCTAAGAGGTCTTGGTCAATAAGATCACCAAAGACAAAGTCCACTAGAAAGGATAAAATAATAAAAAATATAAGTTATATATTTATTTATTTTATAATAATTTTTATTATAATTTTCGAGTTTTTGTGATTTTTTTTTTTTTATAAAAAAAAATAAGAAGGAGATCAAAGCTCACTTTTATAATTTGAATACCGTCTCTTAAAAGCAGAAAGCTTTCTTTGATAGGTTTTCCACTCTTTGTGCTGTCTTAACAAGGAGTTAAAATTGATAATTCTTCCTAACTCTTGTTCATTTTCTTTTAAGATTTGTTGTTTATAATAAAGAAGTCTCTCCTGTTTCTGTTCAGGAGTTATAACAACAGGCACAAATTTACTTAATTTTTCTTCTTTTTTCTGTTTAAGAAGATTTAAATAATAATTGATCAATTCTCCGTTGGTTTTAAATCCAATGGACAAATCAAAAGATCAAGATGAATAATAAGTATTTCTACTTATATATATAAATTCTTTTTTTATATAAATAACTGGTCCAGGAGATAATTAATTAAACAATTAATTATTGAGGATATTTCCCGGCCAGACCCCCAGTTGTCAGCTCTCTGATACCAGGAACCTTGCAGTCCTTTAGCTACAGAGAGTGATAAAAGAACTTGGAGCAATAATATTCCAAAGAATAAACACTTTAAAGCTCCAATAATGGTATGGTAAGAGCAAGTGCAAGGTTTATTTGGTTTGGTTATAAATATTTTAAATATAATATATAAAGAGGGGCCACAGTATTATACTACTGGGGATCTTTACAGACTAGCAACCTCTCTTCAAGGGGCCTCCTTAGGCAGTTTAAGAACCTTGGAATAAATATGGGTGCCTTAGAAAGGACTTATTCCACTAACGGCCGGGCTTAACAGCACAAGTGGCCTAGACAGGGAGGGAAACACTCACTCTGAGCACTTGACCACGAAAATCCTGGAATAATTGGAAGGTTTTCAGAGCAGATGGGGTTGATTGCTTGACTAAACTTCAATGGTTGATTGGTTAATAAAGGTAAATAATACTACTACAGACTAAGTCATAAATCACTTGCTTATCTTCATATAAGCACTTGATTAACAATGACACCGTGTCTGATTGATAATAAATAATTCCTGATAACTGATTAACTTCTTGGAAACAGAAGGGCAAAAAGAGCCTGTTTAAATATTCTTTTTGGGTACTTGAGGACCTCTAGAAGGAGTACTAGCCATGAGCTGAGGCTAGGGGGGCAATCAGGGCAAGATTGGCACGTCCTCAAGGTGCTGTTAGCCTGCTGGCTTTAGATCTGTCAAGGAACAGCTCCTTTTTAGCTGCAGGATCTGTTAATCAATAGATTAGTCATTTTGCTGATCCTGCACTGATCCTCAATTTGTACAGTAAGTACTGGTCCAAAGTGAGCAGACGTGGATGTTTATTGATTCTCCATCCTCTGTTAATCCTGTATGTAATTTTTAATAATTTTTACGACCAATCCTTATGTAGTTTCGTGGTCTTTGAAGGTTCTGATCAACTTATTTCGTGGTGAGTCTGGATCTTTATTTAATTAATAAAAAATACTAAAAATTAGTTACTAACTAATTTTAATTGATTTTTAAGGTTTTTGAACCATAATCTATGCTCGTGTGGTGGCTTTACATATGTAGTGTAGATCCTACTATATTGTAGCTTCTCTGAGCGGTACCTGGATGTCATAGGAGGCGCGGGGATCAGTCCATTCAAATGCGCGCGGGGACTGATCCGCTGCTCAGATGCGCGCGGGGGACTGTACCGCTGCGCGCTTGACTAGGTCACAGGATTACCTGCGCGGGAATTCAGTTGCGCGGGAGTTCAGCGCTGTAGGGACGCGGGGCTGCGTGCGGGAGTTGGCGTACGCGGGAGTCCAACGCTGTAGGGACGCGGGGCTGCGTGCGGGAATTGTGACAAAACACAATTTCCCGTGTAACTCCTAAACTACACACAACACCTGGATTTTGACTGAAATTTAGGTGTGAAACCTATACATGACATATCATGTGAAATATTAAAATGGCTAAAAGGTGCCATACTGGTGCCGTGGTCATTTACCATTTTGTATTAAATTAATTAAAAAATATAAGGAGTAAGAATTCAAGGGTGGGGTCAGTGAGTGACCCTACCTTATTTTGGGTGGGGAATCCATTTCTGCAATAATATTTATGGATTTCCTACTCCTTCATTTTATAATAATTTTATTTATTCATTTATCTTTGTTCCTTTTAATTATGTTAATATTATTATTGTTGTTGCTTTTTCAGGTTGCTCTGTGCTAAGTAGCAGGCTGACATTTCCAGTTGGGGCCCAGGTTTTTTCAAAATCCATGCTCTGAATCTGGTCAAATCCTTTTACTCAAAGACAGGCCTTTTACATTTCAGGCTTTCCATGACAGTTTTCTTTTACTTTGAATACCCAGGTGGTGTTCAGGATATTACTTGTTACGTCATAGTAATCTTCCCAAAATTCTTGAGATTTGATGGAACTTAGTTCTTCTGCCAAATCTTTTTTCCATTTAGGCCATTCAGGATGTTTTTTCCCTGCCTTATCAGAAGGGTTTCATAGTAGTGATGGAAGCAATATCTCTGAGGTTTTTGGATTTCATTTTGTGGTCTTAGATTGGTTCTTTGCATGTTCAGTTGCGGAGTTGGAGTGTGAAAGAAAGGAGGATCACAAGAATGAGCATCCAAGGAATTAGTGTCCTCCAGGTTGGATTCTGATTTGAGAGATTCAGGGCTGTTTTACCTGATTGTATATTGCTGGTAGTTTGCTGAGAATTTGGCCTTCTAGGCTTCCAATTTGGATTGGGAAAATAGATCTAGACTGGGAAATTGGAGAAAGGGAAATCTGTTTAGCTGGGTTTTGAGGAACCTTACGTGCTTAGTTTCTACAACTGCACCAAGAAAGTTGAGAATAAGGTAGGAATGAAAGGTAGGGTTGGATCCAATCAGAATACCCTCAAGTCCCTTTTTATTGAACTTTTGACCTTTTTGAATGCAATTTGCAAGATATATGACAGAGGTGCCTACGGGTTTCAAATAGTTAGTGGTGTAAGAATCCAAATGGTGCTAAGCCGCAGGCAGTTCTGTGGAGGGAAAAGGTGATGTTTAGGCTGTCCTCCTAAGAGTTAAAATGATATTTAAATGTAACCAAAATTGAGATCAGGGAACTTGTAAATAAGGAATCAATGTAGGGGTGATTTTGGGAATAGTTGGTAGCAATGGAATCAAAACTATCTGAGGCAAGATGGTCCAGGGAAAGACTTGAAAAAAACAAGTCAAATTTTTGTTCCAAGTTCAATGGAACAAGACAGTTGTTAGTAACAACTCCTACAAGCTAATAACTCTGGTTGTCAGAAGAAGATTAGGAAAGATCAACTCAATCCCAACCAACCTGCAGGTTCTCAATGAACCTGAAAGAATCTCTGCAATCAAGCGCTTGAAAATTACCAGATGACTGTGGGGGGCTGAAAAAAACTAAAGAAATTTGTTTTTGAAGCTCTAGAAGCAAAGAAATAACAGATTTGAGCAAGAATAACCCAACACTTCTCAAGGAACTCAAGAGTGGCGTGGTTAAATTTCAACTTTTAAAGAATAAGGGGAGGTGTAACACTCCAGGTTTCAAGCTTGAAGAAACCTCTCAGCCAAATGTTAGTGGATCCGGAAAGGTGATCAGGGAAAGATCAGACCAGTATGTTTGGGAAAAACAATCAAGAGTGGTTTAACACACTCAAGAATTCCAGCAGTTGGAATTGTCTTCAACCAGCAAGGATATGGTTGGTGATAAACATCAAGGTCAAAGATGGACAGATCAAGGTTTCAGTATGGAGGCTAAAAGGATAAAAGGGAAATAAACAGTTATACCCAGCACACAAGTTGCAGATGATGGGAAAAGAGGCCCTCTGGAATGATATTATTGATTACTCTATTAGATGTATCAGATGAGATGCTGCAAAAAGGCAGGGGAGAGCCCCTCCTTTTATAGAAAAGAGGTCTATAGATTATTTACAAGTCATAATTACAAATGAGTGTGGAAAACATTTTTTTTGGGTTTGATGAAGAAGATTGGCGACAGCAACTGCCTGGAATGGGAGAGACAGAAACAAAAAAAAAACAAAGTATGAAAGGGGAAACCCGCTCATGTCAAGTAAGACAGCATCAGTGGATGGCAGGTTTGACTGGCCATGGCTGGGGTTGGTCAAGGGAGGATTGAGGTAGGATCAAGGTCACGCGTGCAATGAGGATGTTTGCATGCAACCTTCAAAGGTGTGGCAAGGTTTTCAATGGCCGCAAACAACAACTTTGGTTTGCGGGCGTCAGGGATGGATTGGGTCAAAGATTGGATGGGAGGAAAGGAGCCAATGAGGGCTGGTGATGGAGGTAGGATGATTGATGGTTTGCCGCAGATGCCAGACAACTGTGCAAGATGAGAGAGAGTAAATGATGGGTTGATGGATGGAAATTGTCCTTATTGTTGTCCTCGCTTGGGATGACAAGTGATGGTTGTGGGAGCAGGATTTTTGCGACTTTAGGGAGGATGTTGGTTGCGTGATGCGACTTGGTCAGAGGGGGTTTGGCAAAGGAGGTTGATAGGAAAGATGCAACCAAACCACCTATAATCATGTTGCCAATTTGATGATGGGGTGAGGGATCAATGGGTTGATGATCAAAAGAGGAAAATCTTGCTTGTTTGAGAAGTTGATGGAAGAGGATTGTTGTTGAATCAAATTTTTCAATGAGATTAAATTGAGTTGATGGATTGTTGGATGATGATCTTCATCATTGTTGTCCTTGGATGGGGATCAAGCTTTCTGGTGATTTTATTGCGTTGGAATCTAAGCCATGGGTAGGGGATGATCATCGGCAATGGATTGGTGAATCTGATGGTGATGATGAGTTGATTTGGGGGATGGGCAATGCCAATACCAACAAGGGTCAAGCAAAGCCACACTGGTCTTGCCTGCACGCTTTGTCAAAAATTCTGGGTAAAGCGCATGCAAGGGGGGATTTGAAAAGAGAGGCAGGCATTGAGTGACCAAGGGAGGCCTGCCTAGAATTCTAGGAAGGGGAAGAGCTGGGAAAATGGGAGATGAGTTGGTACCCATAGAGACACAAGAAATATTTTTTTTTGCAGATTGTATTGATGGATAAGAGGATTTAAAAATTTCCATAATCCATGAGGTGTCCCAGATTAGTCACCACATCTCTCCCCAACTTACAGAATGTCCCTTGTCTGCATCTTGAACTTGAAGATATAAAGAGAAGGAGAAATATAAGGAAATCAAACAGAAAACTGGCCATTTCTTGATGTTGAGGGGATTGATTAGTTGGAAAATATCTTGATTCAACAAAAAGAGCCCTAGAAGCGGCAGATATAAAACACATAAAGCCTCTCAGGTGCTCACGTATGTGGCATAAAGTAGAGTTTACAACAAAAACTCAGCAAGTAACCCTGGTGGTGCACAATTGGGAGGACTTACTTCTGAGATAAGTTGCCTCCACAACAGTAAAACTTCTTGACTTCATTAGCAGAGAACCTTATGGCCAGTTGAGTACCATCCGGTTCCTCCAAAACATAAGATCCACCTATAACTTGGAAAACCACCCAATAAGGACCATTCCAATGATTTGAGAAAAGCTTGCCCCACTGGGTCTCCAAAGATTGATTATAAGCTAAAACTAGATCACCAGGGTTCAAGGAGTCCCTGATTTAATTGGAGTGCTTTTCCTCTCAATACTGGACTGATTTTGCTCTGGAATCAATCATCTTCTGATAAGCTTCATCACAAACATCTTTACTTGGCTACAGTTGCTTGGATCCAGAAACTAATAGATCAGTAGTTGAGGACACCTTGTCCCAAGGGATACCCAAGAAAGATTCCATTTCCAGATCCAAAGGAAGAACTGCTATTTGGCCAAAGATGATTTCATAAGGTGAGTAGCCAGTAGTCCTTTTGGTGGAGATTCAATCAGAAAAGAGAACCAGAGGGAGGAATTTGAAACAATGCTTGCCACTTTCACCAGAAAGCTTAACAAATGCAGCCTTCAAAGGAGCATAGCCTCATGCCACCATGCCGTGGCCTTCAGGATAATAAGGATTAGTAACTGTATGTTGTCCAGGAATATATTGGATCATTTCAGCAAGTTTTCCACAAAATTTGGAGCCACCATCAGTAGAGTAAGATTGATCCAGGCCATAATGCATTGTCCAGGTCTCATAGAGGAAGGCTGCCACTGATTCAGAACTAAGATTCTTAAGAAATTTTGCTTCAACTCATCCAGAAAAATCATCTCTAACCACAATGAGGTACTTAGCACCACCTGCCTTAATATGAACCACATCCATAGCAATCCTTCCAAAGACAGTGGACTCCCCAGTGGTATAACAAATTTCAGATGGACACCAAGATCACTTTTTTGACAAAATTCACAACTCTTGAACCATTGAGAGACACATTTCTTTCAGAGATGGCCACCAGAATTGTTTGCAAAATTGTCAATAAGTTTTGGTTTCCCCACAATGACCAAGACCTTCATGGAGAATTTCAAGGATAGAATATTGTTTAGAAGGGATAGTAACAACAATAAGAGCACAAGGATTTCCTGTTTTCATAAGCCTAGAGCTTTGGACAAAGAAACTAGAGGACTTTCTTTTAAGAAATTGAAATTCTTTAGCAGAGAGATCAAGAGGTTTTTGAAGAGTTAAAAGTTACTGCTCTAGTTTAAGCCAGAAAACTTGTTGAAAGCCAGAATAATCTTGAGAATAGAAAGAGAAAACAGGTTGGATTAAAGGTTCTTCTTCATTGAAATCAGTTGAAATCTCAGATTCATTGTCCCCAAGAGATTTTCAAGATAAACCATCAGGCATAGTGAAAGATTTCCAAGGCCTGTGAAAAATATCAAAAGAAAAAAGTTGGATAAAGGCCACCCAACAAGTCATAGGAGCATTGGGGAGGCTGGGAGCATTGATCATTTCAATGAGGGATTGAGAATCAACTTGTAGTTCAAAATGTTGGCCCCAGAGAACGGTTTGAAGTTTTTTCATCATTCAAGCCACACCACACAGTTCCAATTTGGGCTGAGAGTACCTAGACTCCTTACATTTTTAGAATAATTAAAAAGAAAAGTACTAAAAATTACGACACCAGTATGACACTTTTTGGCCATTCTAATAAATCACACGTGTTGTCACGTATAGGGTTTACACCTAAAATTCACTCAGAATTGAGGTATTGTGTATATTTTAGGAGTTACACGCGGAAATGTGTTATGTCACAATTCCTGCGCGCAGCCCCACATCATTACATATCCCTACGTACTCTTAGTAGCAGATTCCCGCGTACTAGAGACCCGCGCGCAGCTGATTCTGCCACGCACGCAGCAGATCCTACCCCGCGCGCATCTGTACTAACTGATCCCCGCGTCTGGATCCGTTGTGACTAATCTGACAACCAGGTACCGCTCAGAAGAGCTACAACCTAGTTAGAGTGGCCTAGTATATGTAACAAACTGACATATGCATTACTAATGATCTCAAAATATCAAAACTTAAATAAAATTAATGAAAATTAAGTTTAAAACATTTTTTAATAATAAATAAAAGATCAAGGATTACCATGTAAATCACTGACCCTGATCTTGGAAGACCACAAAACACTACAAGGAGTGTTCATAAAGATTATTAAAAATTATCTACATGATCAGCAGATGATGGAAAATCAGTAAGCATCCACATCTGCCCGCTTCAAAGCAATATCAATAGTAAAAATGAAGGATAAGTGCAGAATGATCAAATTTACGCCATAACAGATTAACAGATCCTGTGGCTAAAATAGTACAGAAATCCAGAAGATCTAAGGACAGCTGATTGAAAGCACCAAGTGGACGTTCCAATTTTGCCCTGACTGGCTTCCCAGCCTCAGCCCACGAGCAGAAACCTCTCTACATGCCCTGAGAAGATCAAAATCACCCCAAAAAGGTATTTATACAGACCTCTTTGGATCCAATCAGTTAATCAGTTTAACAGGAATTATTCATTATCAATCAGACACCGTTTCATTGTTGATCAAGTGCTTATATGAAGGAAAAGAAGTGATTTATAAATTAGTCTGTAGTAGTATTATTTATCCTTATTAACCAATCAAATATTGAAGTTTAGTCAAGAAATCTACCCCATCTGCTCTGAAACCCTTCCAATTATTCCAGGATTCTCGTGGTAAAAGTGCTCAGAGTGAGTGTTAACCCTCCTGTCTAGGCCGCTTGTGCTTTTAAGCCCGGCCACCAGTGGAATAAGTCCTTTCTGAGGCACCCATATTTATTCCAAGGTTCTTAAAACCTGCCTCAGGAGGCCCCTTGAAGAGAGGTTGCTAGTCTGTAAAGATCCCCAGTAGTATAATAATGTGGCCTCTCTTTTATATTATATTGAAAACAATCTATTACCAAACCACTTAAACCTTGCAACTGCTCTTACTGTATCATTTATTTGAGCTTCTAAGTGTTTATTATTGGAATAATAATAATTATTATTATTCCAGCATCTTTATCACTCTCTGTAGCTAAAGGAATGCAAGGTCACTGATATCAGAGAGATGACACCCCTAGACCATAACAAGCTCTCCCAGAGAAAGATTCAACAAATTCATCAGTAGCAGGAGGAATACCAGAGTCTTTAATAGTAACTTAATTAAGAGGCTGGAGATCAAGAACTATTCTAAGTTTACCATTACTCTTGAGGACAAAGAATATAGGGCTGGAATAACTAGAGGTTGACTGCTCTTATAGGCCAGTACAAACTTGTTC
This sequence comes from Puccinia polysora, assembly GCA_025617555.3. Lineage (NCBI taxonomy): Eukaryota > Fungi > Basidiomycota > Pucciniomycetes > Pucciniales > Pucciniaceae > Puccinia > Puccinia polysora. Next base: position 23,887,434 of record CM062638.1, on the reverse strand, counting down.
ACAAACCAAATTGATAAATTTTTCAACTATAGCAGCAGGGATAGGGATCTTCCTCTTTTTCCAAGGATCATGTTCAACTACAGGGATGATATAAGGGAGGCCATAGGATCCTTTCAAGAGACCTCTCTCTTCTTCAAAGAAAGAAATAGATTTTTCCCTTAGAGATAAGACATTTTTTATCAAATTTAACTCATCAGGAAAAAGCCATCCATCTTGACCAAATTTTACCACCTTCATACGTTCTTCAGTGACTCAACCATTGGGCACAAAGGGACCAGAAAGAGATCGAGGAAGAGCACAGTAAGGATCACAAGATAAGAGAGGAAACATAAGAGGAGGATTGAGGTTGAGAGGCATGGGATGGTTGACTGGTTGGACCTTCTTGGCAACTGGTTTATACTTGGTGGCAAACAAGAGAAGTTCTTGTTTCCTCAAAGAGTTGACCAGTGAGACTTGATTACAAAAACTGAGCCCAACTTCCAACATTTTCCATTTCCAATGTTCTGAAATATCCTCAAAGGGTTCCTTTTCCATAAAGGGAGAACCAGGATATAATACGTTTCTCACATGTGTGGCACAAGGTAGGGTTTCAAAAATGATGGTAGAAGGTTTCCCTGGCAGTGCACAATTGGGAGGACTTACTTGTACCCCAAATTGCCTCCACTGGAGCCCATAATCCTCCATACCAAAACCACCAAGAATAGAATCAAGATCAGGATATAGTTTATAATCATTAAGGACAATAAAACTGGAACTGAGAGAATATTGATCAGGCCTAAGAGTAAAAGGAAAAGAAGACACAACAGATCCAGAGAAAGAAGGAAAAGAAATATTTTTTGGATTTTTCCTTTTTGAAATTTTTTTGATATTTGATATTTTCTAGTTTAGATGAAAAAGATGAAAAGAATGAAAAATAAGCCGGGGAGATGAGAGTTGACCCTTGAGTTGAAGTCTGAGGCTGAAAAGAACTAAAAATATTAGTAGGATCAACTATTCCCATAAAAAATGAGAAGAATTGGAATTATCCTTCTGCTTCCCCTTTAAAGATGATTTAGAAGGATGACCAGTAAAATCTCTTTCCCAAAAACCAGAGTCCAAAGAACAGAGAGGAACTTCAATCTTTGTACCATCAGCATCAGGGAGAAGAATTCTCTCCCCAACTTGATTGGAAAACATCAGGGTAGCACCAAAATCCATTAAGAAAGGTTTTCCCAAGATCATAGGTCCTTCCAAACAACTGATCCAAAAATTACAGGTTCCAACAATATTTTGACCATTCCTGACTGGAACATCTTCAGCAATACCAACCAATTCACAAGATTTATTAACTATCCCATAGACTGCAGAATTGAAGCTGACCCTAGGACTGATTTTGAGTTTACAGGCCATGGCATCCAAAATTAAGCTGAGCTGAGATCCAGAGTACACAAGAGGAGAAACAGTTTTATCTGAGTCACCAAGATCACAGGGGAGGAAACCAAGAGGACAGGAGTAAAGGCTGGAATCTGAAGAAGGAATAGTTCCCCCAGAGTTCTCCATCAAAGTGCCAGAGGAGACCTGTAGTTCTTCAGGACCAATCTCCAAACCTCAAAAAGAGACCCATATCTTCATTTGTTCAGCAACAGATGAAGAGATCAATAGGAGTTCAGCCACAGATAGATCAGGAATTTTGAGATCAGAAATTTTCTCCATGAGTTGCTACTTTTCCACCTCCTTGTCTTGTACATCAGAGGAGGGAGGCTCAGGTGAGGAGCAATGTTTGAATGGTTTTTGAAGAATTGAATTTGGCAAGGAAGGGGCTTTGTGAGGTTTAGGTTCCTCATGTTGTTTCCTGGCTGGATCAGATTGATAAGTAGTCCCAGCAATACTGGAGGAAGAGATAGCTGGAGGATATCAAGGTTGAAGAGTGCCACAGGAGCATTGGAAGTCAAAAGAAGCAATAGATGCGTTTATTGGAGGTGGGGGCTGATAAGAGGCCACCACATGACAGATAGGGAGAGATGAATTGAAAGGGATAAGAGCATCATTAGGAAGAAAGAAATTTTTACCCTTCTGCTCCACCAACTTTTCCTTTATATCCTTCTGGAGTTCCAAGCATTTTCCAGTTCCATGACCTTCCCTATGACAGTAAACAGACCAGGGTAGATTGAGGGACAGAAGTAGAGTGTTCAGGAGTAACAAGAGAAGAAATCTTTTGATCTATTTTTTTCTCAAAAGCTCAAGTTATCTTTGTAATTTTGTCTAAATTAGTAGGTTCTTGAGTAAAATTAGGATCTGCTTTAGTTCTTTTATCTTCCATCATTTTATTCATAATATTGTTACTCTTTAAAACAAGGAGCATGGACTGGTTCAGTGGTTCTGGGTTTTTCAAAAGTTAAAGCAGTTTGACCTTTCATAACTTCATCCACAGTACTCCCAAGGATAAGGAAAACAGGGAGCTTGAATTGATTATCCCTGGTGGTGATCATAGATCCAGATTTGACCAATTTGTCTTGAATCCTTTACTGCACAGCCAACAAAATTGATTGGAAGAATTGTGCTCAAAATTTTTCCACTGAATCAATGTGATTGTTTTGAATAAGACAGTTTTGGATATGATCCCAAGACTTCCTAAAAGACTGGTAGTCAGAGGCTGAAGAGACAAAGCATTGTGAGATCCATTGAGAGACAAGAGCATCCAAGTCCTGCAAAGTAAACCAACCTACATCTATTTTACCCCAATATGCCAACATTTCTTCCATAAGAAGCGTCCAGTCATGGGATTTTAATCCTTCAAACAACTCAATTACTTCCATAACTTCATGAGAGGAGATAAAGAATTGTAACTGATAGACCATATTGTATTTGCTTGCTCCATCCACTTCAGCAGCCATTTTTTAAGACTCCAAGAACCTTTCAACATTTACCCCATTGAACCATAATTTCTTGTTCTGAGGTTTGATCTTGACCATCTTTGATCAAGCTGAGGTGCCTGGGGTACCAGTAGATGCCATTTTTAATAACAGAATTCCTAGATGATCCAAAGAGCAGATTTCCAAAGTGGTTCACAAGTGTGTCAGGAGTAGGGTTTCACAAAAACAACAAGTAACTTGCCCGGATGGTGCACAAATTGGGAGGACTTACTTCTAGGATAAGTTGCCTCCACAGATAAGATCTGAGAAGAGAGAGAAAAGAGAATAAAAAAGGAAAAGGATTTGATTTCAAAGTTTTTATTCAAAAAGTTGTTGATGATGGGACTTTAAATCCCCAGGTTGCTGGTTTGATCCCAGCCTGGGGGAACAAATCCAAGACTCCAAACAGTGCTAAGACACAGGCAGTTCTGTGGAAGGGAAAGGTGCTGTTTAGGCTGCCCTCCTAAGAATTAAAATAATATTTAAATGTAACTAAAATCAAGATCCAGGAAATTGTACATAAGGAATCAATGTAAGGGATGAGTTTGGGAATAGTCGGTAGCAATGGAATCAACACTATCTGAGGCAAGATGGTGTAGGGAACGACTTGAAAAAAACAATTCAAAGTTTTTTTCAGAGTTTAATGGAACAAGGCAGTTGTTAGTAACAACTCCCACAAGCTAATAACTTGGGTTTTCAGCATAAGATTAGGAAAGATCAACTCAATCCCAACCAACCTCCAGGCTCTCAATGAACCTGCGCAACTCTCTGCAATCAAGCGCTGGGAGGCTACAAGATAACTGTGGTTGGCTGAAAAAAACAAAATCAATTTGTTTTTGAAGCTCTAGACGCAAAGAAATAACAGATTTGAGCAAGAAGAAACCAAAACTTCTCAAGGAACTCAAGAGTAGCTTGGCGGAATTTCAACTTTAAATGAATAAAGGGAGGTCTAACACTGCAGGGTTCAAGCTTAAAGAAATCTCTCTGTCAAACTTGACTGGATCCAGAAAGTTGATCAGGGAAAGTGTTGGTATTCAAGTGCATGCTCCAATTATTTCCTCATACTATTCTTTCTCTTCATTCTTCTATCTCTCAGTGTATTTTCCATTTTATTTCTTTCTAATTTATTTTCCATTTTATGTCTTCCTATTTGTCTCTATCAGTCCTTTTCCACCCTCTGTCACTTCATTTACCCGCAAGCTTTTCCTTCAAAATGAACCGCTGCCAAAGCTCCAATCCTGAAGTCCTGTGCCCAGATCCTGGAAATTCATGAAAGGATTCAGTCAAGCCACTCCTGAACTACAAGCTACCACATACATCAATCACTTGTTGCCATTGACGGAAATCACCAGCTACCTTCAACTTCAATCACCAACTACTAACACTACAGCTCAAGCTCACATCATCACAAACATCAAGAGTACCACATTGGATCATGTCTCTTACATGCTTACTTTTTTCTTTTTCCTTCTCTTGACTACTGCTTCTATCTAGTCAACATACTATCTGGTACCTTTAAGGTGTCTATTCAACTTTTTTTCTTTTCTTTGAATGCTCCTTGCTGAAATCAATCACTCCTTCTAAGTTGGTTAACCTTTCAGAAAGATCAGACAAGTATGGTTGGGAAAAGCAATCAAGGGAGGTATAACACACTCAAGAATTCCAGAAGTTGGAATTCTGTTCAACCGGCAAGGCTATGGTGGTGATAAAGATCAAGGTCACAGATGGATGGAACAAGGTTTGAGTATGGAGGCTCAAAGGATCAAGGGTCAATCAACAGATATACCCAGCACACAAGTGCAGATGAAGGGAAAATAGGCCCTCTGGAATGATATTATTGATTACTCTATTAGATGGATCAGATGAGATGCTGCAAAAAGGCAGGGGAGAGCCCCTCCTTTTATAGACAAGAGGTCTATAGATTATTTACAAGTGATACTTACAAATGAGTGTGGAAAACATTTTTTTGGGGGTTGATGAAGAAGATTGGCAACAGGAACTGCCTGGCATGGGAGAGAGAGAAACAAAAAAAACAAAGTATGAAAAGGGAAAACCGCTCATGTCAAGGAAGACAGCATCAGTGGATGGCAGGTTTGACTGGCCATGGCTGGGGTTGGTCAAGGGAGGATTGAGGTAGGATCAAGGTCAAGCGCGCAATGAGGATGTTTACATGCAACCTTCAAAGGTGGGGAAAAGTTTCCAATGGCTGCAAACAACAATGTTGGTTTGTGGGCTTCAGGGATGGATTGGGTCAAAGATTGGATGGGAGGAAAGGAGCAAATGAGGGCTGGTGATGGAGGTAGGATGATTGATGGTTCAGGACGGTTGGGGTTTGCCGCAGCTGCCAGACAACCGTGCAAGATGAGAGAGAGGAAATGATGGGTTGATGGATGGCAATTGTCCTTATTGTTTTCCTTGCTTGGGATGACAAGTGATGGTTGTGGGAGCGGGATTTTTGCGACTTTAGGGAGGATGTTGGTTGCGTGATGCGACTTGGTCAGAGGGGGTTTGGCAAAGGAGGTTGCTATGAAAGATGCAACCAAACCACCTATAATCATGTTGCCAATTTGATGATGGGGTGAGGGATCAATGGGTTGATGATCAAAAGAGGACAATCTTGCTTGTTTGAGAAGTTGATGGAAGAGGATTGTTGTTGAATCAAATTGTTCAATGAGATTAAATTGAGTTGATTGATTGCTGGATGATGATCTTCATCATTGTTGTCCTAGGATGGGGATCAAGCTTTCTGGAAATTTGATTGCGTTGGCAATTAAGCCATGGGGAGGGGATGATCAATGTCAATGGAGTGGTGAATCTGATGGTGATGATGAGTTGTTGGGGGGATGGGCAATTCCAATTCCAACAAGGGTCAAGCCAAGCCAAGCCGGTCTTTCCCGTACGCTTGGTCACAAATTCTGGTGAAAGTGCATGCAAGAGGGTATTTTAACAGAGGAGGAAGGCATTGGGTTATCAAGGGAGGTCTGCCTAGACCTCTAGGACAGGGAAGAGCTGGGAAAATGGGAGATGAGTAGGTACCAATAGAGACACCAGAAAGATTTTTTTTTTGCAGATTGTATTGATGGATAAGAGGATGTAAAAAATTTCCATAATCCGTGAGGTGTCCCAGATTAGTCACAACAGCAGTGAGGCTCTTACCAAACATGAGATATGAGGTCCCACAGAGATAGGTGATTACCTTCTCAAGGAATTTGATTAAGCACAAAGCAGCAGCTTTGAGTTACTATATGCCAATAGTTCTTAGCCAACCTAGTTGAAGAGAACTTGGCATGGGCGGATTTGACAATAGCTCTATTAGCTCTTTCAGTTCAACCATTATATTGTGAATGGTAGGGCTCCAAAGTTTTTAGCTTGATATTTTTAGCTTTGGAAAATTCTTGGAAGGTAGAGTTGATGAATTTGGTTCCTTTATCCAAGAAGATTTTGGAAGGGTAGTAGTTCAATATCTGGTGTTTGATTTAGAGAATTTTTATGATCACTTCTGTGGTCTTGTCCTTAGATTTCAGAGCAAACACCACTAAGTAGCCTGATTAGTTGTTTTCTAGGGTGACAATGTAGTGATGAACTGCCTTAGATTTTGGTGAGATTGGGCCAATGAAATTGAAGTGAATTCAGTATAAAGGTTTATGGGAGGGATTAGAAACAAAGGAGAATGGAGACCTAGTGATTTTACTCCTGACACAACTATTGCATTGGAATTTGTGAAGCTCTTCATTAGTGTAGAGGTCCTTCACAATTGGCTTGAGATTAGAGATGGAGGAATGTCCTTACATCTTGTGAATATCAAGTAGCAAAAGAGAAGGGGTGCAAGATTGATTTGAAAGTTTTAAAGTTTGATTTTGACCCTCTGATTGGGGTTTTTCAATGACAAATAAGTTATCTTGAACCAATCCTTTCAGTACAAGTTTATCCCCCAATGTGACAGAGAATATATCATGAAATTGAGAGAGATTACAGAATTTTTTTGGCAAGGAGAAAGGGAATGATGAGATTGAAAACAATGTCAGGTATGTAGAAGCAATCTTCAAGACTGATCAAGGAGTTCTTAAATTCTAATTTTACTGTTCCGGTTCCGCATATCTTGAGGTTAGCTTCTAGTTTTCCAGTTTTTATTTCTTCTGACTCTTCATGAAGTTTGATGGAGGAAAAATACTTTAGGTTGTTAAATATATAAACATTTGCTCCCAAGTCTAGAAGGAGATTGAAATTTTTATCTGCCTTGCTCCAGAGGGTTAATAGGGCATGGCAGTTGATGGTTGGGGTCTTTTTGGATTTGTTTTTCCACTCATTTTGTTGTTTGATCCACCATTATGATGCAATTTGAGGAGGCAGATGGAAGGAAGAGGATTCAGAGTATGGAGACTTAGGATCATGTCATCCTTCTGGGCATCTCATTTCTGTCTTATTTTCATCTTTGTGGATCTTATCCTTAGTTGAAATCAGGGAGACATTGGCTTCCAGTTTGTTGGTATTAAATTGTGCCTTTCTCTTGTTGTTGTATTGTGTAAGATGATTTTAAACTACGAACACTTTCATATCTTTTTCTACATGCATTATTATCAGCTTGAGGTTTTCAAGAATTGGGGGAAACTTAAAGAGCACTAAGTAGGCAATCATATTCTTGGGAAATTTGATTCCTACATCTTTCATCCTTGTAATTGCCTTTTGCATTTTGGTAATTAATCCCTTGATGGAATTTTCATTGAAAGTTGAGTGAAGGAAGTGATTAAATACCCTCAATCTATTTGCTGTCTCTGAAGAGGAAAATCTACTTCTGATATTGGCCCATAGGAGTTTAAATGAAATTTTGTTGGAGGAGTTGACCATGTTGGAATGGGTTGTACTATCTATTTTTGATAGCATTATTTCTCAAATTTCTCTGTCTTTTTTGGAAGACAAAGGGCCATATTTTTGAGTGATAGCATCCTTGATATCTTTCAGATCAAATAAAATGAGCATCTTATCTTGCCATATCAAATAATTTTCTTCATTCAAAGGAGGAATGGCGTTGACAGAGGATTTCAGTGCCACCTCGTGGAGGTAGTTTGCCGCCCCTGCTGGTTTTTTCATGATTTTTTTGGTTAGATTTGGTTGTAGGACTTTGGCTTTTAACCGTGAAAATAGTGTGCTAGATTTGTTGATGACTCAGAACCAGCATAGGCTGTTAAAAGAACACAAGATATGAGAAACAGAGGATCATGAGGAAACAGAGGTTTGTAGAAAGAGAAATGAATGGGGGATCCTACAGCTTGAGCCAATAGAGGAAGTTGACAACAGTGGCTTAGATAGAGCAATGAGTTATTCAGGATGCACAACCAAGACTGGGAGAAGAAAGGCTGGGAGGAGGTCACGAGGAGACAGACTGGATGAACTAGCAGATCATATTGAATTATGTCAACAAGATTTGAGAAGTCAGAGTCTTACCAGGAAGAGACTTATAATTGATAAGATTGAAATGATGAGGAGGAGGCTGTGGGTTATTTCTGGTGGAGAAGATATTTCAAGAGAGCAAGAAAGGAAAGAAGGGGGATAAAAATAAAAGAAAGAGAAAGTAGAGACATAAGTGATATTTGAATGAGAATTGGAAAAATTGGTGAACTAAGGGATCAGATTAGAAACAGGAAAACAAGACCAGAAGAGGGAAAATTTGGGGGAACCCACTCCAGGTAAGAGAGGGGGCGCGTAAAGAGGGTACCAAGAGGAGCGGACAGAAGGGCAGAGCAGATTACTGAGACTTAACACCTGAAAGTAATGAGGAAAGTAGGGCATAATGAACAAGTGGATTTGACCACCCCTGTAATCATAGCTTGGCATAATGATAAATCAAGGATGGTAGGAGACTTCAGAATGCTGAATAACTATACTCAAGCAGACTATTATCCTATCCCCTGGATTGATCCTTCCCTGCATAACTTGTCTAAAGCAAAATATATCACTACTATGGACATGCTTAAAGGGTTCCACCAAATACCCATGAGACCTGAAAGTAGAAGGTGTTATAATTATTGCCAGCAATTATCTTAGGGAAATGAGCAGTATTTAAAGCAAAAGAAATTCTGGACACCTTGTGTCAATAATTGCTTGATGGGCTCTCACAATGGGGAAAAAAGTTGGATGATATCATTGATGAATTCAATCGGATCACAAATGGATGATGGGAAACAGCAAGGAGAAGAGCTCCTTAAGTACAAAAGATCAGCCTCTTGTGATCCCATGATACAACAAGTCAAAAGGAAAATTTTCCGCCCCAAAAGAGCTCCACAGGCTCTAAAGGCCTTGTTACTTGGTTTGGGCTACATCAGCCCACATGGCATCAGTCCCTGTACCCTTACAACCAGCCTATTCCGGTTGTTTCTGGTGTTTCCACCTCAATGGGGCTGAACCAGCCCCTGTGCTGTTCAATCCCTCGCTGGTTGTCCATCACAACAAGCCCTGTTACTTATCTTAGCATTTGTACAGCCCTGGCCCCTCATATGGGCCAGGTGGGACCCAGGACTCACCTGAGTCCAACCAAAATCTCACCTGGGGGGGGTGTAACCGGCTTAAATGCCCCCCCCTGTTTCTCTCAAATCTCTGGGGGGGAAGTCAGATCCCCCTAAAAGGGGCCCTGGGGTTTGATACCCCCAGGGCCTTGCTACGGTAAGTGGGCTGGGGGGTGGTCAGGTCCCATCCAGCCCATCACTCCTCCCCCTTGGTAATAGGGGGGGGGGGGGGGGGGGGGGGGGGGGGGGGGGGGAGAGCGCCCCTTTGATGGTGGGGGGTGGTCCTTTCCCCCCCACCGCCGGTCGCCTTGATGCAACCGGACTGGCCACCTCTTTTGATGGGAGGGTGATCAAGTCCCCCCCACCAAGACTGGTTGCTGGCTGGTTACAACCAGCCAGCTGTCACCCTCCCCCTTGCAATGGCAAGCAAGGGGAGGGGTAGGGGCAGGGACTACCAGCCCTGCGGCTGCCAAAAAAATGGCCCCATGGGGGCCATCAGGCCCCATAGACGCGCCAAAGGCAAAAATAGCGGCCCCAAGCCTAAAAAATAAGTAAAAAATACTTTGTCAGGCCAGCCTGTCTGGCCAAGTATGTCCAAAAATAAACCTTGGGCCCAATTATGCCCATACAAGCCCATCTGGCTGTATTTGTCCATATCGTCCACCAGGCCTGTTGTAAGACTCCAAACGGTGCTAGGCCGTGGCAGTTCTGCGGAGGGGAAAGGTGCTGTTTTAGGCTGCCCTCCTGAGTGTTACAAAAATATTTAAATTTAACCAAGATCAAGGTCCAGAACCTGGTAAATGAGGAATCAAGGAGTAGAGGATAAGGATGATAATAGTTTGGTAGCGACAGAACAGCACTATCTGAGACAAGATTATGCAGGGAAAAACTTGAACAAAATAAGTTAAAGTCTTCTTAGATTTCAAAGAACAAAAGCAGTTGTATGTAAACAACGCCCACAAGCTAATAACTCTGGTTGTCAGCAGAAGATTTGGGATGATCAACTCAAACCCAAGCAACCTCCAGGTTCTCAATGAACCTGCCCAACTCTCTGCAATCAAGCGCTTGAAGTGTACCAGATAACTGAGGGTGGCTGTACAAGACAAAGCACAATGTTTAAGAAGCTCTAAAACAAACGGTAACTGATTTGAAGCAAGGATAACCTCAAAACTTCTCAAGGGACTCAAGAGTAGGCTGGCAGAATGCAACTCTAAAAAAGCTAAGGGTAGGTATAACACTCCAGGTCTTTAAGCTTAATAAGACCTGTTCAATCAATCGTGATTGGCTCCAGAAAGGTGATCAGGGATCAGGACCAGTATGGTCAGAGAAAGGGATCAAGGAGTGGTATGACACACTCAAAAATTCCAAAAGACAGAATTTTTCTTCAACCAGCAAGGCTATTGGTTGGTGATAAGGATCAGGGATCAAGGGTTGAGTATGGAGGCTCAAGGATCAAAGGTGTGCTGATTTCATGCTGGATCATTCCATGCTCTAATGATGATGGATCCAAAAGGAAGGGGAGAGCCCCTCCTTATTTGGGCAGGAGGCCCTGTTAGACTATGTACAACGGATTCTACAAATAGAGCGGAAAAGGGAAGGCAACCATGTGGTAACTTGCGTCCATCTGTGGATGGGCGCGCGCAACAATACCAGAGTCACCCACCCCTTGTCCGAAGGCGGATGGGGTGGGAAAGAGAAATGAACCAAACCGCCGCGGATGTCCGCGGGCGGTAGTTGGCACTCTTCACCCCTTCAAAAGGCGGAAGCGGGTGGGAGAGCCCCAGGAAAAGTGACGGATGAAGTCCATGAGAGCGCGGATGGGCGGATAGGAGATTGGCTTGAGATGGTTGAGTGAATCCTGACGGCCTTCAGATTCACAACTGATAGATCAAGTGAGATGGGAGATTTGACAGATCCAAGGATTTGCCAAATGCTGGGGAGTGCGGTCGGGATGGATTTGGTAAATCATGCATGAGCGCCGCGCAACGGTAGCAATGAGGAGATTGGGACGCGCAACGACAAAGATGAGGACGCGCGAAAACAAAGATGAGGACGCGCCACAACAAAGATGGGGACGCGCCATAATGGCGGAGATGACAAGCAACACGCAACGGCGGAGATGACAAGCAACACGCAACGGCGGAGATGACGAGCAACACGCAACGGCAAGGATGATGAGCAACGCGGATAAAGGACGCGCGACGCGTGCGGGTAAAGGAAGCGCAGCGCGCGCGGCGCGCGCGGCGCGCGCGGATGCAGGAAGCGCAGCGCGCGAGGCGCGAGGCACGACACGCACCAATAAAGGATGGTTTGGATGAGCCTGAGGATAAGTTGTTCGGCCGGATGGTACGTTTGCGCAACCGTTTATGGATTGAGGTCTTAAGGCGGCCAGGGTGTCCAGGATGGGGCACCACACCGTTAGGGCCCAGGTTCCAATGAGCCTGTTTCACGTGTTTTGAGGCCAGTCTCCCCAAATCAGTGACATCCACACAGGCCCGTATGGTCCGTGTGAGTGTCAAATGGGAATGTGAGGCCCATATGTGCATCCCATTTTGATTACACTTATATGTAGCACAGACGTAAGTGCATACGTATTTTAGCACACCCCCTTAATCCAAAAGGTGTGAGATCCGCATATTAGTCACAAAGCCTTGATGCTTGTTCCTATCTGAAGCCTTAGTCAAAATATCCAGAATCATTTCTCCAGTGGGCCTGTACCTCAACACAATCTCCTTGCAGTTAACTGCATTGCAAATATAGTTATAGTGAACATTGATATTTTTTTTTCTTGAATGAAAAACTTGGTTTTGCCCCAACGCAATGGCACTCTGGTTATCAGAATACAACAAAGCAAACCCTTGTGGTTTATGTGTATCCTCTAAGACTTTTCTCAACCATTTTGCTTCCTGTGAAGCTGCTAAGTAAGCTCTATACTCAGCCTCTGTTGATGAAAGAATTATTGCAGACAACTTCTTGGACATCCATGACACCAGATTCTTCCCTAAGAAAAATAATTCCACTTGTTGATTCCCTAGTGTTACCATTTGCCCAACTTGCATTGGAATAACCAAACAAATCAAATTTTTCTGACTTTTTAAACAACAGTCCAAGACTGTGCGTCCCTTTAAGATACCTCATATCTCTCTTAAACACTGACCAATGCCTCATGCTTGGCTTCTCTAAGTTTTGCAACAAGAAACCAATTTCAAAAGAAATATTGGGCCTTGTAAATTGCCCCAAATCATTAAGCAATCCAATAGCTGACCTGTAGTTGTTCCCAGATTGAACAAAATCCAGATACTACCCATCTGTGGACTTCTCTAAACAAATGTTTGACTGCATGGGAGTACCAAACTCCTTTTCATCCTCTAAGCCATATTTCCTAAGAAGAGCTGCCACTTAATGGCTCTGGTCTAACTTAATACCATTGTTGCTCTTACTGAATTTCATTCCTAGCACCTGTTGCGCCAGACCAAGATCTTTTATCTTGAATTCCTTTTTGAGTGTCTCCATGAATCTCTCCTTACCAATAAAGGAATTTACACAGCTTGAGGACATATTCCCCTTTATCTGCTGAAAGAAAACTTCTAAAACAGATTTTCTTCATGGTTTCTGGTTTAGCCTCTACTAACCATTCACCAAAACCATCAGGGATTGAAATATAAACAGTCTCATCCTCTCCAAGTTTTGCATTCAAGTATGCTGTTACAAAATCAGCTTGTCTGATTTCTTCTCCCAACTCCACTGCCAGAGAAATGATGTACATGAAGGTGGACATCCTTCCGGTTGGTGAGAAAGTTTCTTGGTAATCAATACCCTCTCTCTGCTTGAAGCCCTGTGCAAGCATCTAGCTTTGAACCTCTTCAAAACTCCATTTGTGTCAAACTTCTTTTTTAAAACCAATCTAGACCCCACCATGGTCTTTCCTTTTGGAACAAAATCCCGCTTAACTACTTCAAAGAAACTATTATTCTCCAGAGAATCAAATTCCTCAAAAATAGAACTCTTCCAGTTGGCTCTCTCATCAGAATTCATAGGTTGGCCAAAGCTATTTGGGTTAACCCTGTTACCCATTTCTTAACTCAACTCTAGGAATTCATTGAGCATAAACTGTTCCTGAAATGTATCTTCCTCATATCCTGTGGCAGCATAATGGGAATTCCCTTCCCCGTCCCTACCAACTGGCACTCTAACCCTTCCACTCCTTCTAACTGGAGGTGGAGGCTCATAAGGTTCCAAGTTGAAGGACTCCCCTGAAGCAGGCACTGGACCCTCTTGTGGCATGTCTGCCATCTCTTCATCTTCTGGAACCACATGTTGCTCAACCTTTGCTGGTGAAATAGGTGCTAATTCTATTTCTTGCTGTGACTTATTCACAAAGAAGTCTTCACTCCTTTTGAGTGGGAAGGTACTTTCATCAAATTTTACATCCCTACTATGGATAACCTTTTTATGTCCCTGGAAAAAAGATCCTATAATATTTAATTATTAAATCATAGCCTACAAGTGCCCCTGTTCTGGCTCTAAGGTCTAATTTTCCAACCATCTCATTATGGTGGACACTATAATACACCAAGCAACCAATTGTTCTTAGGTGTGATGTTTTGGGGTAAAACTTCCAAAACTGATAATGAGGACTCTTCCCATTAAAACTTACAATTTTATGCAATAGACAGACTGTACACATCAACTCAGCCCATAAGAACTTTGGTAGACCAGATTGAGACATAATAGTTCTGACTTTGTCCAGTAAAGTCCTATTCATTCTCTCAACTATTCCATTGTTTTGTGGAGTACTTGCAGTAGTGAATATATGAATGATACCATAATCTTTCAATAGGCTCTCAAACTCTTTAATCAAAAATTTTCAGAGTATTGTCTCTATTGCTATAACAAGCTGTGACAAATACCTGCAAAATAACACAATAACAAGTGTTATATGTCAGTTTTATCTTAATTTCAATGCTTATATCAGTACAACTCAACTAATACTACGGTATTAGGAGCAAAATAGCCACACCTTAAACCTTTATAAAAGGCAAGGGGCCTGGCTTTATATAAATAAAGCTCAAAGGAGATTTGCTTACACCTGGAAGCTCACACCCTTTATAGTAGCCAGAGAGGGCTACAACTCCAAAAGGGACCTTTAACTCGAATTTGAAGTTGTGTTATTGATTGTTGGATTGATGTGATATTGAATTAAAAGGCCCCAGTCAATCTTCTTGATTAAGTTTAATGGGCTTGTTAACTATGCAATATCTGGTTCAAAAATACAATGAGGAAAAGGACTTATAGGGGCAAGACCCTCCTCTTTTATATTAACATGAGTCCTCAGGGGACTCAGGGGAGCATCAGGGGAGTATACCATTGTCCTAGATTTCGTCTCCAGTGGCTCAGAGCCCCTTGTAATATTCCCCAATGAGTAGCAAGAATTACATACTCATTGGGGGTGATTTTCAATGTAAAGTTTAATCTAATCACCCCAACAGGTATCATATAGACTGTAGATCATCCCAATAACTTATTTAGCGGCCAATTGGAAGCTCTCAGGGCTTCAGAATGAGTATAAATCATCATGTAACTCTAAAACAGATCTCTCTTGGCATGTGTTTAAAGATTAAGACCATACTCTTAACCATACTATGGCTTATATTAGTATGTACATTCTTGGCAGATGATCTCACAGAGTTTATATGCCTCAATTGAGTTCAATGGCCTCTGTGTGTACGCTTTTCCAGCCTTTATGGGTTACTGAAAGTTATCCACAGGCTGGAAGGAGAGAAGAACAGAACATTAATAATAATTTACCCTGTATGGGTTATGGTAAATGGAATTTATTAAAGAATATTATTTCCACAGAGGGAAATCTTTATGGACATTTGTTGTGCATCCAAATGGACGCATCCCGGTGATTCCAACTCATATTTAAGCTATAAGATCTTCCATAACTTATAATATAATTTATCAAAGTTTTATGTGATAAAATCTAGGTTAAAAACATACTATAAAATAATATTATAAAATATTTGTAAAAATACAAAATGCTTGATAACATCAGAATAGTGACACAATGGAGGCTTGAACACAAGACTTGGGTGTTCTGTAGGCAGAGCACTGAGTCATTACTTAACCACTGTACTAAGTAGACATATGAGTTGTGCAGACAATTGCATCTATATATGTCACATGGCTGACAAAAATTCACCACCTCAATCAGGGATAACCCTCTTGATCTCCTTTATTAGACCATTCTGTTTCCAGACTTTGAAGATTACAGAAAGCTCCTCCGTGGTCTGATCCTTAGATTGAATTGGTTTAACCCAAAAATAATTAGTTGCAGTATCACCTACATTGATGAAGTATCTTTCCCCACCAAGCAACTCTGGTGTGAATGGCCCTGCCAAATAAATGGAAAATTCCTCTCTAGGAACATCAGTGCAATCTCAACTCTTTGAGAACACATTTCTAGTCTTAGGTGCTAAGGTAAAACTCTCACAGTTGCTGTCCTTTAGCTTATGGCCACTACTATTGTGAGAAACAGTGCTCAAAGCTGAGATTTTGAACAAGCTTGCACACAGAAGATTGTTCCGAACCTGTCCACTAAGAAAAGTTTTCCCATTCATATCCATAACAAACCTATCCTTTTCAAGATAACAAATCTGGAAAACCTTTTTACACAACACTCCAAAGGACACAAGGTTATAAGGCAACTCTGTTACATAGAGCACTTTCTCAAAAGAAATTTTAAAACCCAATGGTTTGCAAGAATAACTTTTCCAATTCCTTTAATCAGAATTGTTCTTCCTTTCTGACCAATATTTACAACTCCATCATAATCACTAAGATTTGAAAATAAATTTGGTTCAAAGAACATGTGATCTGTACACCCAGAATCAATCAAAACAAGAACATCCTCCTTCAATCCTCCTAATAGAAAAGAAGCTTTATAAGTCACTGATAAGTTCTCATCTTTGAGGTTGAAATTACTCACTTTGTAATCAATCAAGTCCGTTTCTTGATCCTCATCAATTTTTGCCTTCTTTTTGGCAACTTCTTATCAGCTTGCTACTATGTACAGAACAACCAGTCAATAGCAACACAAAACTATGAAAAAATAAGAATATCTCAATTAACAAAATAAGTAGTGAGAAATCCATAAATTTTTTTTAGGGGAATGGATTCCTCACCCAAAATTAGGTAGGGTCACTCACTGACCCAACCCTTGAATTCCAAGTCCTTACATTTTTAAAGTAATTGAAAAGAAAAGTACTAAAAATTACAACACCAGTATGACACTTTTGGGCCATTCTAATAAATCACACGTGTTTTCACGTATAGGGTTTACACCTAAAATTCACTCAGAATTGAGGTATTGTGTATATTTTAGGAGTTACACGCGGAAATGTGTTATGTCACAATTCCTGCGCGCAGCCCCGCATCATTACATATCCCTACGTACTCTTAGTAGCAGATTCCCGCGTACTAGAGACCCGCGCGCAGCTGATTCTGCCACGCACGCAGCGGATCCTACCCCGCGCGCATCTGTACTAACCAATCCCCGCGTCTGGATCCGTTGTGACTAATCTGACAACCAGGTACCGCTCAGAAGAGCTACAACCTAGTTAGAGTGGCCTAGTATATGTAACAAACTGACATATGAATTACTAATGATCTCAAAAGATCAAAACTTAAATAAAATTAATGAAAATTAAGTTTAAAACATTTTTTAATAATAAATAAAAGATCAAGGATTACCATGTAAATCACTGACCCTGATCTTTGAAGACCACAAAACACTACAAGGAGTGTTCATAAAGATTATTAAAAATTATCTACATGATCAGCAGATGATGGAAAATCAGTAAGCATCCACATCTGCCCGCTTTAAAGCAATATCAATAGTACAAATGAAGGATAAGTGCAGAATGATCAAATTTACACCATAACAGATTAACAGATCCTGTGGCTAAAATAGTACAGAAATCCAGAAGATCTAAGGACAGCTGATTGAAAGCACCAAGTGGACGTTCCAATTTTTCCCTGACTGGCTTCCCAGCCTCAGCCAACGAGCAGAACCCTCTCTACATGCCCTGAGAAGATCAAAATCACCCCAAAAAGGTATTTATACAGACCTCTTTGGATCCAATCAGTGAATCAGTTTAACAGGAATTATTCATTATCAATCAGACACCGTTTCATTGTTGATCAAGTGCTTATACGAAGGAAAGCAAGTGATTTATGACTTAGTCTGTAGTAGTATTATTTATCCTTATTAACGAATCAACTATTGAAGTTTAGTCAAGAAATATACCCCATCTGCTCTGAAACCCTTCCAATTATTCCAGGATTCTCGTGGTAAAGTGCTCAGAGTGAGTATTACTCTTCCTGTCTTGGCCATTTGTGCTGTTCAATTTGTGGAATAAGTCCTTTCTAAGGCACCCATCTTTATTCCAAGGTTCTTAAACTGCCTAAGGAGGCCCCTTGAAGAGAGGTTGCTAGTCTGTAAATATCCCCAGTAGTATAATACTGTGGCCCCTCTCTTATATTATATTGAAAACAATTTATTAAAAAAACAATTAAACCTTGCAACTGCTCTTATTATATCATTTATTTGAGCTTCCAAGTGTTTATTATTGTAATAATAATCATTATTATTATTCCAGGATTTTTATCAATCTCTGTAGCTAAAGGACTGCAAGGTTCCTGGTATCAGAGAGCTGAAAACTGGGGGTGTGGTCGGGGAATATCCTTAAATAATTAATTTTGAATTATTTATTCCTTGGACCAGTCTATTTATTTTTTTAAAAATAAGTTAACATACTTGTAACATATATTTTTGATCATTTGTTTCTGTAGTGGATCTTAAGACCAACGGAGAATTGATAAATTATGATTTGAACCTTCTTCAAAAGAAAAAAGAAGAAAAACTCTGTAACTTTGTCCCTTTTATTATAACTCCTGAGAAACAACAGGAGAAATTGCTTTATTATAAACAGTAAACAGCAGGTTATAAAGGACAGAGAACTTGAGCTTGAAGGAATTATCACTTTCAATTCTTTATTAAGGCAACATAAGAAGTGGAAGATTTATCAAAGGAAGCTTTATATTTATCAACTAAATAACCCTGAAGATAAAGAAAAATCCAAAATTAATAAAAGTGATTATTTCTTCTAAAATTATCATTTTAACACGTAAAAATACAAAAAAATTAAAATAATATTTTTTTTTTATCCATCTCAGTGGATTTTGTTTTTGGTGATCTCATTGACAAGGACCTCCTAGAGGACGTCCCAGACATTTTACCCTTGGACTTACGGTTGGATTTATCCCAGGATCTGATTGGCACTTACTCAGACTCTGTTGGAATACCCCCCAAGGACAGTTGTGATCCCAACCAAATATTTGTACCCTTGAATTTAACTTTAAGTAAGTTAAAATATATTTAAAAAATTATTAAAAATATAAAACACACAAAAAATATCATTTTTATATTTTCAAAGTCCTTTTCAAAAGTTCCAACAAAAACTTACTCATTTTTTTTTGGTGCTATGTATCAAAACAGGCGCAACACCCGCGCAACAGGTAGAGCCCCGTTGTATGGATCTCTGCCTGAAGGAAATTGTGCGCGCAAGGACTCCAGTGGCAAGCGCAATGAGGGGAATTGAACCCGTGACCATAGCGTCACACAGGACAACGATGGCAACAACCCCGGCCGCCAACTCAACCAACAGTCTTTTGGAGAACCTCCCGTTGCCCAAAAACCTATCCCAGGAGGGTACAGGTCCTCCTATGCCACCCCAGCTGGACTCAACCATGGAGGAAAAAGTCAAAGTGTTAGTGAAAGAGCACGTGAGCTATTGGGAAAAATTCAAGTTGGCTCAGACCCAGGAGGATCAACCAGGTATGAGAAAAGCTATTTCTATGGGAAAGAAATCTCAGATTTCTCTTCAAAGGTTGATCCCAAAGAAAGAAGTAGAAGGCTACGTGCAGAACTGGAATCCTTGGGATCAGTTAGCTTCCTTAAAGGGAAAGGACCCCAAAAAGAAGAGGTCCCCAGCCCATTGGAAGTTAAGGAACCCAAACGATTCTTAATATCCCTAGCACAGAAGTGAAAAGGTGTACCACAATTAGATGTAGAATCTCTTAATAGCTTTTCTGTAAATGTGTCTCACAGTTTTACTATTATTACCCAATGCTTTGACAAAGTTTTTCAACAATTGGACAAATTGAGTTCAAGTATTTTCAGAGTGATTGATACCCAGTCTCAGATTATGAGAATTGATGAGTTGGAAACACAAAAAATCAAGGATATTATAAAATCTAGTAAGTTGGACCTGATTAAACACATTGATGATAACCAATCACTTCTTCAGGAAGATATTCTTGCAACCATAGACCAGCTTTAGGAAGAAGTTAAGAAAACTAGTTCTAATACTTCCGTCAGCCTCCTGGATGCCAAGACCCTTGCTATCCTTTAGCTACCAGAGGTGATAAATTAAATAATAAATACATTATTTAATAAATGCAGCAAAAATCCGTAAAATATTTGGATTAAGCTTATTGCAAGGTTAAGTGGTTGGGTTATTGTTTATTGTTTTAAATCAATATGAATAAATTGATTATTAAATATTTTTATAGAGGGGCCACAATTATATTGGGGATCTTTAATGCCTCTATTCAGGGATTTCAGTATGAAAACACGTAGTCCTGGTTACTTTGGGATCTTTAGTTTCAAGAATATTTTTACCCAAAGATAATATGTATATAAAATACACAGCGGAGTGGCAGGGCCTTGTATCAAAGATACCACGACAGAGAAAGGATAATAAAACTTACTGGTATATTATTAAATCCTTTGGGTATCTGTTTGAGAAGTGTACTGATGGGTTAAACCTGTATACTGGGGTTATAAGGTTGTTCAGCAGTTTTAATTGATAAAAAGAGGTTGAGGACGGATATTATTGATCAGACATTGCCATAAATCACTTACTTATCTCTTATAAGTACTTGATTACCTTGGCACAGTGTCTGGATATGCATATAACTGGGTCTTCGCCCATCCATATCCTCAAAAGAGCTCTTTATTTATAGCTTTTGGAGTCTCAATATTGTCCTTCTGAGGGTTGTAGGTGCTCAAAGGGACGGAAACTAAGGCTAGCAGGGGAACCAGGGGTAGCCTGTCATGTGTTCTTGGTGCTATAGCACGGGTAGCATCTAATTGCTCAGGGTATGGGAATTATTCCACTTTATAATAGACATTAGGACGTGTGAATAACACTGATCTGTCCTATTTATGCATCATTTAATCAATTATCCTTATTCAATGTTCCAATTACCTTAATAATTATATAAATAGACATTTCTAAGGAAATCTTGATGTCAGGTAAGTTCTCATTATGTATTATATAACTGGAGTAAAAGTCATAATATTGATTTTACTCCTTATTTTCGAGTTCAAGTTGATTTACTAAGATAATTACTTAAAAAGATAAGTCATGTGAATTCATGTAATATTTTTACATCATTAGTTTTCTTCGTATGTCACGGAAATATTGATGTCTAGTAATTCTCATAAAAGTGTATTAAAGTATTTTAATATATTTTTAGAAGTTGTCATTGTCTTATTTTTAAAATTCTTGGTACTTTGAATTATATTGAATAAAAAATAAGTATAAGTATTATTTATTTATTTTTATATAATATTATGTATTTTTGGACTGTATACTATCCACGGGAACATTTATTACATATTTAGAATGTTCCTGTGTAGGTTGTAGCATGTTTACGCAGTACCTGAGCCTCTCAGGCCGCCTGTCACTCTGTCAACCAGTAGTCCTGCGGCTGCGTACTTTTCAGAGGCCCAGGGCTGCGTAAACAACCTCCACAGAGTGACAAGGCTGTATCTCATCCGCACGCGGGTTCATTGGCTGCTGCAGCTGCGTGTGGGAATTGTGACAAAACACATTTTGGCCCGTAAATCCTAAAATATACACAAAACCTCAATTATGACTGAATTTTGGGTGTGAAACCTATACGTGACAATGTGTGTGAAATATTTAATTTTCCAAAAAGCTCAATAATGGAGAGGTATTATTTTGGTTTTTCTTTCCTTATTTATTTTAAAAAAAATAAGGAGTTGGATTTCAAGGGTGGGTTCAGTGAGTGATCCTACCTAATTTTGGGTGGAGAACACATTTCTTTAATAATAGTCCTTCTTAGGTTAATTGTATTATTATTATTTTTATGTTATTTTTGTTACTTTTGAAGCTTGCTCTGCAATAGTAGCAAGCTGACACCTTCAGCTCAACTGATTACCAAAATTGACTTATTAAGCAATAAACTTGATTTCAAGTTAGGTATGATTAAGAATGATCTCAGAGATCTTAGGTTCAATTCTACTAACTCTCTGGTCATTGACCTAGAAGAAACTAGACCTGCCAGGTTCAACAGTACTCCTAGTGTTCCTCCCAGAACCAGGATAACTAGGAATGAGCCTTTCAGACCCAGTCCTACTCCTGAAATGGAGCAGGCTTTGAAGTTACTTCCTCCTATTACTGAATGGCCTAAATTCTCTGGAGAAGAAGAAAAAAACCATGTCAGTTTTATTAAATTTATTGACTATACTCTTTCTTCTTACAAGCTCCCTGATGCAATAGCTGTGGTAAGATTGCCCAGACTATTTGAAGGAATAGGTATTGATTGGTTTATCAATAAAAGAGAAGAAGTTGGATCTTTATCCTGGAGTTCTTGGAAGGAACTGATCAAATTAAAATTTGGTACTAGGATTTGGAAAAGAAAGATGATGAAAACTTTTGAAACCTCCCAGTTTGATCCATCCAAGGACAAACCTCATAAGTGGTGCTTAGACCAGAAAGAGGGGTTAGACTGTTTCTATCCAGATGCTGATTAAGAAGAAGTCAATGAAAGACTCCTCAACTTATGTCCCGGACAAATCAACTACCATGTAAGGTGCATGATGCCTATGGATTCAGATCATTCTACCTTAATAGGTGTGTTGGAAGAGAATATTGATATGAATGGTCTTGATAAAAGAGTCAACAGACCCCCAAGGGAACAAAATAATAGGAACAGGGAAGAATGTACTGTCAAAACTAAGGAATCCCCTGCTACTAATCCATCCACCTTGGAAGTCAAGAAGACTCCAGAATCAAAGGAAAAAGTATGTTGGAACTTTAACCAAACAGGACACATAAAACCTGATTGTCCTCTACCTAGGAAAAGGATTAATCTTATTGAAGGAGAAGAGCATGACAATCCTGACACTCACCTTGATGATACTGACGGATCACTCTCTAATTGTGATTTAATGATCACTAACCCCATCAATGTTATTGAAGGTAGTATTGAGTCTTCTCTGGACATAAATTCCGTCAATGAGGATTCTAACTTACCTCAAAAATGGAATCCCAACATGAAGATTCACCACATCTCTGAGGCTAAGGCCTTGAGTCTAGAACCTTGTGCCGGTAAAAGTTACACTTCAGGCAAAACATGCTATGCTACTGGTTTAATCCAAGGTTCCCCTGTTAAGTTACTTTGAGACAGTGGAGCCTTTTGCTCTTGTTTTGGTTCAACCTATCTGGAGAAACAAGACCCAGACTGGAAACTGAACTTACTACCATTACCTCAGGCTAAATTCAGCAGTTGTAATTCTGCTCTCAATGCTGTTGGAGTATGGTCTTCTGATTGTTGGAATCTTTGAAGTAACCACTGGAGGTCAGATCCTAGGATGACCAGAAAAGTGGGGAGGGAGTGGAGAAAAATGGGAGTGAGGACGCAGGAGTCACCTTTGAAGTAACCACCGGATTTCAGATCCTAGGATGACCAGATGAGTGAGGAGGGAGTGGAGCAAAAGAGGAGTGAGGACGCAGGAGTCACCTGAGGGTAAGGAAATAAGAGACCAGAAGAGATCATGAATTTCTGACTGAGGAAGAAAAGAACGAAATGATCAAGAGACACAGGATTCATAGTGATTCTTTTGAAAGAGAAGACTGAAGGAAGGAAATGAGGAGAAACAACCTTTGAAGTAACCGCCGGAGATCAGATCCTAGGATTACCCGACAAGTGAGGAGGGAGTGGAGCAAAAGAGGAGTGAGGATGCAGGAGTCACCTGAGGGTGAGTAAATAAGAGACCAGAAGAGATGAAGAAAAAAGAAAGAGAGATTAGGTGAAGGACAACAGGTAGCTTTTAATTACAACTTGTGCGATGTCCCCGCATGCATATGCATGTTTCCCCCCTTTCCTTGCTCTTTTTTCAAATCCCTGAGGTCCCTGCAGCCCTGTGTTGTCACACACCCCCGTGCTTGGTCGGGAATGAACTAGGTGGTTAGTAAAAAACGGTGTAAGACTCCAAACGGTGCTAAGCCGTGGCAGTTCTGTGGAGGGGAAAGGTGTTGTTTAGGCTGCCCTCCTAGGAGTTACAATAATATTTAAATGTAACCAGAATCAAGGTCCAGAACCTTATGGATGAGAAATCAGAGTAAGGGAAGAGGATAAGAGTTGTCGGTAGCGATGGAAACAACACTATCTGAGGCAAGATGGTGCAGGTAAAGACTTGAACAAATAAGTCAAGGTTTGTTCAGAGTTCAATAGAAAAAGGCAGTTGTAAGTAACAACGCCCACAAGCTAATAACTCTGGTTGTCAGCAGCTGATTAGGAAAGATCAACTCAATCCCAACCAACCTCCAGGTTCTCAATGAACCTGCCCAACTCTCCGCAATCAAGCGCTTGAAGGGTACCAGATAACTGTGGGAGGCTGAACAAAACAAAAGCAATTTGTTTATGAAGCTCTAGAAGCAAATCAATAACAAATTTGAGCAAGAATATCCCAACACTTCTCAAGGGGACTCAAGAATAGCGTGGAGAAATTCAACCTTAAAGAAGAAGGGAGGTATAACACTCCAGGTTTTAAGCTTAATAAAACCTCTTCAATCAAACGTGATTGGCTCCAGAAGGATGATCAAGGAGAGATCAAGACCAGTATGGTTGGAAAAAGGGATCAGAGTGGTATAACACACCCAAGAATTCAGACAGACAGGAATTCTTCTTCAAACAGCAAGGCTATTGGTTGGTGATAAGGAACAAGGTCACAAGGGACAGAGTTTTAGTATGGAGGCTCAAAGGATCAAGGGGAAATCATGGATATACCCGGATAAATTGCTCAGATAAGTGGGAAAGGATGCCCACGGATAAGTTTGATTATGATGATGGTCTCATTGGATGCTAGGATGATGATAATAGGATCCTCTGATGCTGGGCCAAAAGGCAGGGGAGAGCCCCTCCTTTTATAGAAATGAGGCCCTGTCTACTATGTACAAGAGAGATTTACAAATAGAGCAGAAAAAAAAGAAACAAACAAACACTCAAAAAAAAAAAAGAGTTCAATCAAGACCCTTGCCCGTGTCAATGGTGGGCACATGCAGGAGAGTAGCTATTGAGGGGCCCGCGGACAGGCTGATGGGCCCGGGAGACAGCTGAGACCCGCGCGGGCAACAGACAAACCGGGTGGGAGACCAGCCAGCTGGAGGTTGTGAGTAGGAGGATCCAATCCAACCGGTCGGTAGGAGAGTGAGGGAGCCCGCATACATTGGCTAGGTACAGGTAGAGGGAGGGGATGATGATTGGGTGATGAGCAAGCCGGTGAGATGGTGCAGAGGACGGTTGTTGGGGTGAGTCTCGTCTAGCAAATTGACCAAGGCGGACATGTTGGGTAGCGTCCTTCTCGATTGGGGGCTATCAATGGAGAATGGATTGGAAGGAGTCAAACAACGGGAGCTGAGTGTGGAGATGGGAGTACTACCGCGGGGATGAGCAAGACCAGAGATGGAAGAATGGGAGCCATCGGGTTGATTGGTGAATGCATCGGTGAGATCCCGATCAGCAAAATTGAGACTGGGAAGTGGTTGCCTAGTCTGGGGGGGGGGGGTTTGATTGACCGAGCATGGAGGGATGATGAGGATGAGGATGGCAATGATGAGGATGATGAGGATGAGGATGAGGATGGCAATGAGGAGGATGATGAGGATGAGACTGGGACTGAGGATGAGGATGAGGATGAGAAGGGACTGTCAAAAGTGGTTAAACGATCACTTGCGTTGCCAAAAGTCAGGGCCGCAAGCGCAACAAGTGGGAGTTGAACATAGGAAGAGAGGATCGAAACGGAGAGACAGTCAAGAGGCCTGTCCTAGACCGCTAGGACAGGGAGAAGTTGAGAGATTGGGGGAAATGAAGGTACCCATAGGGGTACAACTGAAAAAAAATATATATATATATATATATATATTTTTTTTTTTTTTCCGTGGTGTCCCGGATTTGGTCACCACAACGGGCAAGGCAATCCCATAGCTTTTTTGGATAAAGTAACTTTGTGAGAGGATTGGCCACATTTATGTTGGTCGCAATGTAGGACAGCTCAAAGTTGTTTTCATGAACATGCTGCCACAGGAAGTGAAGACGGATGTCAATTTGGCGAGTCCAATGTTGATAGAGGGGGTTGAGAATGAGGTCAATGGTGCCCCGGTTATCGCAATACAGCACTGAGGGCGGTACGGGCAGGGAAAAAATAGTGAAAACTTGAGATATGAGCTGCTTGCACCACAGAAGGTCCTGGGCTGTTTCAGTGCAGGCTTGATGCTCAGTTTTAGTTGTAGACAATGTGACAATCAGCTGCTTGGCGCACCTCCAACCCAGCAAGCCCTTGAGCGTGACAGCAGATCCTGAGAAACTCTTTTGATCTGAGGAAAATCCATAGTCTGTGTCAGCATAACCTTGGAGTGTCCACGGTGTCAAGGGTGCACCTCCCAGGTTTAAACCAAGATTGGAGGAGTAGCTGAGGTAGCGCAGCAAGTGGAAGAAGCTTTTTTGATGATGAAGCATTGGGTTGTTGAGAAATTGGGATAGGTGGCTATGAGCATGGGCTAGATCCAGCCTGGTCTTCTTTAATAAGTAACCTAAGAGGCCTATTTCCCGCCAGTATTTGAAGGCTTTGGATGGGAGAGCGGAAGGATCAGGATTGGTGAGGTAGTTGGAAGGGAGGGGTGAGGTGACGTGCTTGCACTCCGGCATCCCATGTTCTTCAAGCATGTTGTGAATATACCGGTCCTGCTTCAGCGTGATTGTCCGTAGGTTGCGGTCCCGGGTGATTCTCATCCCCAACACCCACTTGCAGGGCCCAAGGTCACGCATCTCAAATTTTAACTGAAGGGCACTTATGACTGGCCCAATGTCCTTGCCGGTGATGATTAAGTTGTCAACATGGACAAAAATCAGGACGGGGTTTGCAGGTGTCACACAACCACCCCACGTACTATAGGGCAAATCTTAGATGATCGTGGGAGCAAAGGAATGCCAAGTGCAAGGGCAAGTGCAAATAGTGAGACTCAGTTGCGAAGTGCAAACTTGGTTATGCCACTCAACAAACGGCGAGAGGAATGGAATGTGTTCAGAAGAAGGAAACTTCCACCTGAGTCCAATGTGATAACTAGGTTGTAGCAAAAGGCAAGAACTTATGAAATTAACTAACTGAGGAGACAATCATCAGGCAAGGGAATAGCCCTTATAAGGTAATCCAAAGTGACTAGATACAACCTGGTGATGAGCTAACTACAGTTGAAGCGGTGAGGCAATGAATGACAGGAACGGGATAGGAAATGAAGCAGTGGTATAGATCCAAGTTGATAGCGTAAGTGCAAGACAATACAATCTGAGCGTACAATTGTATGATGAATTGGGACAGGAGCAAGTGACGTTGAAGGTAATGCAAATGGGAGGTAATAGGGTATGCAGGGTAGGGACTAGTCCAATTGCAAATTGTACAGTAGTGTTGGCTTAGTTAGACGTAGATGCAAACTAACAAACAATGCATGACCAAAGATTGAAGTCCAAGGCTGTTGATTGGCCAGGGAAGGAGATTGGATCTCATAATGGATGGCCGGCCGGTATGGAGTTAACCGCAAAGTTTGCAAGGATATACTGAGTTGGTTGCCAAGATTGGAAGGTCAGCACAAGCCAGAGGAAATAGCCAATTGCACCATTGATGTTGTGCTTTTATTTTTGTCACGCTTTTAGACTGAGGTAGATGGTACTGAGGAGAGGGCATGTCAAAGTGATGAAGACAATGATCCCTAAGTGCAAAGCGTGACAGTTGCCCGGGTATAAAGAAGCGAGCTCCTGCAAGCGTTCAGGTAAATTTTCCCATTGATTTCAAGTTGTTAATTATTACTGTATACCCTTATACATTATTTAATTTATTACTCAATAGATTTATAATTTATATAAAATGTTGTCATTGTCGTCCTGCAGTTGCGAAAACTGTATTCTCCGCAACAAGCGATGTATCCCTAGTACTGCCGTCCGAGGCCTCAGAGGCAAGTGCAAAAAATGTCGCCTTTGCAAAGTGGCATGTAACTTCCCTATAAATGTCGAGTTGCCTGTTGAGGGTCCCGCGGAATCATCAAGGGAGATACGAAGTTGTAGGTCCGCGCCAAGGGTTAACTACGAGATACCACCGTTGCGGGAGATCAAATACTTGGGGACTCAATTTCCTGGTAAGTACTAATCTGGACTGAATAATGATCATAAAATAATAACTAATTTTGCTTGTTTTGCTAGTGTTGCCTCATTTCCAAAGATATACTACAAACACACCACCACCACCGACTGAACTCCCGGGGGCCCAGATGAATGCTGAGGTGCAAGGCAAAGTGTCTGGTGCGGAACCAGTAGGAATTATAACCAAGGAAGCAAGGGAGGAGGAAGGAAACAAAGCGGAAGGAGAATTGGGAAATGGAGGAAACAGGAATTGAGGGAGAGAAGGAGCGGATGAATTGGGGGAAGGAAATGAAGGAGATGGAAGGGATGGAGTGTATGGAACAAACAAAATGGAAGGCCAAGGCAAAAAGGATCCAGTGCGAGTCGTAGGGCCAATCAAAACGGATGCAAGGGGGCTGACAGAAGATATTGGAGAAGGCACATTGGGAGGCCAAAGGAAGAGAGGGTACAAAGAGCTCTTGGAGGAAGGCAGATGGAATGCTTGGCCAAAGCAAGCTTGGATTGCTAGGTACAAGGAGATCTTCAAGAGGAACATCGTAACGGAAGTGCTAGTTCTCCAAAGAATGTCCGCACTAATCAACAATGAAGACCTGGATACTTTTTGATCCATGGTTGCGGAATTGACGGCAAATTGGGAGGATGAAGAGAAAGAAGTAAAAGAAACTTTGTAATTATAAATATATATATATATATTTTTATTATTATTATAAATAGAAATATTATTATTATTATTATTATTATTATTTTAATAATAAGGAATGAGGTTTTATTTAGTAGAAATGAAAGGGAAATTAGAAAAAGGAATTACACGGTGAGATGAATGATTTAACTGATGGAATGATGGTGTGAAATAAAATGGGATTAGATGAGATGGAATATGGAATGGAATGGGATTGGATGAGGTAGAATGTGAGATGAAATAGGATTGGATAAGATAAAATGTGGAATGGAATGGAATGGGATTGGATGGGATGAAATGTGGAATGGAATGGAATGGAATTGGATGGGATAGAATTATGATTGTTGAGGTTTGCAAGGTTCGCTTGCATGGAAGTCTCAAATAAGGTTGGGTGAATTGCAAAGGTGATGAGATGGTTCCCACAAGGTGCAATCTTTGTTGGACTGGAAGCCAGACCATTCAACAAGGTATTGAATTTTTCCTTTGCGTAACCTGGAATCCAGAATATGGCTTACTTCCCACTCTTGATGATTGAGGACAGTGACCGGTTCAGGAGGGGGATGAGTCTTGCCCGGGTATAGGACTTGAGCTGGCTCTAGGAGAGACACATGAAAGACCGGGTGGATACCTTTCCATTTTGCAGGTAAAGTAAGTTTAAAGGCATTAGGGGAGATGACTGATTCTACTTTAAAGGGGCCAAGCTTTCTTTTGGATAGTTTCCAAGTTGGGCAAGTGCTGCAAATGTTGCAAGCATCAAGCCATACTTGATCTCCTACTGCAAAGGTTGGAGCCGAAGTACAAAATCTGTCTGCTTGCTCCTTATAGCGCTGGTTTGCTTCTTTGAAGTTGGTTTGAAGTTGCGATTGAAGGGATTGAATTTTTTCAAGGTAATTGTTAGCAGCTGGTTGAGAAGTTGCTCTCTGAAGGGAAGAGAAAGTTGGGTTTCTGCCATAAAGAGTTTGGAGGGGCAACTGTTTGGTGGAGGAATGAGTGGAGTTGTTGTAGGCAAATTTGGCTAGTGGGAGCCATTGCAACCAGTCTTCTTGTTGATAGGCAACATACATTCAAAGATATTGTTTGAGAATCTGATTAACTTGCATGGTTTTCCCATCCGTTTCCGGGTGGTGAGCGGTTGATAAATTGCGAGTGATCTTGAAATGTTGGCATAGCGAGGTCCAGAAGCTTGAGACAAACAGAGATCCACGATCACTAACTATATTATCAGGGAGACCATGTTTCAAAAATACATATTCTATGAACAAGTTAGCTAAGTCTTCTGAAGAGGCCGTCACATTACTGCGTAAAAATAAAGCCATCTTTGAGAAGCGATCTACTATTACTAGAATAGCATCATATCCACTAGAAGAAGGTAATTGAGAGATGAAATCCATAGACAGCGAGTGCCAAGGACAAGGCAGAATTGGAATTGGCTGGAGCAGCCCATACTTCCGGTGTTTTGAGGACTTGTTACGACTGCAATCATAGCACCCGCTAACATAGTCTTTTACTTCTTTGGTCATACCAGGCCAGTAGAAGTCTTGTGCAATCAATTGGTAGGTTTTATCCTGCCCATGATGAACAGCAAGCCAAGAATCGTGCCGTGACTCAAAGATATCTAACTTAATGAAAGAATTATCTGGTACTACTATACAATTATCATAGACTAAAAAGTCATTATCATCAATACTGTAACTACTATCTAATAAGTTTGCACTTTTGCAAAGTTTGATGCACTTGGGGTCTTTGCGTTGAGCTTGTCGGAGTTTGGAAGCCAAATCTTGTAAGCAAGCGATGCTCAAACTGATTTGGGCAGATTGGGTTGAGAAGAGTGTCCTAACGTTTTCAGGGTTGTTTTTGGCGAAGGTGCCCCCCCCCCCTGGGTAAACGTCGTCCCAATGTGATAAAGCATCAGGAACTACCGCTTGTTTCCCAGGACAGTACGTGATTGTAAAGTGGAACTTGGAGAGGTATTTGGCCCATTGTACCTGTCTACGTGTGAGGAATTTTGAGCTCATGAAATACTTCAAAGAATTATGATCAGTTAAAACCTCAAAGGATTACCTAAGGCTCAAAAGGTATGAACGCCATTTCTTTAAGCAATAAACAATTGCAAGAAGTTCCTTGTCATGAATCTCATAGTTAAGCTCTGCAGAGAGCAACTTGCAAGAATCAAAAGCTATGGGATGAAAGAGAGACGTGGAGGAAGAAAACTGTGATATTACTCCTGCAATTGCATAGTCGCTTGCGTCTGTTTTGACAATAGTGCGAGCTAGCTCGTTAAAGTGAGCAAGTATCGGAGCAGTGGTGAATGCTTTCTTCAGAGCTTCAAACTCCAAAGCAGCTTTTTTGGTAAAAACAAAAGGAGTGTCTTTTTGAAAAAGGTTAGTAAGTATCACGGGTTTTTCGGCGCAAGGTGCAATAAACCTTCTATAGAAATTACTGAAACCAAGGAAAACTTGAAGGGATGTAACAGAAGAAGGTGGGGGCCAGCCCAATATGCGTTTGCTTTTGGCTGGGTCCATAGAAAGTCCTTGCTGCGAGACTACAACACCTATAAAATGAAGAGAAGAGGAATGGAACTTGCACTTAGAGGCTTTCGCAAACAGGTCATTCTTACAAAGTCGCTGCAGCACCTCTCGCACATGTGCAATGTGATCTTTGAGGTTCCTTGAGTAGACTAGTATATCATTGAGATATACCACAAGGTATTTACCTACAATATTGGAGAAAATGTTGTTGACAAAATGTTGGAAAGTGGAAGGAGCGTTGCAGAGGCCAAAAGGCATGACGGTATACTCATAACTGCCAAACCGGGTTCTCATTGCAGTTAAATACTCATGCCCTTCCTTAATGCAAATTAGGTTATAGGCACCTCAAAGGTCTAACTTTGAGAAATAATTAGCTCCATGGAAGAGAGTGAGGAGATGTGACATAGGCGGTACTGGATAGGCATTCTTCCGGATTACCTGATTCAGTTTCCTGTAGTCAACACAAAGACAAAGTCTGCCGTACTTTTTTGGAATAAATAGGACAGGTGAACCGGTATTTGAATTGCTTGGTTGAAGAAATCCTTTGGCTACATTTTCTGCAATTTAGTCTTGAAGCGCAATTGATTCTTGCATTGAGAGAGAGTAAACTGGTCCTGGTGCCGGAGGTGGGCCAGTAAGTTTGATCTTGTGATTGTAAGGACGGGATGGAGGCAGTTTGTCTGCTTTTGCAGCTAAAAAGACGTCAGCAAAGTCATGATAAACCAAAGGTAAAGAATCTCAAATGATTTCTAAATCTTCAATCTTGTCATCTTTGAGCACCAGGTTTGAGGTACTCGCATGGTGCTAGAGGATTAGGGAGCTCAAAATACACTGTTTGGTTGGTGTCTGTTTCTTTTTTGGAGGAACAGGAAAGAGGTAAGATGGATAGGTAAGCAATAACTCCTAAATCTGAAGAGGGAATTTGGGAATGAAGGTCAGGATATTGCAAATCTCCTGGCAGAAAAGTGTCATCCAACTCAATGACAGTGTCAGGTATGCTGTTTAATTCCTGATTGACAGAAAGGTTAGCGTTCTGGGGGTGCAAGTTTCAAAGGTTAATTACTCCTTCTTGCCAATTCACATCCGGATTCCAGTAAAATAGGAAATTATGGCCTAGAATGGTATCATCCATTCCGGGTATAGCCAAGACAAATAAATCCCATTCAAAGATGGGGAAATTGGAGAATGCAAAGGTCCATTTTGCCTTTTGGGAAATCCAATAAGACGGTTCAGTTGCACTACTAACTAAATAGATAGGAAATTTATCTATCTTGGAACGCGTAAGATTTTTGGAAGTGGCAAAAGATTCACTGATGAAGGAAACATTAGCGCCTGAATCAAGTAATACTTGATAAGGGGTGTTTTTGGAATGGAATAGGATAAATCTCAAACTTGGAGAACCTAGTGACTCGCAAGTGCAAAGATTTACTTGCGGTTATTTAGATAATGTGTAGTTTTCCTTGCGAGTATCAGAAAAACTACAAGCTAATTTTTTGACTGCTTAGCCGCTTCACGCGCTAACCGCTTTGCAAAGCTGTCAACATTATTTTTTCCTCCACAATAAATACACAGCCCGTTCTTTTCCCTTAGTAGCCGTTCCTTGTTTTGAAGCATCCCGGTTTCTTTGTCCAAGAACTTTGGAGTTTCGGCGACGGCTTTCCCTTTCGAGTTGGAGTTCAAAGTTGGGGTTGGTTTGGATGGTTTTGGGTTCCTCATGTTTTGCTTTGAGGAGTCCAACCATGGACCGTCCACCTTGGCTCCAAGGGTGGACGGTCCATGGTTGTTTTGCTGAGAGCGATTCTTGTCATGATAGCCATTATCAAGCTCAATCACTCAATCGATTAGCTGCTGAAGCAAGGTTGTCTTATGACCCCCAACTGCAAGCTGTTTGATTAAGCGTGCCGGTAGACCCTTTCGGAAATGGAATAGAAGAGCCGCCTTGTTCCACTGGATGCAATACTGAAAGGTTTGAAAGTGAGAAATATAAATGGAAGCTCTACTATTCTCCTTCATAACTGAACTATGAAGTTTGTATTTGGTGTTTTGAACTTCGTTGGGATTGCCAAACAGGGTGAACAGTTGTTGCTTGAACCTTTCCCAGTTGTTGAGAATACAAGTGGGACTGTTGTTGGACAAAAGTTTGAGGTACGGTTTGAACCACTGCGAGGCTCTACCTCCTAAGAAGGACAAAGCATACATAACTTTATGTCTATCGGAAGGGAAGTTGTTGTAGTCATTTGAAAAGATGATTTTACAAGACTGTAGGTAGGATCTAAGCTTATGAGGGTGTTCTCCCACAAAGTGATTGGGTTGTTTCATGCCCGGAGTGCACAAGCTAGGAGTACTTGGACTAGATCGCTGGGCACCACGAGTGAGGGCCTGGATCAATGTCGAAAGCAGGGTTGGAGCATTGGGCTTGGGAGCAGTAGTGCGAACCCCTGGTCTACCACAATTCAAAGTTTCATTGGAAGAATGGTTGGAGTCTGCGAATTCCGCAAGAGGGTCCGTCGGAGCATCCCGTGGAGGAGCCCAAGGATCATCAAGGGGTTCAAAAGATGGCAATTTAGAAGGAGGAACGGGATCTAAGGGTTGTTGGGCCTGAGGAGGGCTGGTTCTCCCTACCCGATGAATCTCATCATTGTAAGGGGCAAGGGAAGCGTTCCCGGTTAAGCAAGTACATGACATTGAGAAAAAAGAAGTCTACTATAGGTTTGCAGGCTACAATAGATGAGTTGAGTTAGTTAATTTACTGTGAAACGACCACCCCACGTACCATAGGGCAAATCTTAGATGATCATGGGCGCGAAGGAATTCCAAGTGCAAGGGCAAGTGCGAATAGCAAGACTCAGTTGCAAAGTGCAAACTTGGTTATGCCACTAAAAAAATGGCAAGAGGAATGGAATGTGTTCAGAAGAAGGAAACTTCCACCTGAGTCCGATGTGATAACTAGGTTGTAGCAAAAGGCAAGAACGTATGAAATTAACTAACTGAGGAGACAATCATCAGGCAAGAGAATAGCCCTTATAAGGTAATCCAAAGTGACTAGATACAACCTGGTGATGAGCTAACTACAGTTGAAGCGGTGAGGCAATGAATGACAGGAGCGGGATAGGAAATGAAGCAGTGGTATAGATCCGAGGTCATAGCGTAAGTGCAAGACAATAGAATCTGAGCGTACAATTGTATGACGAATTGGGACAGGAGCGAGTGACGTGAAAGGTAATGCAAATGAGAGGTAATAGTGTATGCAGGGTAGGGACTAGTCCAATTGCAAACTGTACAGTAGTGATGGCTTAGTTAGACGTAGATGCAAACTAACAAACAATGCATGACAAAAGATGGAATTCCAAGGCTGTTGATTGGCCAGGGAAGGAGATTTGATCTCATAATGGATGGCCGACCAGTATGGAGTCAACCTCGAAGTTCTCAAGTATATACTGAGTTGGTTGCCGAGATTGGAAGGTCAGCGCAAGCCAGAGGAAATAGCGGATCACACTATTGATTTTGTGCTTTTATTTGTGTCACGCTTTTAGACTGAGGTAGATGGTACTGAGGAGAGGTCATGTCTAAGTGATGAAGAAAATAATCCCTAAGTGCAAAGCGTGACAGCGGGGTCAGTTGAGATAAATAGACAAGGGTTGGATTGAGTTGGTTTAAAGTGGATGTTGAAAAAAAGGTGGAAAGAGCTTTGTACCAGCATCTGGGGCTCTGCTTGAGGCCGTATAGGGACTTCTTAAGAAGAAGTCCTTTATTTGGCCTCAGGTTGATCTTGACGCTTTTGGGTGGTTTAATGAAAATTCGCATGTCAGTTAAGCTGTTGAGGAATGCGCACCGGAAGTCCATCTGGTCTAGTTCCAAGTTTTCAGAAGCTTCCATCATGAGTAAGATTTGCAGGGAGGAGTCCCGACCAGTCGGAGCAAAAGTTTTGTTGTAGTTGATGCCCTCAACTTGTCAATTCCCTAAAACACAGAGTCGCGCCTTTTTCTTCACTACTGTTCCGTTGGCATCCTTCTTGCTTTGTGGACGTACAGGGTATCCAGCGCTTTTTCACCAGCTTCCATTTCAGCAACCACCCACACCCCGTGTCACACAATGTGGTTTAGCTCTACGTCTTCAGCAGCAATCCAGTCGGCAGCTTCTGGTCAGTGTTGGACGTCTTTTTATGAGGTGGGATTGGAAAGAGAGATAGGTTCCTCAACAATGAGGTTTGCAAGCCTTCTACGCGGATAGTTCAGAATATTATGGGGCTCCACCTCCAGATTGATATCGTTAGGGGCCTGTTGGAAGTGGGGTACATAGGTGTACCCTTTGGAAGGTTGTTGGGTGATATTTGAATCGCTGGTGGGATTGTTTGGGCTTTCTTGGTGAGTGCTTGAGGATGGTTGGAAGGAACCACCGGTCATGTTATTTTGGGAGACAGAGGGAAACTGAGAATTTGGGCAAGATGGAGACAGAGGTGGAACAGGAGAAAGGGGGGTTTGTTGATTGGCAGAAATGGAGGGAGAAGAAGAACTGAAAGAAACGGGAGACTGAATTGAAGGAGGAATACAGACAGGGAAGGAACAAGAGAACAACTTGGATTTGGAAGAGGAATTAGAAGTAAGAGACTGAATGTTGAAAAAAGGAAAAATATTTAGTTTGAAGCGGACATGGTGGGAGACGTGGATCCTTTCAAGAACTGGATCCCAGACTCAATAAGAACAATGTCCTTCTTCATACCCAAGGAAGATGCATTCTACCCCAGATGGGAAGAATTTTGACCAGCGCAAATGCTTCTTGTTGAATAGGATTGCTCTGCATCAAAAAGGTTTTAAATGAGATAGATCAGCGGTTTTTCCAAACCAAAGTTCAAATGGACTTTTAATCCCTATGGTACTGTCAGGGGAATGGTTTTCAAACTAGACCGCAGTACTTACCGCCTCCCCCAACAGTGCAAAGGAAGTCCACAGTGACTTAGCATAGCTTGTGCGTTTTCTATGGTGATTTGGTTCCCTTGCTCAGCAAAGGGATTTTGTTGGGGTGTATATGGCGCCAATTTAAGGTGAGTGATTCATTTGGTTTCAAATAGGTCTTCAAACAACTTGTTGACAAATTATACACCATTATCGGACACCACAAACTTGATGCATTTGCCAGACTGGGTCTCTGCCAACTTGAGAAATTTTTGAAACAGTTCAAACGCCTGACTTTTCCGCTCAAGAGTGAATATGAATCAGTATTTTGAGAAACCATCAACAATTTTCAAGAAGTATTTGTTCCCGCCTTGGGAGGATGGGGTGATTGGACCACATAGATCCATATGAATGACTTTGAGTTTGGTCATGGGTCTTGGGAACTTCCCAGAGAAGGGTTGACAATGCATTTTAGATAGGTCGCACGGAGCGCAATCTACTTTCGTGAGGGAAAGGGTTGGTTGCACAAACTCAAGGTATTTTTGACTTGGGTGCCCTAGGGCCTGGTGCAGCTTCATGGAGTTAGAGTAAGTGGTGAGAGCTCAATTTGTTCTTAGATGGATGACCAAGAGTTTTTCAATAATGTTTCCAGTGAAAAGGACTTCCCTTTCCTTGCAAAATTAGAATCTGCCGGGAGTGGATAGGAGGGAGTAGCCTTGCTCTATGTAGGTTGAAAGGGGAATCAGCGAGTGAGAGAGAGAAGGGGCATGGAATGCCTTTTTGATACTCAGATCACCGTTGTTTAATTTGAGCGTGGCTTTTCCCCATCCAATGACCGGGATTTGGGACCCATTGGCAGCGTAGAGTTGATTGGTGCACTTGGAGTAGGTGTCAAAAAGTTCCTGGTCTTTCAGGTAATGCCCTGAGGCTCCACTGTCCAGAATCACAGCGTTGTGTAGCAGAAAAATTGATAAGCAGTGGGCTTGATGAGTCTCCGCCTGCCCTTGACCTTGCTTTTAAATAAGCCTTTGGTAGTATGCTATAGCCCGCTCTGGATGTAGGTGATGGCAGTTGGCTTCCGAGTGCGCCGTAAGGGGGTTATGTTTTCCATCCAAGCAGAAGGGGCGCCTCTTGGGCCTGCAGTTCTCCTCTTGAGTTTTTCCAGCTCCAGAATTTGTAGGTCCCTTCACAAGTAGGGCAGTGTTTGAGGCGGTTGACTTGTCTTGTCTTCTCAGTTTGGTCTCCAGATTGGTGAGAAGACTAAAAATTTCAATTTTATTTGTGTCTTTGAATCGTGATTATTGTAGGGATTTGAAGACGTGAAAGCTCTCGGGAAGTTGTTCAAGGATGTGGTATGACCACATTGCCTCTAGGGTGTGGCTTTCAAATTTTCCAGCGGATACCTCCCGTAGAAGTCGGAAAAGTTCTCTGAACTCACTGATGGCTGAGGTAAGGTTCCCAGAGGAGAAATCAATGTTGTGCATTTTTCCAATTGTGTTTGAGATATTTTCCATTGACTTTGTAGCATAGTGGGAGCAGATGGCATCCCAAAAGCTCTTGGGCAGGTATTTGTAGGGGTTGTCAACAAACATGGTATAGTCCTGGTGGTCAAGATGCATTTGGATGAATGTAGTCGCCTTTTTTAGTCTGAGTCGCTCCTGTGCATTTGGGTTGGCGGGAGGTTCTTCTTTGATTAGATTTTCCAGGTCCTTGAATCCAAGTTGAGTAATGATTGCATTCCTCCAGCTTGGAAAATTTGGTCCCTTCAGCTTTGGGATATTGGTTTGTAATAGATAATCTCCCATGATTGGTTTTGACCGACGGGAGGAGGTCATTAGTTGTGGAAGTATTGTATTGGTTGAGTTGGATAGGGTGGAAGAATGATGAGAGGAGTTATCCTCGAACTTGTTGTAGTTGGAGCTGGCAGTTGGTGGTGGAGATGGAGATGAGGGTGTTGGCTGGGTGGCCTCCAGGATGTTGGCTGGATGTGTTTTATATAGGTGGCAAGATGCAGTTTTGGTTTGCTGGGCTCATAACCTGTTAGAATCTTTGAAGCAACCACTGGAGGTCAGATCCTAGGATGACCAGACGAGTGAGGAGGGAGTGGAGCAAAAGAGGAGTGAGGATGCAGGAGTCACCTGAGGGTGAGGAAATAAGAGACCAGAAGAGATGAAGAAAAAAGAGAGAGAGACTAGGTGAAGGATAACAGGTAGCTTTTAAGTACAACTTGTGCGGTGTCCCCGCATGCATATGCATGTTTCCCCCCTTTCCTTGCTCTTTTGTCCGGTCCCTGAGGTCCCTGCGGCCCTGTGTGGTCACACTGATATCATACTCCCTCACTCTAAAGGATCACTCAAACTTAACATTGAATTTGTAGTGCTCCAAAACAGAGTATGTGATTATTTTATCCTTGGAAATGATTCTCTTTGCTTATATGGTATAGATTTATTCCAAAGCAAGGATAGATACTTCACTATAGGAGGAGACTGGAATAAGAAATACCAAATATGCCATGTTAATGCTCAAACTTCTGATTCAACTTATGAAAAAAACTTAGAAAGTTTCAATCAGGAATAATTCTCTCAAGCTGCTATGAATTCCTTGCTCAATGAAGGACAAAAACAGGATATCCTACAAGTATGCTTTGAAAATCAGAATGCTTTCTGTACCAAGGATCACCCCATTGGTAACATCAAAAGGACATGATATGATACTAACTCTGAATATTAAGCCTCCTTACCCGCCTAACCTCAGAAGACCTGCTTACCCTTCTAGTCCAAAATCTAGAGCTGCTCTGGAAACTCATATTCAATATTTGGTTGACTTACAAGTCTTAAGGAAAGTAGGACACAATGAAAAAGTGGATATCATTAGCCCGGTAATTATCGCTTGGCATAATGATAAGTCAAGAATTGTTGGAGATTTCAGAATGCTGAACAACTACACCCAAGCTGATTATTACCCAATTCCAAGAATTGACCATGCTCTGCATAACCTGTCCAAAGCTAAGTACATCACTACCATGGGCATGCTGAAAGTTTTTCACCAAATACCTATCAGCCCTGATAACGGGAAATTCATGAGAATTATCTGTCATTTGGGAATTTATGAGTATCTTAGGATGCCTTTGTTAGAATAATGGCCAGCAATTACCTTAGGCAAATGAGCAGTATTTAAAGGAAAAGAAATTCTGGACACTGGGTGTCAATATTGGCTAATGGGGATCTCACAATGGGGCAACATGTTAGATGAATTTTATTTGAATGATGAATGAATGAATGGAAAAAAAAGCAGGGAGAAGAGCTCCTTGAGTACAAAAGGTTGGCCTCTTGTGAGGCCATGATAAAACAAGCCAAAAGGCAAATTTTCCGCCCCAAAAGAGCTCTACAGGCCCCACTGGCCTTGGTACTTGGTTGGGACTACATCTGCCCCCATGGCGTCAGTTCCTGAACCCTTACGACCGGCCTATTCCTGTCCATTCCAGTTTTTCCACCTTTATGGGGCTGAATCAGCCCCTTTCTATCAATCCCCTTGGCTGGTTGTCCATTACAACCAGCCATGATGACCTCATTACCTTGTTTACGGGCTGGTTTCCTCATGCAGCCAGCCCCTGGCCCCTCAAATGGGCTAGGTGGGACCCAGGGCACACCTGGGTCTGGTCTCAGACTCATATGGGGGGGGTGTGACCAGCAGACATGCTTTCCCCCCCCTCTTTCTCTCAAATCCCTGGTGGGGGCGGTCAAATCCCCTCACCAGGGGCCCTGGGGGATGATACCCCCAGGGTGTTGTCAAGAAGGTTGGCCTGGGAGGTGATCAGGTCCCCCCCAGCCCATTTCTCCTCCCCCTTGGTAACAGGGGGAGAGAGCGCCCCTTTGCTCCATTGCTTCACACAATTGATGGTGGAGGGGTGATGAATTCCCCCCCACCTGCCGGTCACTACCCTTGCGGCGGGCGCCGCCACCTCCTTGGGCAAGGGGGTGTTCAGGTCCCCCCTGCCCTGACCGACCGCACTTTTTCCGTTGTTTGCCGGCTGGTTCAACCCAGCCAGCTTGCCCCAATCTCCCTTGCAACGGCAAGCGAGGGGAGGGGGAGTAAGCCAGGGCCGCAAGCCCCGGTTCCGCGGCGCTGGTCACCGGGCGCAACCAGCTGGGCCCGCACGGGATCCCTTGGCTGCACGACAGCCCCGAGCGGGCCGTCAGCCCCCCGTGGGCCTTACCAAGGAACACAGGTGGCCCCAAACAGGCCACGACGCGGGCAGCGGCCCCAAGTGGGCCGCAACAAGAGCTAGGGCCCCAAACACAAGCGGCGGTCCCTAGCAGGCCGCGACAGGGGTGGCGGCCCCAATGGGCTGCCCCAATCCCAAATTGTGAGAATTAAATACTCTGGGGGGCCAGCCCGTCTGACCAAGTATGTCCATAATAAAGCTTGGGCCCTTTTATGCACAAATAAGACCACCTGGCTTGCGTCAACCATCCACATGGCGGGCCCGTGAGGTCCCATGTCCCAAATTTCAGCCTGCTACTTAGCACAGAGCAACCTGACAAAGCAACAACAATATTAACAAAAATAAAAAGAACAAAAAAATAAATAAATAAAATTATTATAAAATGAAGGAATAGGAATTCCATAAATATTATTGCAGAAATACATTCCCCACCCAAATTAAGGTAGGGTCACTCACTGACTCCACCCTTGAATTCTTACTCCTTATATTTTTTAATTAATTTAAAAGAAAATGGTCAATGACCACAGCACCAATATGGCACCTCTTGGCCATTTTAATATTTCACATGATATGTCATGTATAGGTTTCATACCTAAATTTCAGTCGAAATCCAGGTGTTTTGTGTAGTTTAGGAGTTACACAGGGAATTGTGTTTTGTCACAATTCCCGCACGCAGCCCCGCGTCCCTACAGCGCTGGACTCCCGCGCACCCAAACTCCCGCACGCAGTTGATCCCTCCTGCGTGCAGGTAATCCCGTGACCTAGTCACGCGCGCAGCGGATCAGTCCCAGAGCGCATCTGAATGGACTGATTCCCGCGCCTAACCTGCCGTGAGCACGCGCGCAGAGGATCAGTCCCCGCGCGCATCTAAATGTACTGATCCCCGCGCCTAGCCTGCCGTGATCAGTCTGACAGCCAGGTACCGCTCAGAGGAGCTACAACATAGTAGGATCTACTCTACACATGTAAAGCTACCACACAAGCGTAGATCATAGTTTAAAAAACTTAAAAGTCAATTAAAATTAGTTATTAACTAATTTTTTGTATTTTTTATTAATTAAATAAAGATCCAGACTCACCACGTCATGAGCTGATCAGAACCTTCAAAGACCACGAAACTACACAAGGAGTGGTCGTAAAAATTATTAGAAATTACATACAGGATCAGCAAAGGATGGAGAATCAATAAACATTCACGTCTGCTCACTTTGGACCAGTACTGACAGTACAAATTGAGGATCAGAGCAGGATCAGCAAAATGATTAATCTGTTGATTAACAGATCCTGCAGCTAAAAAGGAGCTGTTCCTTGAGAGATCTAAGGCCAGCAGGCTAAGAGCACCTTGAGTACGTTCCGATTTTGCCCTGACTGCCCTCCTAGCCTCAGCCCATGGCTAATACCCCTTCTAGAGGCCCTCAAGCACCCAAAAAGGAATATTTAAACAGGCTCTTTTTGCCCTTTTGTTCCGTAGAATCCATCAGTTATCAGTTATCAGAAATATTATTATTATCAATCAGACATTGTTTCATTGTTAGTCAAGTGTTATCAAGAAGAAAGCAAGTGATTTATGATCTAGTCTGAAGTATTATTATTATTATTTTATAAATAACTATCAAGAACCAGAAGTTTGAACCAGCCACCAACCCCATCTGTTCTGAAGCTTCTTACCTGAATCTTTGCAGGATTTCTGTGGATCACTTCCCAACTAAGTTGTTCCCTTCCTGCTCTGGGTTTGTGTGCTGTTTTGCCCGCCCAAATTAGTGGATAAGGCCTTAGAAGGCACCCATCTTCATTCCAAGGTTATAAACTGCCTAAGGAGGCCCTTTGAGGAGAGGTTGCCAAGTCCTTAAAGACCCCCAGAAGTATATCACTGTGGCCCCTCTTTTTATATTATATTTAAAATATTTATAACCAAACCAATTAAACCTTGCATTTGCTTTTACCATATTATTATTGGAGCTGTAAAGTGTTTATTCTTTGGAATATTATTGCTCCAAATTCTTTTATCACTCTTTTTAGCTAAAGGAATGCAAGGTTCCTGGTATCATAGAGCTGACGCCAAAAGACCATAAAAACGTGTTTTGGAGCCCAAATGCCCAAAACCAATAACACCTACATTGGCCCACGTGGCCCACCTGATTTCCAATGGGCCATGGAGGCCAATTGTTGCATCCCATTTGTATTACAAACTCCTATGCACATTACCTGAGTGCATTTGCATTTTAACAGCCTTTGGTATAAAAAATGCTCCTTCCCATTTTCAAAGGATGATGGATATTGTCCTAGGATTATTCATCAGACAGGGATGGATGATGGTATACATTGATTATGTTATCATTTACTCAGACCATTGGGATACTCACATGGAGAAATTAAGGCTAGTCCTCAAAAGCATCTCTGCTGTGGGATTGAAAGTATCAATGAAAAAGTGTAACTTTGGCTATGGGGAACTCAAGGCCTTAGGACACATTTTCTGTGGAATAACCTTAGCTGCTGACCAAAAAAAGATAGAAGCAGTAATGAATAGGCCTATGACTCAGAATAAAACTGAACTCATATCCTTTATCAGCTTCTGCAGCTACTATAGGAAGTACTTACCAAAGTTTTCTCTTCTAACCAAATGTCTGTATGAGATCTGCAACAACACCACCATGTTTGAAATGACTCATGACAGAGTCAAGAACTATGAGGAACTCAAAATGGCAATGACCTCAGCTCCAGTACTGATCTGGCCAGATTATTCTAAACCTTTCAAACTCAAGATAGATGCCAGCATGAAAGGGCTAGGAGCTGCTTTACACCAAGAAGTCTTGAGGATGAAAAACCAGTGGAAAAACCTATACTCTTTATATCCAGACAAATTAAAGACACTGAGAAAAGGTACAGTGAAAGTCCAATGGAATGTCTTGCCTTAGTATGGGCTCTAGAGAAACTCCATTATTACTTGGAAGGCACCAATTTCACTGTGATTAATGACTGCAATGCTGTCAGGAAATTGATGAACATGAAGACCCCTAGTAGGCACATGTTAAGATGGCAGATAGCCATACAACACTACAGAGGTCAGATGACCATATTTCATCAAGCTGGGACTAAAAACCAGAATGCTGATAGTTTGAGCAGGAATGCTTTACCCAATGACCCAAGTAACCCTGCTTATGATCCAGAGGATAATGATATCTTCCCTGTCCTTAACATTAACAGGTTTAACATTGAAGCTCCTATAATTGGAATCCACATTTGTGAACTGAATGAATCATTGTTCAACTCAATCAAAGAATCTTACAGTCCTGGCATAAAAACTCTGATCACAATTATGGAAAGTAATCCCCCACCATCTGAATTGATCAGTAGCCTACCTGAACCTTTTTTGAAACAATACAAAGGCAAAAGGTTCACCATACGGGATGGTCTAGTATACTATAGGCATCAACATTGAAGTGTTATAGTCTTAAATAAGGATGACCATATCAAACATGTTCTGGCTGAGTGCCATGATAACTGCTCATCTGGTCATTTATCTGCTTATAGAACCTTAGATAAGGTTAAAAAAACTGCTTGGTGGGTTAATTGGAGAGACTCCACTATACATTATGTTACCAGTTGTGAAACTTGTCAGAGGTCCAACAGGACCACTGGGAAACGGTTTGGTCTACTGCAAAAGATTGCTGAACCCAAGAAAAGATTGGAGATCATCAACATGGACTATTTAACTGGACTACCACCAGGAGGAGCCTATTCCAACAACTCAGTTATATTCATTGTGAATAGGTTCTTGAAGAAAGCAAAGTTTCTACCTAATCACAAGGAAGACACTGCTATGGAAGTTGCCCTATAATTGTGGAACAGACTCATTGCTGATGTTGGAGTTCCCAAGATTATTATCAGTGACAGAGATCCTAAATTCACCTCTGAGTTCTGGAGAAATCTTCATGATATGCTTGGAACCACCTTAGCTTTCTCTACAGCTTATCACCCTCAGACAGATGGCTTAGCTGAAAGAATAATTCAGACCCTGGAAGACATGCTCAGGAGATTCTGTGGATTTGGACTAGAATACAAAACTTCTGGTAGTTATTGCCACAATTCGGTTAGCCTTTTACCCGCACTGGAGATGGCATACAACAGTAGCAAGCACTCTATTACCAAGGAAGCACCCTACATGCTGGAAAGAGGATGGATTCCTGGATTACCCAAGGATAACCTTAACCACCAGCTAACAAATATTCAACCTACATCACTTGATTTCAAAAACATTATAGATGTAGCCAAAAAACATGCTTTTAAGTTTTTCCAGGATGCTGTGGAGTATAACCAGCAAAGGTGGGATAAAACACAGAAGAAACCTGATTTCAAGATTGGTGATCAAGTCTTGATCTCTTCCACCAACTTTACCAACTTATCTGGAAATAGAAAGCTTAGACCAGCTTTTGTTGGACCTTTCACCATTAATAAACTTCATGGTAAAAATGCTGTGGAAGTCATCCTCAGTGATGAGCTTTCTAGAAAAAATCCAGTCTTCCGAGTAAGTCTCATCAAACACTACCACCCCAGGAATGGAGAACATACTCCTTCAAT
Organism: Puccinia polysora; assembly: GCA_025617555.3. NCBI lineage: Eukaryota > Fungi > Basidiomycota > Pucciniomycetes > Pucciniales > Pucciniaceae > Puccinia > Puccinia polysora. The sequence continues at coordinate 23,842,571 of CM062638.1, read as the reverse complement.
TGCAATACCTGTTATAGAAGAACCTGAAAAAGAAAAAGGAAGAATTAGCAAGATCCTCAAAGATAAAAAAGATAGGATCAATGGAAAAGATGTCAGACTCTACCCAGTTAGATACAAGGGAGAATCAGCTGAAAAAGATGAATGGCTGCCTGAACATAATATTCCTGATGGACCTATGCACCTAAGGAACTACAGAGCCAGCAAGAGGCATTAACCCAAATTTTTTTCAGATATAGACATATCTTGGAGTGGGGGAATGTCAGCTTGCTATTATGTACAGAGAAACCTGTCAATAGCAACAAAAAACTATGAAAAAAATAGAATATCTCAATGAAAAAATAAGGAGTGAGAAATCCATAAATATTATTAAAGAAATTGATTCCTCACCCAAAATTAGGTAGGGTCACTCACTGCCACCACCCTTGAATTCCAAGTCCTTACATTTCTAAAATAATTAAAAAGAAAAGTACTAAAAATTACAACACCAGTATGGCACTTTTTGGACATTCTAATATTTCACACATGTTGTCACGTATAGGGTTTACACCTAAAATTCACTCAGAATTGAGGTGTTGTGTATATTTTAGGAGTCACATGCGGAAATGTGTTATGTTACAATCACCGCGCACAGCCCCGCATCATTACATATCCTCACGTATTGTAGTAGCGGATTCCGGCGTACTAAAAACCCGCGCGCAGCTGATTCTGCCACCCACGCAGCGGATCCTACCCCCCGCGCATCTGTACTAACTGATCCCCGCGTCTGGATCCATTGTGACTAATCTGAAAACCAGGTACCGCTCAGAAGAGCTACAACCTAGTTAGAGTGGCCTAGTATATTTAAAAAACTGAGATATGAAGTACTAATGATCTAAAAATATCAAAAATCAAATAAAATTAATGAAAATTAAGTTTAAAAAATTTTTTAATAATAAATCAAAGATCAAGGATTACCACATAAATCACTGACCCTGATTGTTGAAGACCATGAAACACTACAAGGAGTGTTCATAAAGATTATTAAAAATTATCTACATGATCAGCAGATGATGTAAAATCAGCAATCATCCACATCTGCCCTCTTTAAAGCAATATCAATAGTAAAAATGAATGATAAGTGCAGAATGATCAAGTTTACGCCATAACAGATTAACAGATCCTGTGGCTAAAATAGTACAGAAATCCAGCAGATCTAAGGACAGCTGATTGAAAGCACCAAATGGACGTGCCAATCTTGCCCCAACTGGCTTTCCAGCCTCAGCCCACAAGCAGAACCCTCTCTACGTGCCCTGTGAAGAATAAAATAACCCCAAAAAGGTATTTATACAGACCTCTTTGGATCCAATCAGCGAATCAGTTTACCAGGAATTATTATTATCAATCAGAAACCGTGTAATTGTTGATGAAGTGCTTATATGAAGATAAGCAAGTGATTTATGACTTAGTATGTTGTAGTATTATTATTCTTATTAACCAATCAACCCTTGAAGTTTAGTCAAACAATCCACCCCATCTGCGCTGAAACCCTTCCAATTATTCCAGGATTGTTTTGGTAAAGTTCTCAGAGTGAGTGTTACCCTTCCTGTCTTGGCCATTTGTGCTGTTACCCCTGTACATTAGTGGAATGGGTCCTTTCTAAGGCACCCATATTTATTCCAAGGTTCTTAAACTGCCTAAGGAGGACCCTTGAAGAGAGTTTGCTAGTCTGTAAAGATCCCTGTTAAAATGAGGATGCACTCAGATGATGTGCATGGGAGTGTGTAATCCAAATGGGATGCAAGAATGGGCCTCCAAAGCACATTTGACATCATGTGGGCCACATGGGCCTATGTGGTTGTTATTGGTTTTGGGCATTTGGGCGCCAAAAAACCTTTTTATGGTCTTTTGGGACACGGGCCCTCACAGGCCCGCCAGGGTGGATGCGCCACCCAAGCCAGATGGGCTTATTTGGAAATAAAAGGGCCCAAGCTTTATTATGGACATACTTGGCCAGACTGGCTGGCCCGTAAAAGTAGGTCATTCTCATGATTTGGGCTTGGGGCGGCCCATTGGGGCCGCCGCCCATTTCGCGGCCTGCTTGGGGCTGCTGCTTGGGGCCGCTGCCTGTGTTGCGGCCTGTTTGGGGCTGCCTGTGTTCCTTGGTACGGCCCACGTTGGGCACAATGCCCTGCACAGGGCTGTTGCGCAGCCAAGGGATCCCACGCTGGATCCTGCTCTCGCCTGGCGACCAGCGCCGCGGAGCAGGGCATTGCGGCCCCGGCTTGCTCCCCCTCCCCTCGCTTGCCATTGCAAGGGGGATGGGGGCAAGCTGGCTGGGTTGAACCAGCCAGCAACTGACTGCAACAGTGCAATTGGTCAAGGAAGGGGGGACCTCACCACCCCCTTGCCCAAGGAGGTGGCGGCGCCGGTTGCAAGCTTAGCAACCAGCAGGTGGGGGGAATTCATCACCCCTCCACCATTGAGCGGTTGAGGCAACCAAGCAAAGGGGCGCTCTCCCCCCCCCCTTTACCAAGGGGGAGGAGCAATGGGCCTGGGTGGACCTGATCACCTCCCAGGCCAACCTTCTTGAAGGCGCCCTGGGGGTATTGACCCCCAGGGCCCCTGGTGAGGGGATTTGACTGCCCCACCAGGGATTTGAGAGAAAGAGGGGGGGCACAGCATGTCCGCTGGTCACACCCCCCCCATGTGAGTCTGAGACCGGACCCAGGTGTACTCTGGGTCCCACCTTGCCCATTTGAGGGGCCAGGGGCTGGCTGCATGTGGCAACCAGCCCGTAAACAAGGTAATGTGGTCATCATGGCTGGTTGTAAGGACATCCAGCCAAGGGGATTGAACATCAAATGGCTGGTTCAGCCCCATTGAGGTGGAAACACCAGAAATGACCAGAATAGGCTGGTTGTAAGGGTACAGGGACTGATGCCATGTGGGCTGATGTAGTCCCAACCAAGTAACAAGGCCAGTAGAGCCTGTAGAGCTCTTTTTGGGCGGAAAATTTGCCTTTTGGCTTGTTGTATCATGGGCTCACAAGAGGCCAATCTTTTGTACTTAAGGAGCTCTTCTCCCTGCTGTTTCCCATCCATTCATTCATCATTCAAATCAAATTCATCCAAAATATTGCCCCATTGTGAGAGCCCCATTAGCAAATATTGACACTCAGTGTCCAGGATTTCTTTTGCTTTAAATACTGCTCATTTGCCTAAGCTAATTGCTGGCCATAATTCTAACACATTATCAGTACCATCATCATCATTATTTCCAAGCAAGATAGACCCTTATACCTTACTTTGGACAACCTCAAGGACCTCAAGTTTTCCAAGAAGATTTCTTATATCCCAGAGTCCAGCTCCACCAAGATAGTTTTTAATAGTCAGAACTATAATGCTTGGGCTGTCCTTATGGACATTGAGTTGGATAACATCTGTTGTGGGGATATTATGAAAGGAGATGATACTGTGATTAGTTCAGAGGTGGAGAAGAAGGCATATCATCTTATTCTTAGACACTTGGATGAGCATCATGTAACGTGGGTTTCTGATACTCTGTTAGAGGAAAAGAAGAGGAAGGGGAGTGTTTTATGGAAAATTCTCAAGTCAAAGTATGCTGGTAACTCTTTTCATCAAAAGGGGATTGCTTTCAATAGATTGTTTAAGTTGAAATTTGGCAACTGTAAACAATTTGTGGGGGAAGCTAGATCTAGTATTGCTAAGTTCAAGTCATCTGGGATGAACATGGATCCTGAGTGTTCATCACTCTTAATTCTTCAAAAGATGCCAAAAGAATATGATTCCTTGGTCAGGATCATATCTTAGTTGGATCTTCTTCCAGGAGAAGAGGATTTGCTTAGAAGGATTGAAAAGGATGATCTTCAATTCAAGATGAAGGAGAGCACAGGAACTGCTCTGGTGGGCAAGACAGGAAAATCTGGGAAGAAGGCAAAGGCCAAAAAGGACTTATCAAAGGTCTTGTGTTATAATTGTCAGAAGAAGGGGCACTATGCAAAGGATTGCAAGGAGGCCAAGAAGAGGAAGAAATCCAAGGAAAGTGAAAAGGAAGACAAAGAGGTCAACCTTTCCAAAGAAAATGTTTCTATGGTGGAAGTGGATGTTCCAATGGAACAATGTGTTGTGGAACAAGTCCCCAACAAGAAGGCTAAAATCAAAGAGGATCAAGAGATGGACTTGATTGATTATGAAGTATGTAATCTTAACCTTGAAAATGAGAACTTATCAGTGGCTGAAAATTCTTCATTCCTTACAGGAGGATTGTTGAAGGAGGATGTTCTTGTTTTGATTTATTCTGGTTGTACAGGCCAGATGTTTTTTGAGCCAAATTTGTATTCAAAAATTAGAGATTTTGATGGTGTTGTAAATATTTTCCAAAAAGGAAGAACAATCCAGATTAAGGGGATTGGAAAAGTTATTCTTGCAAATCACATGGGTTTCAAAATAATTTTTGAGAAAGTGTTCTATGTACCAGGTTTCCCTTATAACCTTGTGTCTCTTGGAGTGCTCTGGAAAAAGTGTTTCCAGATTTTTTATCTTAAAGAAGATCAGTTTGTTATTGATTTGAATGGGAGAACTATCCTGAGTGGAAAAGTTAGGAATAAGTTGCTCTGTGCTGACTTGTTCAAGATTTCAGCTCTGAGCACTGTTGCTCACAATAGAAGTGGCCATAAGGTAAAGGACAGCAACTGTGAGATTTGTACCTTAGAGGCCAAGACAAGGAATGTGTTCTCAAAGAGTAGAGACAACACAGAAGTTCCTAGACAGGAATTCTCCATTGATTTGGCAGGGCCATTTACACAAGTGTTTCTTGGAGGGGCAAGATACTTCATAAATTTGGTTGATGCAGCAGCTAATTTTGTTTGGGTAAAAGCAATAAGATCAAAGGATCAAACCACAGAGGAGGTGTCAGTAATCTTCAAAGTCTGGAAACAGAATTGTTTGATGAGGGAGATCAAGAGGTTTATTACTGATGGAGGGGGTGAGTTTGTGAGTAAAGATTTTGAGAAACTATTGAATGATTATGGTATCACTCATATAGTTACTACTGCTAGTACTCCACAAAAAAATGGAATAGTTGAGAGGATGAATAGGACTTTATTGGACAAAGTCAGAACTATTAGGGCTCAATCTGGTCTACCAAAGTTTTTATGGGCTGAGTTGGTGTGCACAGTGTGTCTGTTGCACAATATTTTAGGTGTTAATGGGAAGTGTCCTCATTATCAGTTTTGGAAGTTGTACCCAAAAACATCACACCTAAGTAAAATTGGTTGCTTGGTTTATTATAGTGTCCACCATAATGAGATGATTGGAAAGTTAGATCCTAGAGCTAGAACAGGGGCACTTGTGGGCTATGACTTAATAAGTAAGTCATACAGGATTCATTTTCCAGGGACAAGAAAGGTTATATGTAGTAGGGATGTAAAATTTGAAGAAAGTACCTTTCCACTCAAAAGGGGTGAACCTAGTGCTGTTCAGGAATCACAGCAGGAAATATCATTGGAGCCTATTTCCCCAGCAGAGGCTGGAGAGAATATCATTGGTGATGATATTGAGGCGGCAGACGTGCCACAGGAGGATTCAGTACCCACTTCAGGGGAGTCTGTGGAATCAGAACCTGATGAGCCTCCACCTCCAGTTAGAAGGAGTGGTAGGATGAGAATGCCTGCTGATAGGTATGGGGAATGGAAGTCCCATTATGCTTCTTTGGAATATGAGGAAGATACACTTCAGGAACAGTGTATGCTTAATGAGATTCTACAGTTGAGTTCAGAAATGGGTAATAGAGTTAACCCAAATAGCCTTGGCCAAGCTATGAATTCTGATGAGAGAGCCAATTGGAAGACAGCTATTCTTGAGGAATTTGATTCTCTAGAGAATAATAGTGTGTTTGAAGTGGTTAAGCGGGATTCAGTTCCAAAAGGAAAGACCATTGTTGGGTCTAGATTAGTGTTAACAAAGAAGTTTGATACTAACAGAGTTTTGAACAGGTTCAAGGCTAGATTCGTTGCAAAGGGCTTCAAACAGAGAGAGGGTATTGATTACCAGGAGAATTTCTCTCCAACTGGAAGGCTGTCCACCTTCAGGTACATCATTGCTTTGGCAGTGGAGTTGGGTGAAGAAATCAGACAGGCTGATTTTGTGACTGCATACTTGAATGCAAAACTTGGAGAGGAAGAGACTGTTTATATATCAATTCCTGATGGTTTCAAGGAATGGCTAGTCGAGACCAAGCCAGAAACTATGAAGAAAATCTGTGTGAGAAGTTTCCTCTCAGCAGATAAAGGGGAGTATGTCCTCAAGCTGTGTAGATCCCTGTATGGATTGAAGCAAGCAGCTAGGTCATGGTATAATACTATGAGCATGAAACTGATAGAGATTGGTTTCAAAAAGGTTTTGGCTGACCCTTGACTCTTTGTGAGTAACAATGAAATTTTGTTTGTATGGGTCAATGACATTATCATTATTGGGAATGGTAAGGAGAGAGGCATGGAGACACTCAAAAAGGAGTTCAAGATAAAAGATCTTGGTCTGGCACAGCAGGTGCTGGGAATGAAAGTTAGTAAGAGCAAGAATGGAATCAGGTTGGATCAGAACCATTATGTGTCAGCTCTACTTAAGCAGTAAGCCTTAGAAGATGCAAAGGAGTTTGGTACTCCAATGCAGTCTAACATTTGGTTAGAAAAGTCTACAGATGAAGAGCATCTAGAGTTTGTTCAACCTGGGAATGATTATAGATCAGCTATTGGATCTTTGAATTATTTGGGGCAGTGTACAAGGCCAGATATTACTTATGCAATTGGGATTTTGTCACAACACTTAGAAAAACCATGCATGAGGCATTGGTCAGATTTTAAGAGAGTTATGAGGTATCTTAAACAAACAAGCAGTCTTGGACTGCAGTTTTCAAAGTCATCAAACTTTGACTTGGTTGGTTATTCTGATGCAAGTTGGGCAGATGGTAACACTAGGGAATCAACAAGTGGTTGCCTATTCTTCTTAGGAAAGAATCTAGTGTCTTGGATGTCAAAAGAAGTGTCAGCAATAAGTCTTTTGTCAACAGAAGCAGAGTACAGAGCATACTTGTCAGCTTCACAGGAAGCAAAATGGTTGAGAAAGGTCTTAGGGATACTCATAAACCACAAGGGTTTGCGTTTATGTATTCTAATAACCAGAGTTCCATTGCGTTGGCATAAAATCAAGTGTTCCATTCTAAAACTAAAAATATTGATGTTCATTATAACTATATACGGGATGCAGTTAACTGCAAAGAGGTGGTGTTACGGTAAATGCCTACTGGGGAAATGATTGCGGATATCTTAACTAAGGTGTTAGATAGCAACAAACATGAAGGTTTTGTGTCTAGTATGCGTATGGCATCCCTTTGGGATTAAGGGGGTGTGTTAAAATGCGGATGCACTCAGGTAATGTGCATAGGAGTGTGTAATTTAAATGGGATGCAAAAATGGGCCTCCACAACCCATTGGACATCATGTGGGCCACGTGGGCCTATGTGGGTGTTATTGGTTTTGGGAATTTGGGCGCCAAAACACGTTTTTATGGTCTTTTGGGACACGGGCCCTCACAGGCCCGCCAGGGTGGATAGGCCACCCAAGCCAGATGGGCTTATTTGGGCATAAAAGGGCCCAAGCTTTATTATTGACATACTTGGCCAGAAGGGCTGGCCTGCCAAAGTATGTAATTCTCACAATTTGGGCTTGGGGCAGCCCATTGGGGCCGCCGCCCATGTCGCGGCTTGCTAGGGGCCTCCGCTTGTGTTGCGGCCCGCTTGGGGCCCCTGCCCGTGTTGTGGCCCATTTTGGGCCGCCTGTGTTCCTTGGTAAGGCCCATGTGGGGCCCAACATCCTGCGCAGGGCTTTTGCGTGGCCGAGGGATCCCGCGCAGGCCCAGCTGGTTGTGCCCCGCAACCAGCGCCGCGGGCCGGGGCCGCAAGCCCCGGCTCGCTCCCCCTTCCCTTGCTTGCTGTTGAAAGGGGGGTGGGGGCAAGCTGGTTGGGTTGAGCCAGCGAGAAACCGACCGTGACAGTGCGGTCGGTCAGGGCAGGGGGGACCTGACCACCCCCTTGCCCAAGGAGTTGGTGGCGCCGGTTGCAAGCTTAGCGACCCGCAGGTGGGGGGGAATTCATCACCCCTCCACCATTGAGCGGTTGAGGCAACCAAGCAAAGGGGCGCTCTCCCCCCCCCCTTTACCAAGGGGGAGGAGCAATGGGCCTGAGGGGACCTGATCACCTCCAAGGCCAACCTTCTTGATGAGGCCCTGGGGGTATCAACCACCAGGGCCCCTGGTGAGGGGATTTGAACTCCCCCACCAGGGATTTGAGAGAAAGAGGGGGGGGGACAGCATGTCCGCTGGTCACACCCCCCCCATGTGAGTCTGAGACCGGACCCAGGTGTGCCCTGGGTCCCACCTGGCCCATTTGAGGGGCCAGGGGCTGGCTGCATGAGGCAACCAGCCCATAAACAAGGTAATGAGGTCATCATGGCTGGTTGTAATGGACAACCAGCCAAGTAGATTGAACAGCAAGGGGCTGGTTCAGCCCCATTGAGGTGGAAACACCAGAAAGAACTGGAATTGGCTGGTTGTAAGGGTACAGGGACTGATGCCATGTGGGCTGTGTAGTCCCAACCAAGTAACAAAGCCAGTGGAGCCGGTAGAGCTCTTTCCTGGCAGAAAATTTGCCTTTTGGCTTGTTGTATCATAGACTCACAAGAGGCCAATCTTTTGTACTTAAGGAACTCTTCTCCCTGCTGTTTTCCATCCATTCATTAATCATTCCAATCAAATTCATCCAACATAATGCCCATTGTGAGATCCCCATTAGCCAATATTGACACCCAGTGTCCAGCATTTCTTTTGCTTTAAATAATGCTCATTTTCCTCAGCTAATTTCTGGCCATAATTCTAACAATCCCCATTAGTATAATACTATGGCCCCTCTTATATATTTTATTGAAAACCATTTATTACCAAACCAATGAAAACTTGCAACTGCTCTTATTATATCATTTATTTGCACTTCTAAGTGTTTGCCTCCGCTACTGTGGTGATACATCATGTTAGCAGGTTTAACCTCAACACCCCCCCTTGCTACGTGATGTAGAAATAGGTACGGCAATACCCAGGTGAAAGAGTGATCAGTGCGGGGATTGAACCCGTGATCATGGGGTAGGCTTACAGGGGATTATGGTCTTACAGGAAGCATTCACATCTTATTCCAGTCTCTTATGTAAGCGGGTATACGCTCAGGTAACCTCTGGGCTCATAATCTGTTGAGCACTGAGGATAGGCAGAAAGAGAGAGTGGTGGAAGGATTAGATTTCATAGGAGTCAGTGAGAGGAGATTACAAGGAGAGAAAAGTTGAAGAACAGATCATACCTGAGGATAGGCAGAAAGAGAGAGTGGTGAAAGGATGAGGAGAAGAAATCCTTCCACCAAGCTCAAGTTCTGTCCTCAGGTAGACATAGTGACTGTGGTGTCACAGATTGAGTGACATGAAAAGGAACATGAGTGTATATTGAATCATAGGAATGATGAGACGCGCGCTTGAGATATTGACTGAAAAGATTGAGTGGGGGTTTCTTGGAGTATGTCACAGAGAGTTATGATAGAAATAAGAGAAAGGAAAGAAACAGAAAAGGAAATATAGAAAGAGACAAAGAAGAAATCAGATAGGAAAATACAGAGAGAAATAAAGACATGTGTGGGATTGATTATATCCCAACACCCCCCCTTGCTAACCACCAGTGACAAGGCCAAAGAGAGCCCGATGAGCTTTCAGAAGGACTCTGGACAGTGGTTTGGTTAGCATATCCGCTACCATGTCTTTAGTCCCTATATGATGAACAGTGAAGACATCCCGCGCAACGCATTCGCGTATAAAGTGGTGTCTGGCGTCTATGTGCTTTGTGCAGGAATGATGTTTCGGGTTCTTCGCCAGAGCTTCAGCGCCTTTGTTGTCGACGTAGAGAGGGACGGGATTGGAGTTTCGGAGGCGAAGCTCGACCATGATGTTTTGCAGCCACAAGCCTTCCTTGCGGCAATCAGAGAGGGCCTTGTATTCGGCTTCCGAGCTGGACAGGGAGACCGTCGGTTGCTTCTTGGACCTCCAGGAGACGGAGCCACAGCCGACTCTGAAAGTATAGCCTGAAATGGAACAGCAGTTGTTGCAGTCCTCAGCCCAGTCGGAATCAGAGAAACCGACTAGAGTCAGGTTTGAACCACCAAGGGTCAGACGCGAGGTTTTGGTCGCCAGGAGATATTGTAGTACCCAAGTGGCGGCGTTCCAGTGATCCATGGAGGGGTCGTGGAGAAATTGTGAAAGTTTGTTGACGGCGAAAGACACATCCGGCCGTGTGCATTGGGAAATCCACAAAAGAGACCCAATAAGCTGGTTGTATTGCGGCGGGGAAGCAGAGGAGTCAGGATGCCGTCTGACCAGGGACTTGAAAACCGAGTCGGTGGGAGAGCTGGAGGTGGACGGACCGGGCGGGAGGAAAGACGCGGCAACGGATTTGATGTAGTGCTGCTGACCAATGGAGACCGTCTTGGCCTTCAGATCGCGATGGATGGAAATGGACAGGAAGAGAGAGAGGTCTTCATCAGCTCCTATGGTGAAACGGCGGCCAATGTCCGCAATGAAAGAGGAAACAAAATTTTGGGATCCAACTATGGCCAGATCATCTACGTGGGCAGTGATTGCGCCTACCAGGGAGCCGTTGACAAGCTTGAAGTAGAGAGACGGATCGTAGGATGATCTAATGAGACAAAGAGATAGGAGAGCGGAATTCATTTCCACATTCCATTGGCGGGGGGACTGCTTGAGGCCATAGATGGCCCTCAAGACCTTGCATACCCAGTCCGGATGCGCTGGGTCCTCAAATCCGGGAGGTTGAGACATGTAGATCGGCTCTTCAAGGTGACCATTCAGAAAGGTGGTCTTGAAATCAACCTGGCGGCCAACCCAACCCTTGTTGCCTAGCAAACTGAGTAGAAGACGGACAGTTTCAAGTCTGAGGGTGGGGGCAAAGACCTTGGAGAAGTCAAGGCCGTGGACCTGGGTGAAACCCATGGTGACCAGGCGGGCCTTTAGCTTTATGATTGAACCATCAGCCCGTCGCTTCACCTTGAAGATCCACTTGCACCAAATGATCTTGCGGCCTTTCGGTGGGGGAACTAGGACCCAAGTCTTCATGCCTTGGAGCGAAGATATCTCCTCGTGGGCGGAAGATATCCAGCGTGCGGGATGGGGATTGACCATGAGTTGTTTCCACGTCTTCGGCGCAAGGATGTCGTCCTTGACAGTTGCAGAGCGAGAGTAGTTTCCAAAGCATGTGGGAGGCCGGGAGCGCCTGACGGAACGCCAAGGTTTAGGCGATGGAGGGGACGACGCAGTGGGGACTGGGGGAGATGGGGGGGAGGTGCTGGTGAGGGTGGGGAGAGATCAGGCGGAGAGCTAGAGGGAGAGAGAGAGGGTGTGGGAGAAGGGGGCGAGGAAAGAGAGGAGGATGACAAGGGAGGGGGGAACACAGAGCTGTCTGACGAGCATGGGCTCACCAAACAAGGCACGGAGGTGGGAGGCCGAAAGCTTGGGGTTGCTGTGGGTGGGATTGGTAGGGAAGAAGGAGAGGGAAGAGAGGAAGACAGGACTGGTGGAGCAGGAAGAGCGGGTGAGAGCAGGACAGGATTGACGGATGGGGATGGGATAGGATGAGGTGAGCGTTGGGTTGGCCAGGTTATGTCGACGTAGGATTGCTCACAAGGAGGCTTAGGGGTTGACGGGGCAGGATCTTTGTGGGGGAAGACGGTGTCGTTAAAAATCATATCCCTGGACTTGATGATCTTGTGATTCTCGACATCCAAGAGGACGTACCCGTTTCCTTGCGCCAGGTAGGAAAGAAGAATTGCTTGGCCCGCCTTGGGAGAAAGTTTAGACCTGTCGTGGTCCAGGATTTTGTACCAGACAAGGCAGCCGAATGGGTGAAGAAAGGAAGGTGTGATATTCTCCTGCTCGAGTATGAGTTAGGGGAGACAAAACCGATTGGGGTTTTACATGGGTAGGAATTGGAGGCGAATAGAGAGTGGTGTAGTGCATCCGCCCAGTAAGACTTTGGAAGATGAGATGATGATAGCGAACAGCAAATAAGATTTAGAATAGTGCAATTCGATTGTTTGGCTACACCATTCAGTTGCGGAGAGTGAGGCGGTCCTGGCTCGTGAATGATTCCTTTGGAGGAGAGGAAAGCTTATAGTTTTTGATTGACGTACTCCCCACCATTGTCGGTGCGAAGTGATTGAACAGGCCGATGAAATTGAGTCTCAAAGTAAGATATGAAGGTTTTGATCGATTCGAACAAGTCTGATTTGTGACGGAGAGGGTAGGCAAAAAGTGCCTTGGAGCAATTGTCAATAAAAGTGATGAAGTATTTGAATCCCTCTTTTGAGTTGGTTTTGAAGCTGCACAAGTCGGAGTGAATTATCTGTCCCGAGGTTTTGGATTGGTGACTGAGACAAGAGTGGAAAGGGGTTCTTGACATTTTGGACTGGATGCATGTTTCGCACTGCTGAACGTCGAATTTGTTGTTGATCTTGGGACTAATCCTGGATGACTTCAAGAGCTTCCGCAGGGACTTCAAATTCAGGTGGGAGAACCTACAATGATAGCCATAGAGGCTGTCTTCAGAGAGATGGGACACAGTTGAGGAGACTGTTTCTCGGTGGCTCACTAGTTTCCGAGAAAGATAGTAAAGATTTCCTCTTCTGTATCCTTTGAAAGATGCAGAAGAGTTGTCGTCAGGTCCAATTTTAAGGGGTTGGATCTTGCATCCGGTGGAGGTGAAAATGACCTTGTTGCCAGAGTCGCATATGCTGGCGATGGATAAGAGAGGTTTGTGCAGGTCCGGAACAAAGAGAGTTCTCAACTTTCCAATTGTCAGGGAGAGTAGACCCTCTTTAGTGGAGTTTATAGCTGTTCCATTGGCAAGATGAATTGGTGTTAAGTTCGGTTTTTGGTTGTCCAAGTGAAATTTGTGAGGAGTCATGGACATGGAGAATCCGGAGTCCAAATTGAAATCATTGCTTCTAGACGAAGCGGTGCAAATAAGGTTGCAGGAGGCGTGCCCGGCGTGGACAATTATTTCGGAGTCGGAGAAATTGTCTTCTTCCGTCTTGTAATAATTTGATTCCGTCTTAGTCGCGTTTGCAGTGTGGTTTGCTGAGGTAGTTGCTTTGGACTTCTGAGGTTGTTTATTCCTCTTGGAGTGAGCAAGGGCTTCTAAGACTTCCGGGCATCTGGAAAAGGAATGACCCTCAGTTTTGCAATTTGTACAGAATTATACTTTAGTAGGGTTTTGAGTATTATCCCGGTGAGCTTTTGATTGGTGGGGGTTTGACAACAACTTAGTGGAATTAACTGATTGTGAGTCCTCATTTCGTGTTTGTCTTCTCAGATGTTCCTGCTTGAGAGCGTTAATGAGTTTTGATGATGGGACAGATTCCTCATTCATCATGCTCGAGACGCATCCCAACCAGTCGTCCGGAAGTGAGAGTAAGATTGCGGTGGATTGTAGGTTATCGGCAGTGAGTGGATTCTTGGGAGTAATGAGGGACGCTAGTTTTTCTCCGTATGATATTATTTTGGAGAGGTGGACCGTCATTTCCTTGTCGCCAAGCTTGGTGAGAAGAAGCTTTCTCAACCAGTACATTCGTCCCCCGGAGGAGATGTCCTGGTGAGCCTCTCAAAGTGCTTTCCACATTCCGATTGCGCTCTCTTTGTGCTTCCTTATGAACTGAAAGTTCGTCGGATTTATTGATCTAGATATGACTGAACATACCGCCAGGTTGTCCTTCGTCCAGTTTTTGGATTTAGGAGAGTCGTTATTGAGAAGGTAGCTGACCCCCGTGGCGCAAAAATGGATTCTTAGAATTATGGATCAATTGAGATAATTCAAATCTGATCCAGGGGAATTGAGTGGAAGTATGGACGGAGTTTTAAGCACCGGGTGACTGTTCTTCCCATCTTCCATGTTGAATTGAATAGTATCAACACGATGAATGCTGGATCCTTCTACTGCAAATGGTTTGATTCGTTATTTATTTTCTGATAGCTCTGGGCTCATAACCTGTTGGGCACTGAGGATAGGCAGAAAGATAGAGTGGTGGAAGGATGATATTTCATAGGAGTCAGTGAGAGGATATTACAAGGAGAGAAGAGTTGAAGAACAGATCATACCTGAGGATAGGCAGAAAGAGAGAGTGGTGGAAGGATGAGGAGAAGAAATCCTTCCACCAAGCTCAAGTTCTGTCCTCAGGTAGTGTTTATTATTGGAATTATTATTATTATTATTATTCCAGAAATTTTATCACTCTCTGTAGCTAAAGGACTGCAAGGTTCCTGGTATCACAGAGCTGACACTTCTTCCCCAAAAACCATGTCCATTGGACCATCAAACGCCACCATTGCAGCTTTTTCAGTAGTGAGATTGACCTCCTTGCCATTCTGTTTGGACTTCTTCCTCTTCTTTGCCTCCTTGCAATCCTTAGAATACTGCACCTTATTCTGACAATTATAGCATAAGACCTTGTAAAAATTGTTTTTTGTCTTCTTGCAAGATTTTCCAGTCTTTCCAAAAAGGGCTGTTCCAGAACCCCCCTTCATCTTGAAACTGAAGATCATCCTTTTCAATCCTTTTCAGCACATTTTCCTCCCCAGGGAGAGGATCCAATTGAGAAATAATTCTGACTAAAGAATCAAACTCCTTTGGTAGCTTCTGAAGGATTAAGAGTGACAAACACTCAGGATCCATTGCAAGTCTTAATTACTTAAACTTGGCTATGCTAGAACTAGCCCTTGCAACAAACTGTTTAAAATTGAAATATTGTAACTTAAACAATTTATTGAAAGCTATACCCTTCTGGTGAACAGAATCACCAGCATACTTGGACTTAAGCAATTTCCACAGGATGCTGACCCTCCTTCTCTCATCTTCCCTAAGAGTATCAGCAACCCATGTCACATGATTCTCATCCAGATGCCAAAGGATGAGATGATAAGACTTTTTCTCCACTTCTGAACTGATAAAAGTTTTATCTGCATCCATTATCTCCCCACAACAGATGTTGTCCAGCTCACTATCCATAAGGACACCCCAAGCATTATAATTCTGACTGTTCAGAACTATCTTGGTGGATCTAAAATCAGGGATATAGGACATCTTCTTGGAAAAATTGAGGTCTTTCAGGTTCTCCAGAGTAAGGTACAAGGGTCTAGATGGCTTGGAAGTAATGATGATGTTATTACTGATAATGTGTTATAATTATGGCCAGCCATTAGCTTGGCCAAATGAGCATTTTTCAAAGCAAAAGAAATTCTGGAAACCTTGTGTCAATAATTGCTTGATGGCCTCTCACAATGGGGAAAAACGTTGGATGATATCATTGATGAATTCAATTGGATGGTGAATCGATGATGGAAAAAAGCAGGGAGAAGAGCTCCTTAAGTACAATAGATTGGCCTCTTGTGAGCTCATGATACAAAAAGCCAAAAGGAAAAGTTTCCGCCCCAAAAGAGCTCTACAGACTCTACAGTCCTTGTTACTTGGTTTGGGCTACATCAGCCCACATGGCATCAGTCCCTGTACCCTTACAACCAGCCTTTTCCGGTTTTTTCTGGTGTTTCCACCTTAGTGGGGCTGCACCAGCCCCTGTGCTGTTCAATCCCTCGCTGGTTGTCCATCACAACAAGCCCTGTTACTTATCTTAGCATTTGTACAGCCCTGGCCCCTCATATGGGCCAGGTGGGACCCAGGACTCACCTGAGTCCAACCAAAATCTCACCTGGGGGGGGTGGAACTGGCGGACATGCTGCCCCCTCTTTCTCTGAAATCCCTGGAGGGGGCTTTCAGATCCCCCTAAAAGGGGCCCTGGGGATTGATACCCCCAGGGCGTTGCTAGGGTAAGTGGGCTGGGGGGTGGTCAGGTCCCATCCAGCCTGTTGCTCCTCCCCCTTGGTAAAAGGGGGGGGAGCGTCCCTTCAATGGTGGGGGGGTGCTCAATTCCCCCCCACCACTGGTCGCCTCAATGCAAATGGACTGGCCACCTCTTTTGGTGGGAGGGTGATCAAGTCCCCCCCACCGTGACTGGTTGCCCCTTGCAACTGGTTGCTGGCTGGTTACAACCAGCCAGCCCTCCCCCTCCCCCTTACAATGGCAAGCAAGGGGAGGGGTAGTGGCAGGGACTATCAGCCCTGCGGTCGCCACCCAGCACAGAAGCTGAAACAACGGCCCCGCGCAGGCCTTTGGGCCCCATAGACGGGCCAAAAGCAAAAACCCCAACTGGGCTGCAATATGGGCGGGGCCCCAATGGGCTTCCCCAAGCCCAAAAACTAAGTAAAACATACTTTGGGGGGCCAGCCCATCTGGCCAAGTATGTCCAAAATAAACCTTGAGCCCAATGATGCCCATACCAGCCCATCTGGCTGTATTTGCCCATATCCCCCACCGGGCCTGTTAGGGCCTGTGTAACAATGAGCCTTTTTCACGCGTTTTGAGGCCAGTTTCCCCAAATCAATGACATCCACACAGGCCCGTATGGTCTGTGTGAGTGTCCAATCGGCCGGTGAGGCCCATATGTGCATCCCATTTGGATTACACTTATACTTAGCACACGCTTAAGTGCATAAGTATTTTAACAGAAGGTTAATGAGAATTATCTGCAGCAAGCCAGGTTGCTGGTGACTTGTGCATACCCCGGGGGTTTGCAAACGGGGGTTTGTAACCCATTTTGCATTGCAATTGGGGAGTTGAAACCCTATTTTGGGTTGAAATTGGGGATTCAAAACCCCCTGGGGGATGCGCAATTAGAAAGTGGGGTTTTCAAGTGTTTTCCTGGCCAATTTGGGCCAATCCCCCCCCCAAATGGGCAATTTGAGAGGGATTTGGGGTATCTTGGCACCCCTAGACGACACGTGAGTACTTTCAACCCAAATCTAGGGATCTGGCATACTATGTGGGAATATTGGACCACAAAAAACTTGGAAATAAAACATTATGACTATTGGAAAAACTCTTGACACACAACACATACATGCACACCACATGCCCATTGCATAAATTAATTTTTCTCAACCCAAAAGTTAGAAAAAGTTTGGAGTTGTTGAATTGAAAAATGAACTGAATACTAAATTGTGGTTTAATTTTTTGGGTTTATGGCAACAGTGGCAAGCCCAAGACCTGCCAGATTAAACAAGGCTATTTTAAGTTACTTAATTAAAAGTTTACTTAACAAAGTTTTGGTGGAATCAAGGGATTTGGGTCGGGAGTTGGAAAATAAAAAATTGGAAGCCCCAATTGAATCCTCATACAGAGTTAAAATTGAGGAACAAGATGTTTCTTTGCAACTGGAAAAATATGTTCCCTCACAAATTGAATCAAACAAATGTTGTGGGTTCACATTTCATATTTCATTTGACTGAGAAGGATTTGGCTTGACAAATACTAATGCAAATAAGGGGTTCCAGAACCACCTGACTCTCAAGCTGTGAGAGCCTTTGATACTAGGAAAGAAGCCAAGAATTATTTTCAGAAATTGGCAGCCATGCATGCCTACTCATTGAGGCCTTGAAAGTCAAGAAGTGACAAATAAATTGATCTAGCTTGTGACAGATTTGGGGTTTATGAAGGGCCATGTCTCACCAAAAATCAAAGGCAAACTAACAATAGGAAGTTGGGTGTCAATTCTTGATTGGTGAAAGTAGGAAAGTAGAAGAGACCACATGGCATCTCTCCATTGAAAATGACCTACACAATCATCAACCATCTGAAAGTCCTTCAGTGGATCATCATCTGAGGAGAATATCAGGTCAATCATTAGATTTACTTAGAGAAGGCATGAATATGGTTTAAATTGGCAGGAAATTGAGCAAGATTGATAATGTAGAATAAATTGAAAATATAAAAATCTATAACACTAAGCCAAAGGTCAAGCTTGCGGAACTGGACAGGAAAGGTGTTATGGACTCTCTATTGGAAATGCTCCAGGAATCCCAGTGGGTTTCCAGGTAAACATTTTGTGGAGAGGGTCACTTACAGGCCCTTTTCTTGGCGAATCCTGAGTCCATAAAATGTTTCAAAAAATACCATCATATTGCTTTTTTGGATTGTACCTAAAAAAAAATGGGTAAAACATCCCTCTATTGCATATTGTAGGAATGACTGCCTACAAAAAGAATTTTAAAAAGGCTTTTTTTTAATAAAAAAAGAAATGTTTGAGTTCTAAATTTGTGTGTTGAATAAATTAAAGGATGTGGCTTATGATTTCAAGAGGCTTCCAAAATTCTTTGTGACAGACTGTGAAAATGCTCTTATTTGTTCTATTAAAAAAAATTTCCCCTGATTCACAAAGACAGTTTATAGACAGTTGTGCTCCTGGCACTTGTATAAAAACATCCAAGCAAACTGTAAAGTGCGCTTCAGCAATAACAATGAAGGATGGAAAAGTTTCATGACTGTTTGGCAAAAGCATGGGGCCTCTGAAACCAAGGGGGAGGCCAAAGTAAGTCATGCAGAACTCAGAGTATGCCAATTTATTGCTTCTTCTATTATTTTCTGCTGGGAGTGCTTAATTTGAAAATTTTATACAGTTTTTCTTGGAAGACGGCAAGAATGTACTTAAGTATATGAAAAATAATTTTTTCCCTATCAAAGAGACGTTTGTAATGGCTTGGACTTGTGTCTACCCAGCCTTTGGAAACAAAACAAAATCTTGGGTGGAAGGGGCCCATTCTACTTTCAAAAAATTACTGATGGGATCTTTGGGGAAAATTTTGGATGTTTGGAAAAACCTTGAAGGAACCATTGAAATTCAAATGCAATCAGTCCATGCAGCACATAGAAACTCTTGAAAAAATTTGGGAACAGGTCTTCAAACAGAACTATTACCTTTGGGTCACAAATTGTCTATTGAGGCAATTAAATTCTTTGGGGAAAACTTTGAGAAGTTAAACCGCAATCATGATGGAAAGGTGTGCTCCAAGTCATATTCAAAAACAATGCGCTTGCCTTGTTCCCAAATTTTAGGTGAAATACTAGAATAAAGAGGATCCATTGTGCCTGAGGATTTTCATCCTCAATGGCAGTTAGACTATGACCCTTCCAATGAAGTAAGTGGGGTTTTTTGAAGGGTACCAATTATTGGATTGACCAATTAATTATTGGATTGACAGATTGTTTATTAGATTAAAAAATTGATAATTCTTTTGGTTTTGAAAGTATGAAACAGATCCAGGGCTTGATGAAGAATCTCAAATGCTTAAAAAGTGGAATTCCATTTATAGGCAACAACCTAAAGAATTTAGGTTGGAGATTGTAAGTAAAATCCTCTACAATACAGCTGCTTTAATTTCCAAGCCAAGACTTGAGGCAAAGGTTTCAAGGTCAAGCTACATTCAACCAAAATTTAAAGAAAACTGTTGTGAGATTTTAAAATTTGAGCATTTGAAAAGAGAAATTAAGAAGGAAAAAATGGTTAAAAGGGAACCCAAAACACCAAATACAGTGAGTCTTGTATTTTGAGTGTGAAAAGTTCATTTTTATGGTTTAATGAACGGATAGGAAAATGATTTCTGGATTGAAAGGACGGCTCTTCATCCTAATCTCATATTTCAGAGGACAAGACTGAAGAAAAAGTTAAACAGAGACCTGAAAGACCAAAGATAGTAAGTATTTGATTTTGAGAAATGTTCATTTTTATGGTTTAATGAACTAATGGGGTAATTTTTTCTGTAATGCAAGAATGGCTCTTCATCTTAATTTCATAGATCAGTGGAAGAGGCTGAAATTTCATTGAGTTTGGTGCTGTTGGAATCAGATTCCTTTTTGAAGGATGAAGCAGAAGCAATGGAGGAGTCAAACAGAAGCTCATCTTTGGTTATTGGTGATTCCTTTAATGAGATTAGAATTGTGTCTAACTAATTTTTGTTTTGAAGAAGTGAGTTACCTCAATAAAATAACTAAGAAATTACATAAGTTATTGGGTGGGGTTTGGAATCTGGCTGATGATGGAAATTGTGGATTTAGATTCTTTTCTGAATCACTTGGGTATGATGAGCATGGATGTTTTCAAGTAAGAAAAGACATACTTGAAACATTGAAAAAAAATAAGAAGTGCTATTTTAAGATCCTGGCATTAAAGGCATTGAAAATATAGAAAACGGACTTGATGTTCATGAAATCTTTCAAAAGATTTCCTCTTCAAAGTGGCTTTCAAACCTTGACATGGGTCAAATAATAGCAGATACTTATGGAAGACCAACATGTTTCATTTCATCAGAATCATGTTGTACCTTTACTACTATGAAAATGAGTGTAAAAGTGAATTCAGATCCCATTTTCATTGTCTTTGTTAACAATAACCATTGGTTCCAGCTTGTTATTAAGGGAGATGTGATTCTAATCCCACCCATAGTTTCCAAACCACGTTCAATGATCTCTACAAAAGCCTCTGGTTGAGTTGATCACCTCAAAGATCAACTTGAGTTGTATTTTAATTTATAGAAATTATCTAAATTTCATCATTTGGGCTTGGGTTCTGATGATGATCTTGTAATTCCATTAATATAAAGTTTTATCACTTTTGAACATAATTATGTTCAGTTTTTTAATTTAAAATCATTATGATCATTGTTTTGAATGAGATTTTATTGGTAAGTAAGTTCAACTTGTGCTGGGCTGATCCCATCATAAGGAGTATTTTTAATTCTTGTGATGAGATCAGCTCAACACAAGTTGATTTTTTGTGGTGCTTTTACTTTGGGGAATGTTAAATTCACAGCTCATTGAGCCGTTTACATGACTCTTTGAGTTATTTACACGGCTCAATGGGCCGTGTGGCACCCTACACGACTTAAATGAGCCGTGTGGCATGCTACATGGCTCAAATGGGCCGTGTGGCATGCTACACGACTCAAATGGGCTGTGTAGCATGATTCACGTCCCATTTAAGTTGCACGGCACGCTAAACAACTAAAATCAAGTTGTGTAGCCTCCACTAAATAAAAAATAATAAATAATAAATAATAAATAATAAATAATAAATCATAAATAATAAATAGTAAATAATAAATAATAAATAATAAATAATAAATAATAAATAATAAGTAATAAAAAATAAAAAATAAAAAATAAATAATAAATAATAAATAATAAATAATAAATACTAAATAATAAATAATAAATAATCAATAATAAATAATAAATAATAAATAATAAATAATAAATAATAAATAATAAATAATAAATAATAAATAATAAATAATAAATAATAAATAATAAATAATAAATAATAAATAATAAATAATAAATAATAAATAATAAATAATAAATAATAAATAATAAATAATAAATAATAAATAATAAATAATAAATAATAAATAATAAATAATAAATAATAAATAATAAATAATAAATAATAAATAATAAATAATAAATAATAAATAATAAATAATAAATAATAAATAATAAATAATAAATAATAAATAATAAATAATAAATAATAAATAATAAATAATAAATAATAAATAATAAATAATAAATAATAAATAATAAATAATAAATAATAAATAATAAATAATAAATAATAAATAATAAATAATAAATAATAAATAATAAATAATAAATAATAAATAATAAATAATAAATAATAAATAATAAATAACAAATAATAAATAACAAATAATAAATAATAAATAATAAATAATAAATAATAAATAATAAATAATAAATAATAAATAATAAATAATAAATAATAAATAATAAATAATAAATAATAAATAATAAATAATAAATAATAAATAATAAATAATAAATAATAAATAATAAATAATAAATAATAAATAATAAATAATAAATAATAAATAATAAATAATAAATAATAAATAATAAATAATAAATAATAAATAATAAATAATAAATAATAAATAATAAATAATAAATAATAAATAATAAATAATAAATAATAAATAATAAATAATAAATAATAAATAATAAATAATAAATAATAAATAATAAATAATAAATAATAAATAATAAATAATAAATAATAAATAATAAATAATAAATAATAAATAATAAATAATAAGTAATAAATAATAAATAATAAATAATAAGTAATAAATAATAAATAATAAATAATAAATAATAAATAATAAATAATAAATAATAAATAATAAATAATAAATAATAAATAATAAATAATAAATAATAAATAATAAATAATAAATAATAAATAATAAATAATAAATAATAAATAATAAATAATAAATAATAAATAATAAATAATAAATAATAAATAATAAATAATAAATAATAAATAATAAATAATAAATAATAAATAATAAATAATAAATAATAAATAATAAATAATAAATAATAAATAATAAATAATAAATAATAAATAATAAATAATAAATAATAAATAATAAATAATAAATAATAAATAATAAATAATAAATAATAAATAATAAATAATAAATAATAAATAATAAATAATAAATAATAAATAATAAATAATAAATAATAAATAATAAATAATAAATAATAAATAATAAATAATAAATAATAAATAATAAATAATAAATAATAAATAATAAATAATAAATAATAAATAATAAATAATAAATAATAAATAATAAATAATAAATAATAAATAATAAATAATAAATAATAAATAATAAATAATAAATAATAAATAATACAAAATAAATAATAAATAATAAATAATAAATTATGAATTATAAATTATAAATTATAAGGAGTAGTGTATGGGCCCTGACGCGTTGAGGGGCCCTAAAAAACTCCCAAAGGTGGTTTGTGGCCCTAAACAACTCCCACAGGCCATGTGGTGCCCCACAAGCCTCCCACACAACTGGAGCCATGAATTTAAAATCACCCTTTTACTTTGGGGCTGGTCAAGTTAATTGTCTTTTTTTTGGTGTTTTTACCATAGGGCTTGTCAAGTTACTTTTTTTTTTGGCTTTTTTACTTTAGGGCTTGTCATGTTACTTGTCCTTTTTTTTGGTGTTTTTACTTTAGGTTTTTTCAAGTTGAACTTGTATTTTTTGGCACTTTTACTTTAGGGCTGCTCCATAGACTCTTTATTTTTATTTTTATTGATTTAATTATATTTATTTTTGGCCTTATTTTTATTCATTGTATTAATTTTTATTTAGGCCTTATTTTTATTTTCATTTATTAATTTATATTTTTTTTTTCTTTGAAAATGGTTTGTGAATGGCCGCTCACAACACCAAGTTGAGTTGTTAGTGGCTTTTTGCAACTAAGATGGGTTGCAAGTGGCCATTCATGACTTCAACAGGTGGCAAGTGGCTCTTGAAACCCAAAATGGTTGCAAGTTTTGCCCAGCAACCCATTTTGGGTTGTGCAGCAAGGTTGCAAGGTCACAAATTTAACATTGGCCTTTTTTATAAGAGAGTTGACAATTTTTAATGGGGGAACTCAAGCTTTGAATAAATTTTCAATCACCTCCTTTTGTTTCTTTTGGATTCTTCTGTGGATAAAATGATTGTAAGTATCAATGGAAGGTGGACGGTTGTGCTCTGAAAAATTTAAAATTCACCATGCATACACCCAATCATTTCAAAAATCTTTCTGATACCCTGAAAGGAAAATTGGTCTTTCTTTCTTTCTTTTTTTTCTCTTTTCTTTTTTTTTGTTATGGTGATATCTTTTCTGGTTTTATATTCCACAGATTAATCACATTGATAGGTGTAAATATTTTTCCAGAAATTGGAGACTCTGGTAGATATTGCATATCCATGGGACTTTCCCCATGATTGGATAGCTTTAAGCAGCTCTTCCTTTTGATTATATGAAATGGGGTCTAATATGATGATTTCTTGTTTTTTTTTGTGAGACACACCTAGTGCCTCAAAAATTCACAAAACATTTTTTTGAAAGCTTCAAAGAATCCATATAAATCCCCAGCTTAAAATAACTCAGATCATAATTATTTATTTCACAAAAAATCAATCAAAAAAGGATCATTAAAAAAATCACCGTTTTCTTTGGTATTATGTTCATTGTCATTTATAATTGAACGGGTGAAAAAAGTGACAAGCATTCAGAAGTTTTTTCTTTGAGTCTTTGTATTCTATTATAAAGTTTTTTCAAAAGAAGATTTGCAGAAATTTTGATTCAAGATGTCCACCAAAAACATTGCACTAGAAGTGTTAATTTGAAGAGTTTTTACATTGGATTGTATTTTTGGAGGCCCAAGATACATCCAAGAATTATGAAAAAATGATTTAAAAACCCTTTAATATTTTTTTTTAATTTCTGAAGGCTTGAAACACCAAAAAAAAATAATCAAAAAGGCAAAAAAAACAATCCAAAAGTCTAATAAGAAAATTAAATTTTGTAAATTTGTTGCTTTTTTGAAGGAATTTTTTAAAGTAATATAATACATCCAAAAAATCTGAAAAAAATATTCAAATTCTCTTTGAATGTTTTTTTAACTTTTTGATAACTTGAATCAAAAAAAAAATGAAATTAAAAGGAAAAAACCAGGACTTAAATGTCCAATGAGAAATTTGAACCGTTTGAGTTTTTTGGTTTTTTGATGGAATTTGGGATAGTAAAAGGTTACATTGAAAAAATGTGGAAAAATATCTGAAATATTTTTAAGGTTTTCTTGAAATATTGGTAGCTGAATGAAACAAAAAATAATTGAAATAGCCAAAATAAGGATTCAAAAACCTATGGAAAAATTGGTTTTTGTAGAATTTTTCAATTGTTTGGTCCCATTTCTGGAGGGGTTACAATGCCTCCAAAATTACCAAGGATTTTTCTTTTTTTTTGAGGGGGGGGGCGGCTTACAAACCCCAGCTCCAAAATTGTAGCTTCATAATTCCAAAAAAATAAATTCTTGAAAGTACCCTGACATAAAGTATTTTTCCGTTTGGCGGCAGAGGTGTGCAATGGTGGGTGGGCTTAAAATTATGTGAAATAAAGGATTGGGGGCGTGAGGAAAATAAGTCCGTAAAGATTATATGAGGAAAAAGCCCCAAAAAAACAAAATTTAAATGAAAAATAAAAAAATTAACCTCTGTGTTCTCTAATATTTACTTCAAATGCCATTGAAGATGAAAGTCTTCTAGTTGGATTTTCTCATTCTTTACCACCATTTAATTTATCTGATGAGGACAAGGAATTCAATTAAACGCAGACAAAGTTAAAGAAAAGATTTTGTAGGTGTCTTTTTTCATTTTTAGAAACTTTACCAGAGCCTTTTTGATTGCATGAGTGAAACATTTTGGAAGTAGTGGCAAACACAGCCTGGGAAAATGTTTGAGGGATTTGATGGCCTCATGATAAATTGTTTGGTGGATCTGTGAGAGCTTGAAGTTTATGTTATTTTCCAGTTTGTGAAACTTTCAATAAATTACCAGAAGAGTTGGCCAATTATTAATTGAAACAAGTTTTGCTGCATGAAAAACTGAAAGTGTTTAGTTTTCCAAGATGGAAATTTTCACTAGCCCAAGACATGATGAATTGTTATTATAAGGTCAGTATTTTGAATTTCAGGTACTCCTTTATTGAAGAAGAGAAATTGTTGATGAAAATGACCAATCATCCCAGTTGTGTTGAACACTTTGAGGGTTTCTTGAATTAAAAAAATTCCTTTTTTTCTTCACAGAGTCCACAATGTATTTACCTTTAGTCTGGTTGGGAAAATATTTCTTGCAATGGATGGTTTTTATTTTTTGAAAGATTGGAGGCATGTAATTTCAATTCAGAATATGGGAATATTTCTTGAAGTTATTTGCAAAGTGCAGGTTCACAGCCCTTCACAAATCATTTGGGAGCTTCATCTTGATGCCAGACTTATTGAAATTTTGGAGGACACAGAGTCAAGATTCCTTCTTTTCATGTGAAATGAAGCAGGTTTAAATGGTCAAATTCTGATTGGTTTGAATTTAGAGATGAAATGAATTAGATGAAGTTTGAATTTTATGGTCCTATAATTGCAGTCGATAAGGTAGGTGGCATGAGTTATTTTGGAAATTTGAATTGATCCAGGATTAGACAAAAAACGGCAAATGATGGGTTAATCCCTGGGCCATTGAATTGAGAATTTTGGGTTGAATTTCTGGTCTTCAGGATGGATAAAGAGCCTCTATTTGAGTTCCAAAAGTCAATAATTCTTCTTAAATTGGTTAAAGTGGGTTGTGGATTTTTTTGGGGGGGGTTCCAATATTCCAGTTTCAGAATTATTGAGTTGGTGAGGAATCTGGGATGGGTGATTGTTTCCCTTGGCCAGCTGTCTGAGTTCTTCTGACCAATCAGGATCTCATCTATGATTGGAGGAATTAGATGAGGGTTTTTCTGAGGGGGGGGGTGATTGTAGGATGTTTTAATTGAAGAGATAATCCAAATTCCAGATTCAGAGTTTCAGCTTTCTGACATTCTAGAGCCAGCTGTCAAAGTAACATAAATAAAAAGTAAAATAAAAAATTAAAAAAGGGAAATGTTAAATTCACAAATCATTTGAGTTGTTTACACAACTCAAATTGGCCGTGTGGCATGCTGCACAACTAAAATTGAGTTTTTTAGCCTCTACATGACTTCACTGTATTCATCTAGCCCCCACAAAACGGTTTGGTTTTTTGTGGCACCACACACAACTACATCCATGTTGTGTGGGGTTGTACATGACTTGAATGTAGTCATGTTCTGTTCCAAAAAACAACAAGTGTTGTGGGCAAAAATAAAAATAAAAAAAATAAAAACTAAAATAAAATAAATAAAAAGAAAAAGAAAAATACAAAGAAAAATACAAAGAAAAAACAGAAATCAACCAAAAAATCAAAAAATGTTGATTTTTTGGTTAAAAAAAATAAAAAATAAATTCAAAATGGATAAAAATTAATAAAAATAAATAAAAAACATAACATAAAAAAAAAAAGAAAACCAAAACATAAAAAACCAGTTGATTTTTTGATCAAAATTGAAAAAAAATTCAACTTCAACTTGACTAGCCCTAAAGTAGAAATACCAAAACTTGAATAACAATGAAATAGTCTATGGAGAAGCCCTAAAGCTTAGGTGCAAAAAAATAAAATTTCAAATTGACTAGCCTTAACTTAAAAACAAAAAAAAAATACAAGTTCAACTTGACTAGCCCTAAATTAAAAGCACCAAAAACAAAAAAAAAGTTCAATTTGTGTTAAGCTGATCCCATCACAAGGAGTGAAAATAATCCTTATGATGTGATCAGACCAAAACAAGTTGAACTGACTTGAAAATTAATTTTCATTTAAAATAATCAAAATAAAAAGGTTTACTCAAAACAATCTACATAATGATGGTCAAAATGTGATAGCCCTTTATATTAATAGAAGTAAAAGTTTGCTGCAGTAGAATTAACATTTAAATGGAAACAAAATGATGAAACAAAGTATATAATCTAGAGTACATATGCAGTTGATCTTTTAGATTTTCAAAACAAACAGAAGCTTTCTTTGAAATGAAAGCAGAGGGTTTTGCTAAAATGGGAAGGATTTGAATTATTTCTTGCTCAAGTACTGATAGAACCAAGTGGTCATTTTTCAAAAAGGCAACCAAAATAGGCTCTAATTTATCTTTAAAACCATTTTTTGGCGTATAATTACAAAATGAATCCAATGAAATGAAAAATATAGGTCTGGCATATTTGTCTGCTGTAATTTAACCCATATCTAACTTAGACAGCCATTTTGAAGACTGAATACTTTCATTGCTGTCTCCAACAGCAAGCCTTTGTTAAACCTTTAACACCTTTTTTTCCCCACCAAACATCTTAGTGTATCATGCTTTATGTCTCTCCAATTTTTCAATCATTTCCTTTCTCACTTTAAGCCAACTGTCTTCATCATACCAAAGAAATTTAGAAATGAATCTAAATCCAAAATTCCAATCACCAATTGGATCCCAAACCTCACCAAAGAAATTATGTAATTTCTCAGATATTTGATTGATTTATATCACTTTGGTTTCCTATAATTAAAATTAACTCATCCAAAATTTCAATAACATCAATAAATTATATCAATAATCACAAAAGATGAGCTTCTGGTTGACCCCTCCAGCACATCTTCTTCCTCTTAAGAGGATTCAAATGACAAATGAAGTGAAGCTAATTCATTTTAAGTCTCTTCCTCTGAATTATGAAATTCAGATTCTTATCCTGCGGAATTTTACCAACAATGATCATCATATCATCATCAGTTCATTAAACCAAAAGAATGAACATTTCACAAAAGAAAATACCTATAATTTTTTGTCTTTTCTTATTTGGTGCCCGTCTAATTCTATTTTGCCGCTTAAGTTCCTTTTGAAAATTTTTGAATTGAGGAGGATCTCTCTGGGTATCTTTCAATTTTTGCCCAACTCTACTTGATTGCAATACTTTGGGCTCAAGTCTTGGATTTGATCAATAGTTTTCTCATCTGAACCAGGTACTTCAAAAGCTCCCCCTCATCTATTTCAGGATATCCCAAAATAATACCATTGAGTTTCTCATGTAAATTAGAATTTTTGAGCATTTCATCAACATCAAACTTCAAAACTTCAAAAGGATCAAAAATTATTAAAGTGACAATCATCCATCAAAAAGCATTAATTAAAAATTGATTGCAAAAATCCAACAATCCAAATTAAAACAACTTACAGAACTACAACTGCAAGGGTCATAATCTGTCAGCTTGCTACTATCTACAGAGAAACCTGTCAATAGCAACACAAAACTATGAAAAAATAAGAATATCTCAATTAACAAAATAAGGAGTGAGAAATCCATAAAAATTATTACAGGAATGGATTCCTCATCTAAAATTAGGCAGGGTCACTCACTGACCGCACCCTTGAATTCCAAGTCCTTACATTTTTAAAATAATTAAAAAGAAAATTACTAAAAATTACAACACCAGTATGGCACTTTTTGGCCATTCTAATATTTCACACGTGTTTTCACGTATAGGGTTTACACCTAAAATTCACTCAGAATTGAGGTTTTGTGTATATTTTAGGAGTTACACGCGGAAATGTGTTATGTAACAATTCCCGCGCGCTGCCCCGCATCATTACATATCCCTACGTACTCGTAGTAGCAGATTCCCGCGTACTAGAGACCTGCGCGTAGCTGATTCTGCCACGCACGCAGGGGATCCTACCCTGCGCGCATACGTACTAACTGATCCCCGCGTCTGGATCCGTCATGACTAATCTGACAACCAGGTACCGCTCAGAAGAGCTACAACCTAGTTAGAGTGGCCTAGTATATGTAACAAACTGACACATGCATTAATAATGATCTAAAAATATCAAAACTTTAATGAAATTAATTAAATTAAGTTTAAAAATTTTTTTAATAATAAATCAAAGATCAAGGATTACCATGTAAATCACTGACCCTGATCTTTGGAGACCACACAACACTACAAGGAGTGTTCATAAAAATAATTGAAAATTATCTACATGATCAGCAGATAATGAAGGATGAGTAAACTTTCACATCTGCCCGCTTTGAAGAAATATCAATAGTACAAAAGAAGGATAAGTACAGAATGATCAAATTTACGCCATAACAGATTAACAGATCCTGTGGCTAAAATGGTACAGAAATCCAGCAGATCTAACGACAGCTGATTGACAGAACCAAGCGGACGTGCCAATATTGCCCTGACTGGCTTGTCAGCCTCAGCCCACAAGCAGAACCCTCTCTACGTGCCCGGAGAAGAATAAAATCACCCCAAAAAGGTATTTATACAGACCTCTTTGGATCCAATCAGCCAATCAGTTACCAAGAATTATTATTATCAATCAGACGCCATTTCATTGTTGATCAAAAGCTTATATGAAGATAAGAAAGTTATTTATGACTTAGTCTGCAGTAGCATTATTTATTCTTATTAACCAATCAACCCTTGAAGTTTAGTCAAGAAATCCACCCCATCTCTCTGAAACCCTTCCAATTATTCCAAGATTCTCGTGGTAAAGTGCTCAGAGTGAGTGTTACCCTTCCTGTCTTGGCCATTTGTGCTTTTACGCCCCGTCATTAGTGGCATAAGTCCTTTCTAAGGCACCCATTTTTATTCCAAGGTTCTTAAACTGCCTAAGGAGGCCCCTTGAAGAGAGGTTGCTAGTCTGTAAAGATCCCCATTAGTATAATACTGTGGCCCCTCTTTTATATTATATTGAAAAACATTTATTACCAAACCAATGAAATCTTGAAACTGATCTTATTATATCATTTATTTGAGCTTCTAAGTGTTTATTATGGGAATAATAATAATTATTATTATTCCAGAATTTTTATCACTCTCTGTAGCTAAAGGACTGCAAGGTTCCTGGTATCAGAGAGCTGAAAACTGGTGGTCTGTCCGGGAATTGTCCTTAAATAATTAATTTTTTTAATTATTTATTCCTTGTACCAGTCTATATATTTTTTCAAAAATAAGTTAACATACTTATAACATATATTTTTGATCCTTTGTTTCTCTAGTGGATCTTAAGACCAACAAAGAATAAATCAATTTTTATTTGAACCTTCTCAAAAAGAAAAAAGAAGAAAAAGTCAATAACTTTGTCCCTGTTATTAAAACTCCTGAGAAACAACAGGAGAAATTGCTTTATTATAAACAGCAGGTTATAAAGGACAAAGGACTTGAGCTTGAAAGAATTATCAATTTCAATTCTTTATTAAGGCAACATAAGGAGTGCAAGATTTATCAAAGGAACCTTTATATTTATAAACTAAATAATCCTTAAGATAAAGAAAAACCCAAATTAATAAAAGTGATTATTTTTCTAAAAATATCATCTTGCAATGTAAAAATACAAAAAATATTAAACTTGAATTTTTTGTTTTTATCCATCTCAGTGGATTTAGTTTTTGGTTATCTCATTGACCAGGACCTCCTAGAGGACGTCCCAGACAGTGTACCCTTGGACTTACCCTTGGATTTATCCCAGGATCTGATTGGAACTCACTCAGACCCTGTTGAAATACCCCCCAAGGACAGTTGTGATCCCAACCAAGTGTTGGTACCGTTGAATTTAACTTTAAGTAAGTTAATATACATATATAAAAATTATTAAAAATATAAAACACACAAAAAATATTATTTTTATATTTTTAAAGTCTTTTTTTCAAAAGTCTAGACAAAAGATTTTCTCATTTTTTTTGGTGCTATGTATCAAAATAGGCGCAACAACCCCGCAACAGGTAGAGCCCCGTTGTATGGATCTCTTCCCGGAGGAACCCGTGCGTGCAAGGACTCCAGTCGCAAGCCCAATGAGGGGACTCAAACCGGTAACCATAGCATCACGCGGGACAACAATGGCAACAACTGCGGCCGCCAACTCGACCAACAGTCTGCTGGAGAACATCCTGTTGCCCAAAACTTATCCCAGGAGGGTACAGGTCCTCCTACGCTACCCCAGCTGGACTCAACCAAGGAGGAAAGATTCAAATTGTTTGTGAAGGGGCAGGTGAGCTATTGGGAACAATTCAAGTTGGCTCAGACCCAGGAGGATCAACCAGGTATGAGAAAACCTATTTCTCTGGCCAAGAAATCTCATATTTCTCTGCAAAGGGTGATCCCAAAGAAAGACGTACAAGGCTACGTGCAGAACTGGAATCCTTTGGATCAGTCGGCTTCCTTAAAGGGAAAGGACCCCAAAAAGAAGAGGTCCTCAGCCCATCAGAAGTTAAGGAACCCAAAGGATTGGGACAGCATAATATCCCTAGAACAGAAGTGGAAAAAGGTGTAACACAATTAGATGTAGAAGCTCTTAATAGCTTTTCTGTAAATGTGTCTCACAATTTCACTATTATTAGCCAATGCTTTGACAAAGTTTATCAAAAGTTGGACAAATTGAGTTCAATTATTTTCAGAGTGATTGACACCCAGTCTCAGATTATGAGAATTGATGAGTTTGAAATAGAACAAATCAAGGATAGTATAAAAACTAGTAAGTTAGACCTGATGAAACAAATTGATGATAACCAATCAATTCTTCAGGAAGATATTCTTGCAACCATAGACTAGCTCAAGGAAGAAGTTAAGATAACTAGACCTACTCCTTCAGCTCATCTGATTAAAAAAATTGACTTATAAAGCAATAAACTTGATTTGGAGTTGGGTATGATTAAGAATGATCTCAGAGATCTTAAGGTCAATTCAATTAATTCTCCGGTAATTGACCTAGGAGAGACTAGACCTGCCAGGTTCAGCAGTACTCCTAGTGTACGTCCCAGAACCAGGATAACTAGGAATGATTCTTTCAGACCCAGTCCTACTCCTGAATTGGAACAGGCTTTGAAGTTACTCCCTCCCATTACTGAATGGCCTAAATTCTCTTGAGAAGGAGAATAAAACCATGTCAGTTGCATTAAATTTATTAATTATACTCTTTCTTCTTATGAGCTCCCTGATGCAATAGCTGTAGTAAGATTTCCCAGACTATTAAAAGGAGTAGCTCTTGATTGGTTTATCAATAAGAGAGAAGAAGTTGGATCTTTATCCTGGGGTTCTGTCAGCTCTCTGATACCAGGAACCTTGCAGTCCTTTAGCTACAGAGAGTGATAAAAATGCTGGAATGATAATAAAAATTATTATTCCAATAGTAAACACTTAGAAGCTAAAATAAATGATATAATAAGAGCAGTTGCAAGGTTTAATTGGTTTGGTAATAGATGGCGTTGAATATAGTATAAAAGAGGGGCCACAGTATTATACTACTGGGGATCTTTACAGACTAGCAACCTCTCTTCAAGGGGACTCCTTAGGCAGTTTAAGAACCTTGGAATAAAAATGGGTGCCTTAGAAAGGACTTATTCCACTAATGGCCGGGCTTAACAGCACAAGTGGCCTAGACAGGAAGGGAAACACTCACTCTGAGCACTTGAACACGAAAATCCTGGAATAATTGGAAGGGTTTCAGAGCAGATGGGGTAGATTGCTTGACTAAACTTCAATTGTTGATTGGTTAATAAAGGTAAATAATAATACTACAGACTAAGTCATAAATCACTTGCTTATCTTCATATAAGCACTTGATTAACAATGACACCGTGTCTGATTGATAATAAATAATTCCTGATAACTGATAACTGATTGGGAACAGAAGGGCAAAAAGATCCTGTTTAAATATTCTTTTTTGGGTGCTTGAGGGCCTCCAGAAGGGGTACTAGCCATGGGCTAAGGCTAGGGGGGCAATCAGGGCAAGATTGGCACGTCCTCAAGGTGCTGTTAGCCTGCTGGCCTTAGATCTGTCAAGGAACAGCTCCTTTTTAGCTGCAGGATCTGTTAATCAATAGATTAGTCATTTTGCTGATCCCTGACTGATCCTCAATTTGTAATGTAAGTACTTGTCCAAAGTGAGAAGACGTGAATGTTTATTGATTCTCCATCCTCTGTTGATCCTGTATGTAATTTTTAATAATTTTTACGACCACTCCTTATGTAGTTTCGTGGTCTTTGAAGGTTCTGATCAACTCATTTCGTGGTAAGTCTGGATCTTTATTTAAGTAATAAAAAATACTAAAAATTGGTTAATAACTAATTTTAATTGATTTTTAAGGTTTTTGAACTATAATCCATGCTTTTGTGGTAGCTTTACATATGTAGTGTAGATCCTACTATATTGTAGCTCCTCTGAGCGGTACCTGGATGTCAAACTGATCACGGCTGGAGGCACGGGGATCAGTCCATTCAAATGCGCGCGGGGACTGATCCGCTGCTCAGATGCGCGCAGGGGACTGTACCGCTGCGCGCGTGACTAGGTCACGGGATTACCTGCGTGGGAGTCAAGCGCTGTAGGGACGCGGGGCTGCGTGCGGGAGTTTGCGTACGCGGGAGACCAGCGCTGTAAGGACGCGGGGCTGCGTGGGGGAATTTTGACAAAACACAATTTCCCGTGTAACTCCTAAACTACACACAACACCTGGATTTTGACTGAAATTTAGGTGTGAAACCTATACATGACACATCATGTGAAATATTAAAATGGCAAAAAGGTGCCATACTGGTGCCGTGGTCATTTAACATTTTCCATTACATTAATTAAAAAATATAAGGACTAAGAATTCAAGGGTGGGGTCAGTGAGTGACCCTACCTTATTTTGGGTGGGGAATCCATTTCTGCAATAATATTTATGGATTTTCTACTCCTTTATTTTATAATAATTTTATTTATTCATTTATCTTTGTTCCTTTTAATTTTGTTAATATTATTATTGTTGTTGCTTTGTCAGGTTGCTCTGTGCTAAGTAGCAGGCTGAAATTCCCCCACTCCAAGATATAACTATATCTGAAAAAAAAAATTTTGGGGGCTCAGTTTCTTTTACTGGCTCTGTAGTTCCTCAGGTGTATAGGTCCATCTGGAATGTTGTTTTCAGGTAGCCATTCATCTTTATCAGCTGATTCTCCTTTGTATCTGACTAAGTAAAGTCTAACATCTTTTCCTTGGATCCTTTCTTTTTTATCTTTAAGGATTTTACTAACTTTTCCTTTGTCCTTCTCAGGCTCATCTAAGACTGGTATTTCAGGTGAAGGGGTCTTTTCACCTTCTCTGGGATGGTAGTGTTTGACAAGGCTAACTGGGCAGACTGGGTGTTTCCTAGAGAGTTCATTACTGAGGATGACTTCTACGGCATTCTTACCATGGAGTTTCTTGATAGTGAAAGGCCAAACAAAGGCTGGTCTGAGTTTTCTGTTTCCAGCCAAGTTACTAAAATTGGCGGTTGAAATTAGAACTTGATCTCCTATTCTGAAATCAGGTTCTTTGTGAGTTTTATCCCACCTCTGTTGGTTGTATTCAACAGCATCTTGTACACACTTAGCAGTGTGCTTGTTTGCTATATCTATCATGTTTTTAAAGTCCAGTGATGTTGGATGGATATTAGTCAACTCCTGATTGAGGTTATCCTTGGGAAATTTGGGGATCCATCCTCTTTCCAGTACGTAAGGAGCTTCTTTGGTAGTAGAGTGTTTACTACTGTTATAGGCCATTTCTAGTGCAGGTAAAAGGCTAACCCAGTCATGGAAATATCCGTCTGTATTTTTTTACTCCATCCCAAAGCAACAGAACCTTCTGAGCATATCCTCTAGAGTCTGGATCATTCTTTCAGCTAATCCATCTGTATGAGGGTGATAAGCTGTAGAAAAGGCTAAGGTAGTTCCTAACATATCATGGAGGTTTCTCCAGAATTCAGATGTGAATTTGGGGTCTCTATCACTGATAATAATCTTAAGAATTCCTACATCAGCAATTAGTCTGTTCCAGAAGATTAAGGCTACTTCCATAGCTGTGTCTTCCTTATGGTTAGGTAGAAACTTGGCTTTCTTAGAAAATCTGTCTACAATAACCAGGACTGAGTTGTAAGAGTAAGCTCCTCCAGGGGGCAGTCCTGTTACAAAGTCCATGTTGATAACTTCCCATCTTTTCCTGGGCTCAGCTATCCTTTGGAGTAGTCAAAACCTTTTCCCAGTGGTCCTGTTGGACTTCTGACAGATTTCATAGCTTGAAACATACTTGATAGTGGAGTCTCTCCAGTTGATCCACCAGGCAGTCTGCTTTACTTTATCTAGGGTTCTATCAGTAGACAGGTGACCCAAAGAGCAATTATCATGACATTCAGCTAAAACAAGTTTGATATGCTCTGCTTTGGTCAAGAATATAACACTAGAGTGTTTATGCTGGTAATATACTAGCCCATCCCACAGTGTGAATCTTCCTTCTTTATAGGACTTCAGCAGGGGTTCAGGTAAACTGTTTATGAGTTCAGATGGAGGTGAAGTACTTTCTATGATGTTAATCAAAGTCTTCATGTCAGAGTTGTATGCTTCTCTGATGGAGCTGAACAGTGATTCATCTAGTTCACATATGTGAATTCCTATGATGGGAGCTTCAAGATTAAACAGGTTAATGTTTAGTATAGGAAATATATCATGATCTTCTGGGTCATGAGCAGGATTGCTAGTATCATTTGGTAGAGCATTTCTTCTAATACTGTCAGCATTCTGATATTTAACTCCAGCTTGGTGGACTATAGTCATCTGACCTCTGTACTGTTGTATGGCTATCTGCCATCTTAACATATGCCTGCTAGGAGTTTTCATGTTCATGAGAGTTCTAACAGCATTGCAATCAGTGATCACCACAAAATTTGTACCTTCCAAATAATAGTGGAGTTTTTCTGATGCCCATACTAGAGCAAGGCATTCCATTTGGCTGGCACCATATCTCTTTTCAGTATCTTTGACTTGTCTAGATATGAAGAGTATAGGTTTCTCTACTGGTTTATCCTCTTCTATTACTTCTTGGTGTAATGCAGCTCCTAATCCTTCCATGCTAGCATCTATGTAAAGTTTGAAAGGTTTGGAATAATCTGGTTGTATCAACACTGGGGCAGTAGTCATAGCTACTTTGAGTTCCTCATAATTCTTCAATCTTTCATGAGTCATTTTGAACAAAGTGTTGTTGTTGCAGATCTCATATAAACACTTGGTGAGGTTAGCAAATTTAGGTATGTACTTCCTGTAATAGCTGCAGAAGCTTATAAAGGATAAGAGTTCCGTTTTGTTCTGGGGCATAGGTCTGTTCATTACTGCTGCTATCTTACTTTGGTCAGCAGTTAAAATGAGTCCAGAAAAAATGTGTCCTAGAGCTTTGAGTTCTCCGTATCCAAAGTTGCACTTTTTCATAGATACTTTGAATCCTACTGTGGCGATTGTTTTAAGCACTAGCCTTAATTTATACATGTGAGTATCCCAATCGTCTGAATAAATGATAACATCATCTATGTATACCATCATCCAACCTTGCCTGATGAACATTCCTAAGACTGTATCCATCATTCTTTGGAAGTGGGAAGGAGCATTTTCAATACCAAAGGGCATTCTGAGATACTCATATATGCCTAAATGACATATAATTCTCATAAATTTCCTACTATCCGGACTGATAGGTATTTGGTGAAAGCCTTTCAACATGTCCATAGTAGTAATGAACTTAGCTTTAGAAAGATTATGTAGAGCGTGGTCAATCCTTGGGATAGGATAATAGTCAGCTTGGGTTTAGTTGTTGAGCATTCTAAAGTCTCCAACCATCCTAGACTTATCATTGTGCCAGGCTATTATCACTGGGGTAGTTATGTCTACTTGCTCATTATGCCCTACTTTCCGTAATACTTGTAAGTCCACTAGTTCTTGGATGTGGCTTTCTAGAGCAGTCCTAGATTTTGGACTAGAAGGGTAAGCTGGTCTCCTGAGGTTAGGAGGGTAAGGAGGCTTAATAGTCAAAGTTAAGACCATATCATGACCTTTAATATTACCAATGGGATGGTCTTTAGTGCAAAAAGCATTCTTGTTCTCAAAGCATGCTTGGAGAATATCTCTTTTCTGGTTTTCACTAAGCTGGGAATTCAAGGCAGCTTGGGAAAAGTATTCCTGGTTAAAAGTCTCTAAGTGTCTCTCATAAGTGGAATCAGTAGCTTTAGCATTGACATGGCATATTTGGAACTTCTTGTTCAAATCTCCCCCTATAGTGAAATATCTCCCTTTACTCTGGAAGACATCTATCCCGTACAGGCAAAGAGAATCATTTCCTATAATAAAATAATCACATACTCCATTTTGAAGTACTACAAATTCAATCTTTATCTTGATTGATCCTTTAGAGTGGGGGAGTACAATTTCTGTTGGCCATACTCCAATAGCATTGAGAGGTGAGTTACAGCTGCTGAACTTAGCTCGAGGTACAGGTAGTAAGTTTTTCTTCCAGTTGGAATCCTGTTTATCTAAGTAGTCAGTTCCAACACAAGAGCAGAAGGCTCCACTGTCTAGAAGTAATTTTACGGGGGAACCTTGTATCAAGCCAGTGGCATAACAATTTTTACCACCGGTGTAACCTTTTCCAATAGAAGTTTTAAGGGTTAAGGTCTTGGCTTCAGAAACATGTTGGATTTTCATGTTGGGTGTCCATTTTTGAGGCAAATTGCTATCTTCATTAACAGGGTTAATATCCAGGGAAGATTCTATGTTACCTTCAATGACATTAATGGGATTAGTGATCATTAAGTCACACTCAGAGATGGAACCATCATTGTCGTCTAGTTGGGGGCCAGGATTAGTGTCATCTTCTTCTCCTTCAATAGGATTAATCTTCCTCCTGGGTAAAGGACAGTCAGGTCTTACATGCCCTGTTTGGTTGCAATTCCAACATGTCTTTTCTTTGGTTACCAAAGTATTCTTGGCTTCTGAGTTGATAGGTAGAGGTTCTTTATTCTTGTTATTATATTCTTCCTTATTCCTAGTAGTTGGTTCTCTGGGTTTATTAAGCCTTTTGTCTAAGCCATTCATGTCAATAGTTTCTTCTAATACTCCTATGAGAGTGGAAAGGTCAGAGTTCATGGGCATTCTGCATCTTACGCTATGGTTAAGTTGTCCTGGACATAAGTTGAGGATTCTTTCATTGACTTCTTCTTTATCAGCGTTTGGGTAGAAGCAGTCTAGTCTTCTCTTCTGGTCAAGGCACCATTTGTGAGGTTTGTCCTGAGATGGATCAAACAAAGAAGTTTCGAAAGTCTTCATCATTTTTCTTTTCCAAATTCTGGTACCAAATTGTTCCTTAATCAAGTCTTTCCATGAATTCCATGACAAAGATCCTACCTCTTCTCTCTTATTGATGAACCATTCAAGGGCTACTCCTTCAAACAGTCTAGGTAGTCTTACTACGGCTATGTTATCAGGAAGTTCATGAGAGGCCAGAGTATAGTCAATAAACTTAATAAAACTGACATGATTGTATTCTCCTTCTCCTGAGAATTTAGGCCAATCAGTGATAGGGGGAAGTAATTTTAATGCTTGTTCTACTTCAGGAGTGGGACTAGGCCTGAAAGATTAATGCCTGGTTAGTCTTGGTCTAGAAGGTAGTTGGGGAGTACTGTGGTACCTGGAAGGTCTGATTTCATCAGAGTCTGCAATGGGTTGAGATAGGTTTATCTTTAGATCTCTGAGATCATTCTTAATCATACCTAATTCCAGGTCAAGTTTGTTACTTAACAAATCAATTTTATTAATAATATGAGTAGGTGAAGTGTGGTCTGTCTTATTAATACCTTCTTTGATTTGTTCAATAGATAGAAGGATTTCTTCTTGGATAGCTGAAGTATTGTTTTCTAGGTAATTCATTAGTTCTCCCTTACTCAAGCTGATGCTGTCTCTTAATTGTTTTACCTCTAACTGATTGATTTTGATAAAGTTGGATTGGGATTGCATGAATTTACCAAAATTGGTATTTACTTTATCCAATTGCTCATATATTTTGTCAAAACATTTACCAATGATATCAAAGTTATGAGAAACATTTACAGAAAACAAGTTGAAAGTTTCTACATCTAATTGTGGTACACTTTCTTCCATTTTCTTTCCAAAGATATTATATTGTCCCACTCTTTGGGACTCTTTAATTTCTGATGGTCTAGAGATCTCTTCTTCCTGTTGTTGTTGTTTCCTCTTAAGGAAACTAATTTGTCCCAAGGATTCCAATTCTGCACGTAACCTTCTACTTCTCTCTTGGGAATCAATTTTTGGAGAGTTATTTGAGTCTTCTTTGCCAAAGATATGGCTTTTCTCATACCTTTCTGGTCTTCCTGGGTCTGAGCCTGTTTGAACAGTTCCCAATGACCCACGTGTTCTTTCACCAATACCTTTATTTTGTCCTCCTTGGAGGAGTCCGGCTGGGGTGGCGTAGGTGGAACGGTATCCTCCTGGGATATCACGTTGGACAAGGGGCGGCTCTCCAACGGTGAGTTGGTCGAGTGGGCGGCCACGGTCGGCGTCATGGTCGCTCGGATTGGAGTGATCACTGGCTTGATCCGCATTGGGTTCGCGACTGGCATCCTTGCGCGCACGGGTTCCTCCGGGCAAAGATCCATATGACGGGGCGCGTCCACTGGCGCGGGTGTTGCGTCTTTTTTGATGCATGTTAAAGATTATGTAAGTTTTTGTCGAAACTTTGTAAAAAAATCAAAAAAAAATAATTTTTTTCGAGTAGTTTTGGTTTTTATATTTTTTTTTTTTTAAAAAAAAAATATATGTCTTACTTATATGAAGGTTGAAAGGTACTAAGTCCTTGTTGGGGTCAGGACCGTCCTTTGAGGGTATTCCAACGGGATCTGAGTGGGTTCCAATCAAATCTTGGGACAAATCCAAGGGTCCACAGTCTGGGACGTCCTCTAAGATGTCTTGGTCAATAAGATCACCAAAGACAAAGTCCACTAGAAAGGATAAAATAATAAAAAAATATAAGTTATATATTTATTTATTTCATAATAATTTTTTCATAATTAATCAAGTTTTTAGTTATTTTATTATATAAAAAAAATAATAAAAAGGAGATCAAAGCTCACTTTTATAATTTGGATACCGTCTCTTAAAAGCAGAAAGCTTTCTTTGATAGATTTTCCACTCTTTGTGCTGTCT
Source organism: Puccinia polysora (assembly GCA_025617555.3). NCBI lineage: Eukaryota > Fungi > Basidiomycota > Pucciniomycetes > Pucciniales > Pucciniaceae > Puccinia > Puccinia polysora. Next base: position 23,802,010 of record CM062638.1, on the reverse strand, counting down.
TAACAATGAGTTAAAATTAATAATTCTTTCTAAATCTTGTTCCTTTTCTTTTAAGATTTGTTGTCTATAATAAAGAAGTCTCTCTTGTTTTTGTTCAGGAGTTATAACAACAGGCACAAAGTTACGTAATTTTTCTTCTTTTGTCTGTTTAATAAGATTCAAATAATAATTGATCAATTCTCCATTGGTTTTTGAATCCACTGGATAAATCAAAAGATAAAGATAAATAATAAGTATTTCTACTTATATATATAATTTTTTTTAAAAAAGTATAAATAACTGGTCCAGGAGATAATTAATTAAACAATTAATCATTAAGGATATTTCCCGGCCAGACCCCCAGTTGTCAGCTCTCTGATACCAGGAACCTTGCAGTCCTTTAGCTACAGAGAGTGATAAAAATGCTGGAATGATAATAATAATTATTATTCCAATAGTAAACACTTAGAAGCTAAAATAAATGATATAATAAGAGCAGTTGCAAGGTTTAATTGGTTTGGTAATAGATGGCGTTGAATATAGTATAAAAGAGGGGCCACAGTATTATACTACTGGGGATCTTTACAGACTAGCAACCTCTCTTCAAGGGGCCTCCTTAGGCAGTTTAAGAACCTTGGAATAAAAATGGGTGCCTTAGAAAGGACTTATTCCACTAATGGCCGGGCTTAACAGCACAAGTGGCCTAGACAGGAAGGGAAACACTCACTCTGAGCACTTGACCACGAAAATCCTGGAATAATTGGAAGGGTTTCAGAGCAGATGGGGTATATTGCTTGACTAAACTTCAAGGGTTGATTGGTTAATAAAGGTAAATAATTGAAGAGAGGTTGCTAGTCTGTGAAGATCCCCATTAGTATAATACTGTGGCCCCTATTTTATATTATATTGAAAACCATTGATTACCAAACCAATTAAACCTTGCAACTGCTCTTATTTCATCATTTATTTGAGCTTCTAAGTGTTTATTAATGGAATAATAATCATTATTATTATTCCAGCATTTTTATCACTCTCTGTAGCTAACGGACTGCAAGATTTCTGGTATCAGAGAGCTGATATAATCCAACCTCCACTGAGGACAAACATCCCCAGCAACAACAGATCCTCTTGAGTATAGTAGGTCACCTATGTGGTGGGAACAGGGAAAAATCATATTCTTGGAGTATGACTTGGCGCACACTTACCCATCATGGTTCCACTTTTAATTCTCTCATTGTTCCTCAACAAGTTTAATTGCCTCTAAGGACAAATTTTATCTCAACGGTAACAGTTCAGTGGGAATATTAATTCCTAACTTTATTAAAAAGTTGCAAAGGGGCACCTTAATTGATTTAATTTGATTTGAAACTCATCCATCTAGGTTTTTAAAATAATCTTACATGTTTCACAAAGAATTTGCAAGAATGAGTTGTGAGTAGCATGGACCCCTTCCACCCAAGACATGGTCTTATTTCCAAAGTCAGAATTTTTCCAAGTCAAAGATTTTTCAAAATTCTCTTTTATACCAAAGAATTTATTTCCCACATACCTGATAAAATCCTCATGTTCTTCAAAGAAACAATTTATACAACTCATAACACAAGCACCCAAAACTAGGAAGATTAACAGAAGAAGCAGTGATTTGGACCTAACCCTGAGCTCCACATCATTTACCTCTGCCTCCTCCTTGTTTTTAGAGGCCCCGTACTTTTCCCACAGATAAATCAAGCTTTTCCATCCTTCAAAATCATTATTAAAGCAAACTTTACATTTTCCTTGTATTTTTTTAGAAAAGTGACACAAATAACAATGTTTTTTTAATTCTGGGAAACTGGATTCAATGGCACAAATCAGAGCTTTTCAAAGTCCATCACAAAGACTTTGGGAATTCTCTCAGGATCCTTAGCCAGCTCCTTTAGTGCATTTAAATACAAACTGTAGAATTTTAATGTTTATTTTGTTATAAAACAAAAAGGGTTTTTGTGAAAGTTTTTCTGTTGCCGGTGATTCTTACCACATGCAATAGGGGGATGTTTGACTTATTTTTTTTATAAGTACAATCCAACATAGCAATATGATGGAATTTTTTGCAAAAATTCAATGCATCAGGGTGCGCCAAGAATAGGGACTCCAAGTGTCCCTATCCACTGAATATTAATCAATGAACCCAACCTGAATCTTCAAGTTTTTCATAGAGGACCTCCATAATGCTTTTCCCCTTGAGTTTGGCTAGCGCTTTAGAGACTCCAAGGGATAGTGGTATTATTTAGCAAACAGCTTGCTGGAATTCACTAGAAGGGGAATATACTTACTAATAATTTTAATAGATAGAGGTGAACTAAGATGGTTTTAAATTTCCTGCCCTTCTGAACTATAATAAATCTGAACAATATTTTTTTGAATCAATGGCTGGTTTTCTTTGAGACTTAAAATAGGTCTCTAATCAGACCTTGATTAATTATTAATAGATATTTTTTTAGTAATTTCAAGACTAATCAAATTTGGATTAGATTATTGAAAAGCTTCCACCAATTAATAATCTAGAATTTTCGACTTTTTCTGACTATTGTTCCAAATTCCAATTCAAGGATATTAGGGTTGACTAATAGGTGTTTAACCAGTAGGAGGACCCAAAGATTGGTTTGGCCACAGGAATCTGGGCGGAGAAAAATCTTCTTTGGTTTTTCCGTTGTGCTCTCCCTTTTTTATAAATTTACTAATCAAAAAATCATGGTTTTTTTCTCTTAATACTAGATGCTAAATAACAGGTCTTTTCTCAAGAACCCTTCTTCAAGAACACCTGGTGCTGGTTGAAATGGTCAATGATAATTTTGTGTATGATCCTTTATTTCCTTTTGACTTGATTTTGGTTCACTGAAAATCTGGTGTTGGTTTAGGCAGATGCCATACTAACATAGGGGCAGACATATCACAGTGGCAGATGCCATGATTGGGGGCTGATCCTGGGCTAGACACCTTTGTTAGGGAAAAAGAGCCCCCCTTATATAGAGAAATAATTCCTCAGGGGATTGTCAGGGATCCCCTGAGTGCGGTTCTGATCCTCTCTCTGCACTTTTGCAGCACAGGAGGGTACAGTTACATGAGGCATTAATGCTGGTGAGAAAACATGTGAAACAAGCCAAGAGATATCTGTTTTTTTAGTACAAACTTTGATAGATCACCAGGGACAAATTGGGGTCTCTGGATGACCAGTGACATGAAGTCACTAAATGTGGCCAATTGTGTCACAAATAAGTATCAAATTTTTCACCATGAAAATACAATGATGGATTCTGTGATTCGCCATAACATATACAGGGTTGATTGTGGATTTCACCTTGATGGAAAATAAAAGTCAACTGGTTTTCACCTTGGTTAAAAATAAAATTTGGTCTGGTTTCACCTTTGTGGAAAATGAAATTCAAACTTATTTACCCAATTATCAAATTTGTTTTCAGGATCACATCACCAGAGAAAAAGTAAAAAATTTGAATATGTTGAAAATTTTACCACTTTTTTTTAATTGCATGTGCAGTTATTTTGTGCAGTTTTTTTCCATTTTATTGTCATTTACTCATAAATAAATTTAACCCCAACAAAAAGACACAGGATGTTTCACAGTGTGAAATTTTAATTTTCACACAACTGTTTGTACATGCAAGCTTAGTTTCACAGGAAAATCATGTGAATTTAAGGTGGTTTTTACCTGATTTTGTTTATTTCATAAATATCACAATGATTTTGGTATGCCTATAAATATATCAAAATTATTTTTATAATTCTAAATATTTTTAGTGGAGCCAAACTAATATATATGGGCCATCTTGTTCAGACAGTGCAGCATGAGAATCAATATCACCACAAGTTATGATTTGGCAATTATTGGTTTCTCTCACTTGAAAAAAATTCAGATTTTCCCAACTTTAAAGGAATTGTTTATTTGTTTCAAAAAAATAGATAAAAATATAAAAATGAGGGAAATCATTAACAGGATCAAAAGTACTAATAATTTTTTTGATCTTAAAAAAATGTCAAGTATTATATAGATAGAAAAAAAAAACGCTATTGCCCATATGTTTATTGTTCATGGTGAAGGTTGAATTGTTCAAGTTAAGATGATGGTGGTATCTCCACCATGAGGACCAAATGATGTTCTAAGAGTCACACAAATTTTTTGGAAAATCATGATAAATCCATTTAATATGTGGTTTTGCCTTCCTCAAATGATCAAGGAAATCAGTGTAATATTTCCTTTCTGCCAGATTTGGTTTTGAATTAATCTGATTGTCATTTTCATCTTTGCTTTTAAAATATGATTTCATAATTCTTACTTCTGGGGGGGTGCTTCAGGGTTGTTAAAAATTTTCTTCAAGTTGTTAGATTGGAAGAATCTTTTCAAAAGATTCAAGGTTAAATTTTCTGCAATCAGAAAGAAATGAAAATTAGTTTTCATGATTAATATGATTTGAAATTTAAGCTTATCTTGTACCTGTTGAATTTTTATGGTTAATATGGGAAAAAATCCCATTTATTCTTTCATATGCCCATGTGGAAGAAGAGGGAGCAGGACCCCATTGCATGAGTATATCAGGTATATGTGTGGAAAGGTGATGGTTTGGTTTGGATTTGCATGCAAGAAAAAGTTTCTGACAACTATTTTGGTATTTTTTCCAATGATTGGTAAGGTCTGGAGCAGAATTTGAGTAACAACCCAGCTGGTGGCTTATTGAGTGCGCTAAAAAGGTGAAAAGTGTTTTCAAAAATCTCTTCAGGAAGTGGATTTCCCCCTTTCTCTCTTGTTATAAATAAAAGGGGAAGATAAAGTTTATATATCAAGAGCCATTCTGCAGCTTAAAAGCTTCCATGAGCTTCCAAACCAAGATACTTTGGAACCCTATTCCAATTGGAGGGATTAATGGGTGTCCTTTTAATCAAGTTTTGGATTTTTTCAGAGTTTTTTAGTCAAATTTAAATAATAGAATGATTTTGACATAAAGCCTTTCAGACTCAAAATTAGAGCTAGTGATTCTTGATATTGGAACATAGTCCAAATCATCATTATATTGATTACTGGGTCCTGAGGTGTGAAGGAATTTTGCACTCCTTTCTAAATAGGGAGTGGTGGTATTTTTCTGATTGTTAAAAATATTTTCTTGGCGGGTTTTGGGTATAGTCTGAAGATCTAGAATAGCCTCCCTCCTAAGATATCTCACCTCTCTTGATTCAATTTCTTTATTTAGTATGTAATCTTCATTTTCACTTTCACTTTTTGGGAGTGTTTCACTACCGGAAAAAAATTCCTTTTTGCTCTTTTTCTTATTCCATGTTGATTCCAGGAGGCAGAGTTTATTTGTGGCATGATTTTTCAAAGCTCCAAGGACCATATGGTGCATCACATCAGCATTTATCATCTTAGTTGCATCCCAATAAGGCATCTCTTCAAGGATTGAATATCTTACGCCTTTTTTTTGAAAGACTCCCTCAAGTCCTTTAATTGAGGGTGCCTGGAGCCATTTCTGGACACTTTCCTTGTTTTCCTTCAATTTGAAATTTGGGAACAGGAATGGCTGAACAAAATCCATTTGGGATTTCTCAATATGGCAGAAATTGCAAAACTTGGTTCCTGCATGACTTGGGAAACCAGTGAGCTTCCTCATAGCTACAACATCAGCAATTACAGTCAAAATGGCAACTCTGATGAAGGATATCTTTTTATTGAGAGCTTCTTTTGAGAATAAAAGACCATTAAAAAGTTCTTTTATTTATTAAAAAGGGGTTGTATTAGATAGTTCAACTGGAGTCCAGTAGGCTCCTTGGGTCCAGGTATGATTCCAGAAATATATAAATTTTCTGTTCTGTGATGTTTTTCAGGAAGAAGATTGAGAAAAAACAAGACTATTGATCTCCAGCTAACATACCTGCTTTATTTCCCAAATGCATTGAACCAATCAACATAAAGTGGAAAAGCCAAATGTTTCTTTTTTGGAAGGAAGAATTCTGATTCACCAATTCCTTTGAATTTTTTCAAAACAAAACCATCCCAAATATTGTTCATGATATCCCTTAGTGATCATTCCAGGTGGGAAGAAAGATCCTTTTCAATTCCATTGCGTTGCAAAAAACTTTCCAGAAATACCTTAAAATGTTGGTATAAAAATTTTTTCCTAGGGTAGAACTGTGATTCAATAATTTCTTTCATTTTTGGATTTTTTTTGATGATTTCTTCATTTTCCAATTGATTTTTTACATGCTGGAATTAATTGGCCATAATTGGCATCTCTGGTACACTTGATTTGTTCACTCTTGATGTCCTTCACCAATGCAGGGAGAAAGAAAAATTCAGGACAGCAATCATAAATATTCAAGGTGGGGTTGAAATGAAGGTATTCAAAAACAGTATCCATGTTTAGGGGGTTTGTTAATTGAATATTTGGAGATTGATTGAGAATGGTCTGCTTGTGCAAATTAAATCCAAACAATATAAATATGGATGCATCCCTGCTGATACAATGTTCAACATTCAAAATAGCGGATATCACTAGAGAGAGCACAAATGGTCTTTCATTGAGTATCCAAGGGATTGGAGAATAATTTGATGTATCAAAGATGACTGAATCTGAATGAGAGTCAGACAAATGAAAAGCTGAAACAGAGGTGCTCTGTAATTTTTTTGTTTTGGATGACCTTTGTGCACTGCAGGAAACTTCAAAGTATTTCTGATTTGATTGATTCCTGGGTGGAGGTATTTTGGTTTTTTCTCTTCTTGCTATGTGATGTTAATACTGGGCAGATGAAAAAGCCAACCCAGGTCTCATCCCATGAATTTTCATGTGGGTCTTTGAATTACAATCAATCATTTGTAGATGATGTGCTTGTTTTGTGATGGTGACATGCTAATAAATAGTTCTTTCTATTTTTGGTTGTATTTTATTTCCAAATGGCAATTCCAAACAATCTTAATGAGGGGATGAAAGTAGACCAAGTAGAAATCTTATATATAAGTTTTCTGATGCATTTCAGTGAACAATTTTATTTCAAAATTGTAACCAAAATCAAGAGGATGAGTCTTGGAACTCATCAAGCAGGGGTTTTGGTGCAGGTTTGAAATGTGTTTCATGAGCAGTTTCAAATCTTAAATTACAAAGGGTTATCCAGAATTACAAAAAATTGGACAGAAAACAAATAATAGTGTTTGAATTGTTGCATCAGTAATACAAGCCCCACTTGGAAGATTGAAAAATAAGTCTGCATTTTGATGAGAACTCATCCAATATTCACTGAAGTCAAGCAAAATGAACTTAGCAAGTGAGCCAGCCACCAACCCCATCTGTTCTGAAGCTTCTTACCTGAATCTTTGCAGGATTTCTGTGGATCACTTCCCAAGTAAGTTGTTCCCTTCCTGCTCTGGGTTTGTGTGCTGTTTTGCCCGCCCAAATTAGTGGATAAGGCCTTAGAAGGCACCCATCTTCATTCCAAGGTTATAAACTGCCTAAGGAGGCCCTTTTAGGAGAGGTTGACGAGTCCTTAAAGACCCCCAGAAGTATATCACTGTGGCCCCTCTTTTTATATTATATTTAAAATATTTACAAACAAACCAATTAAACCTTGCACTTGCTCTTACCATTTTATTATTGGAGCTATAAAGTGTTTATTCTTTGGAATATTATTGCTCAAAATTCTTTTATCACTCTTTGTAGCTAAAGGACTGCAAGGTTCCTGGTATCAGAGAGCTGACATAGCAAGTAAGGGGGGGGGGACCAACTGGGTTGGAGGATTTCATCACCCCCCCCCCCCCCACACACACACACCTAGCAAGACAGGGGGGGGGGGACCAAGTGAGCAAGGGGGGGGGAACTTAGTGAGTGAGGGGGGGTCCAAGTGAGCAAGGGGGGGACCAAGTGAGCAAGGGAGGGGACAAAGCGTGCAAAGGGGGGGGGACCAACCAAGAATGCAAGGAGGGATTTCAAATTCCCCCCACCTAGAAAGCAAGGGGGGGGGGGCGGCTTGGTGGGGGGTATTTCATCACCCTCCCCTTTAGCAAGTAAGGGGCCCAGGAGGACAGCTTGTTGTGGGGGATTTCATCAATCCCCCCCCACTTAGCAAGTAAGCAGGCGTGGGGCTGGCTTGGTGGGGGGGATTTCATCACCCACCTCCTTAGGGAAAAAGAGGGGGGGGTGAGCAAGCAAGCAAGGGGGGGATTTCATCACCCCCCCCCCCCCACTTGGAAAGAAAGGGCCCCCACCCTTTCTAGCAAGGGGGGGGGATTTAATCACCCCCCACTTAGTGAGCAAGAGGGTGGGATTTCAAATCCCCTCCCCACCTGTTGGTTGAAAAGGGTGGGGGGCACCCTCGTCCTCCCAGATACCCCCCCCCATAGTCACCTGGACCCCTTTTGGGGTCTTTCATATCCAATTTAAGGTTCTGCCCTACTATGAGGTGAGCCACCTCACCCACCCACAACAACCAGCACCACCCGCCACCACCCACCACCACCCACCACCAGCCACCAGCACCCACCAACACCCACCACCACCCACCACCACCCACCACCACCCAACATTACCCACCACCACCCGCTACCACCCACCACCACCTTCCACCACCCACCACCACTACACAACCCCCACCCCATTGGTAAGTCACTTTTTTTTTTAAAAAAAAAGGGGGGTATTCCTTTTTTGTAGATATCAATTTTGATGGAATTGAATGAAGGCATGTCTGTTAAAAATGGGCATGGGATTTAACCTTTATTACTCAATATTTTTCATTCTTTGACAATACAATTACTAATTGAAATTTTGATTCTGCATTATTTTTCTTTAGGTTTTCCATTCATTTTGTGATTCCTGAGTGTCATCCTGAAACAAGGTTTGTAGTTTTGATGAGCTTGGCGTTTCAGGGGATGCCAAAGAGTCACAACATGGATCAAAATCTCTTGTAGTCAGATAAAGACAAAACCTACCAAACTTGTATTTTACTTCTACATCCCAAAGCAACAAAAATTTCAACCATTCCAGAAGTCAATTGTCACAAGAATGTGATGAGCCAACATACTTTGTGACCCTTTGGCATAATCTTCCACCCAATCATGTTGTTGTACCAAAACTTTGCCCTGAATTGCTGGTCAATGCTGTCAAAACCACCAATTTCAGCCCTTATTTATTCTCAAATACCACAGTTTGAAGGCCCCCAAAAATACTACACAAACAGATACTTTGTGTCAGCTTGCTACTATTGCAGAGCAAGCTGCAAAAGTAACTAAAATGACATAAAAATAATAATAATACAACTAACCTAAGAAGGAGTAGGAAAACCATAAATATTTTTAATGAAATGGATTCTCCATCCAAAATTAGGTAGGGTCACTCACTGACCCCACCCTTGAAATCCAACTCCTTACATTTTTAAAATAGTTGAGAAAAAAAGAACCAAAATACTACGGCTCCAGTATTGAGCTTTTTGGCAAATTAAATATTTCACACACATTGTCACGTATAGGTTTCACACCTAAAATTCAGTCAGAATTGAGGTGTTGTGTATATTTTGGGAGTTACGGGCGGAAATGTGTTTTATCACAATTCCCGCACGCAGCCGCGGCAGCCACAGCACCCGCGCGCAGCTGAGATACAGCCGTGTCAACCCGTCAGGGTTGTGTACGCAGCCCCAGGCCTCTGACAAGTACGCAGCCGCGGGACTACGGGCTGACATAGTGACAGGCGGCCCGGGTACCGCGTAAACAGGCTACAACATACACGGGAACTTGTTACATATGTAATCAAGGTTCACGTGGATAGTAGACTGTTTAAATATACATAATATTATATAAAAATACCTAAATAATCTTTACACGTATTTTTTATTTAATATAATGCAAAGAATCAAGAATGTCGAAAATAAGACAATGACAGCTTCAAAAAATGTATTAAAATACTTTAATATACTTTTATGAGAATTACTATACATGAACATCTTTGTGACATACTAACAAGAATAATAATGTAATAATATTACATGAATTCTCATGACTTAAATTTTTAAGTAATTATCTTAGAAAATCAACTGGAACTTGTAGATAAAGAGTAAAAACAATAATATGACCTTTTAATCCAGTTATATGAAACATAATGAGAACTTACCTGACATCAAAATTTCCGTAGAGATGTCTAATGATATAATTATCATATTACAGGGAACATATACTAAGGATAATTAATTAAATAATACATAAATAGGACAGATTAGTGTTATTCACACGTCCTAATGTCCATTATAAGGTAGAATAATTTCCATACCCTAAGGAATTAGATGCTACCCGGGCTATAGCACCAAGGGCACATGACAGGCTACCCCTGGTTAACCTGCTAGCCTTAGTGTCCGTCCCTTTGAGCACCTAAAACCCTCAGAAGGACCATATTGGGACCCCAAAAACTATAAATACAGAGCTCTTTTGAGGATGTTGTTGGGCAGAGACCCAGTAATATTCATATCCAGACGCCGTGCCAAGGTAATCAAATACTTATACGAGATAAGTAAGTGATTTATGGCAATCTCTGATCAGTAATATCCGTCTTCAAACCTCTTTTTATCAATTAAAACTGCTGAAAAACCTTATAACCCCAGTATACAGGCTTAACCCATCAGTACTTGTTGCAAACAGATACCCAAAGGATTTAATAATATACCAGTGAGTCTTATTATCCTTTCTCTGTCGTGTTAGCTTGGCTACAAGGCCCTACCACTCCATTGTGTATTTTATATACATATTATCTTTGGGTATTATAATCTTTAAGCTAAAGAACCCAAAGTAACCAGGACTACGTGTTTTCATACTTAAATCCCTGAAGAGAGGTGTTAAAGATCCCCAATATAATTGTGGCCCCTCTATAAATCTTTAATAATAAATTTTGATTCAAAAAAATAAAAAATAACCAAACCATTTCACCTTGCAATAAGCTTAATCCAATTATTCTACGGATTTTTGCTGCAATTATTAAAAAATATTTATTATTTACAATATCACCTCTGGTAGCTAAAGGATAGCAAGGGTCTTGAAATCCAGGAGGCTGACAATTGGGGGTCTGGCCGGGAAATATTCCATTTTATTATATTTAATACCTTGGACCAGACATTTTCACAAAAAAATAAATTCAAAGATAAATTTATCTGACTTTATAACCGTGATTTATTATTAAATTCTTTGGCAGTGGATTTAAAAACCAATGCAGAATTAATAATCTATTATCTAAATCTTTTAAAGATAAGAAAAGAAGAATACATTAAAAATTATAAACCTACCGGTTGGAAAGCTTTAACTCCAGCTGAGCAACTTAATATTTCTTCTGCACGCAAACACCTAGATAAACTCCTTGAACAAGAAGATCTTGAAAGGCATATCAACTTTCAGGCTCTATTAAGAAAACATAAAGCTTGGAAAAAATACCGCATAAATTACTTTTTGAAATATAAAAGTAAGTACACAACTTGCATCACCATTTATTTAAAAAAAAATAATATTAATATATTTTATTAAACCAATAAAATACACCTTTTTTACCAGTGAGCCCTCCTGTACCAGAAACCACCGCCACTGAAGTGGATCTATTAGATCAGGAAGTCCCAGACCTCTCGGGACGCCCTGAAAATATTGATTGGACGGGTGAAGACCTCATTGGAACCCACCAAGACCCCGTAGGATTACCTACTAGAGATCAATTCAACCCCAATAAGGTCTTAGTACCTTTGAATATCAATTTAAGTGAGTTTTGAAACAAAACTTACTTTTACGGATTTTTTCTGTAAAAACACTTATAAACATATTATTCTGAAAATGATCAGACGTAACACAAGAGCCTCAGGAAGAATTCCCTCCTATGGATCTTTGCCAATAGCTCTAAGTAACCGTGAGACCACCAGTAAGGACAACAATGAAGGGATTAGAACCCGTGAACCAAATTTTGATGAGCAAGGAGCAGCACCAACCACTTCTGACCTCTCCCAACCTAGAGCCGGAGAAAGTAGCAGAATCAAGCAACCCTCCTTTACAAGAAGATTCCCTGCAGCCACCCCACCAGAATCTGGCCAAGGAGTCCAGGATCAAAGATCTAGTCAAAGAACACGTGAAATATTGGGAAGAATTCAAAGAAGCCCAAGCCAAGGAGGACATGGTATCCATCAAAAAGATAATCTCCCAGGCAAAAGCCACCCAGATAGCTCTTCAGAAACTGATTCCAAGGAAAGAGGTAGAATCCTACGTAGAAAAGTGGAATCCGTAGGATCAATTAGCCCAACTGAAAGTCAAAGGATCAGGAAAGAAGAGATCCTCTTCCCATCCCAAGCCAAAGGGAAAGAAAGACTGGGACCAGATAATATCACTAGCTCAAAAGTGGAAAAAGGTTTACAACAATTAACCTCTAACTCTGATCCCAAACAGACCTCTGATGTAATTACTTCCTTTTCTAATGATATGCGTCATAATTTTAAAATTGTTTGTGAAAATTTGGATGGGGTTTACACCCAAATGGATAAATTAACCTCAGTAGTAGCCAAATTAATTAATAACCAAACAAAGACGGTAGGAATGGAAGAGATTAAAGAACACACAGAGAAATTATTGGAGACAATTAATCAAGGTAGGATCAAACAAACTCAAACAATTGGGAATATGTTATCCGGAATACAAGAAGATTTTATTATGTCTTTCCACCCCTTAAAAGAAGAATTGGCAACCACCACTAACAGTTCCATTCTATCCCTTAGTGAAAAATTGGATGTGCTCAATAAAAAAGTGGACCCGCAACTTAATCTGATAAAAAATGATCTTAGAGACTTGAAAGTCCATCTGACCAACCCCTTGGGGAGTACTAAAGAGGAACCAAAGCCTCCCAGACAAACTACTACTCCTTATGCACTACCCTTATTGGGAATACATAGGAGTGACACCTTTAGGCCTAGTCCTACTCCTGAGATGGAGCAAGCCCTCAAACTGTTACCACCTATCTCTGAATGGCCCAAGTTCTCAGGAGAAGGAGAATAAAATCATATAAATTTTATTAAATTTATTGATTACACCATTACCTCTTATGACTTACCAGAAGCTATAGCTGTAGTCCGGTTACCCAGACTATTTGAAGGAGTAGCATTGGACTGGTTTATCAGTAAGAGAGAAGAAGTAGGATCCTTACCATGGAATTCTTGGAAACTTCTGATCAAAGAACAATTTGGTTCTAGAATGTGGAAAAGTAAAATGATGAAAAATTTTGAAAATTCCTCATTTGACCCCTCCAAGGACAAACCTCACAAATGGTGCTTGGAACAGAAGAAAAGATTGTATTGCTTCTATACAGATGCTGATAAAGAGGAAGTAAATGAAAGACTTCTCAACCTGTTTCCTGGCAATCTTAACCATAACGTAAGATGTAGGATGAGCATGGATGCGGACTTGCCTACTCTAATCAATGTGTTAGAAGAAGTAATAGAAATGAATGGGTTGGACAAGAAAGCCCCTTCTAGACCCAAAGAGAACTATACCATTAACAAAACCAGAGAAAAACCTCCTCTGATAAATGCCTCTGACAATAAGAAACCTAATGAGAATAGGGATAAAGAGAGGACGCCTGCAACTTTTTGGAATTGTAACAAAACTGGGCATATGAGACAAGACTGTCCATTACCAAGAAGGAAGATAGCAGTCTTGGAAGGAGAAAAGGAGGTTGAAGAGAATCAGAACTATGAAGATATAGCTGATACTGAAGGATCTCTTTCTGAATGTGAATTGATCTTGACCAACCCTGTTAATGTTATAGAAGGGGATATAGGTACTTCTGCAGAGATCAATAACATTCATGGGGATTCTAGCCTACCCCAACAATTGGATCCTACTATAATTCCTAGACACATTATGGATGTCAAACCATTAACAGTTAAACCTATGAGTGGAAAAAGTTATACCACTGGTCAAATGTGCTATGCAACTGGGTTGTATAAAAACAGACCCATAAGGTTATTGCTGGATAGTGGAGCCTTTTGTTCATGTGTCTGTGTGGAATTCTTAAACAAATGGGACCCTAATTGGAGGGAACACCTTCTACCTGTCCCAAAAGCCAAATTCAGTTCTTGCAACTCTACTATGAATGCTATTGGAGTATGGACTGCTCTTATAATATTACCTCACAATAAAGGATCATTAAGAATACAAGTGGAGTTTGTAGTATTATTCAGCGGTCTGTGTGACTACCTGATACTGGGTAATGATGCCTTGTGTCTATATGGTATAGACGTGTTCCAGAGTAGAGGAAGATACTTCACAGTAGGAGGTAATTGGGATAAGAAGTTTAAGATATGCACTATTCAGTCTAACTTCCCCTCCTCTATTTACCAAAAGCATTTAGAAGACTTTGACCAAGAATATTTCTCTCAAGCAGCTCTGAATAAAAAACTTTCTGAGGAACAGAAGAAAGATATATTAAAAATCTGCTTTGAGAACCAGAATGCTTTCTGTACCAAAGACCATCCTATTGGTGATATTAAAGGACATGATATGGTATTAAAATTGACCATTAAGCCTCCTTATCCTCCTAACTTAAGAAGACCAGCCTATCCGTCTAGTCCTAAGTCTAGAAAAGCTCTTGAGGAACATATCCAAGAACTGATAGACTTACAAGTATTAAGGAAAGTAGGACATAATGAACAGGTAGATGTCACCACACCTGTAATCATAGCTTGGCATAATGACAAGTCAAGAATGGTAGGAGACTTCAGAATGCTCAACAATTACACTCAAGCAGATTATTATCCTATACCCCAGATTGATCATGCTTTGCATAATTTGTCCAAGGCTAAGTACATCACTACTATGGATATGCTTAAAGGTTTTCACCAGATACCAATAAGTCCTGAAAGCCAGAAGTTTATGAGAATAATCTGTCATTTGGGAATATATGAATATCTCAGGATGCCTTATGGCATAAAGAATGCTCCATCACACTTCCAGAGAACAATTGATACAGTTCTAGGTACTTACATCAGACAAGGATGGATGATGGTATACATAGATGACGTTATCATATACTCTGATGACTGGGATACTCATATGAACCAAGTAAGATTAGTACTCCAGACTATCTCCAAAGCAGGACTAAAGGTTTCCATGAAGAAATGCAATTTTGGCTACGGAGAATTGAAAGCCTTAGGACATATAGTCTCTGGTCTAACTCTAGCTGCTGATCAAAATAAGATAGCTGCAGTTATGAATAGACCTATGCCTCAAAACAAGACAGAATTACTGTCCTTCATCAGTTTCTGCAGTTATTACAGACAATATATACCAAAGTTTGCTATGCTAACTAAAATTCTGTATGAGGTATGCAACAACAATACACTATTTGAAATGACTCATGAGAGACTAAAGAACTATGAGGAATTAAAAATAGCTATGACCTCTACTCCTCTACTTATCCAACCAGATTACTCTAAACCCTTCAAACTATACATTGACGCTTGCATGGAAGGGCTAGGAGCTGCTTTACATCAGGAAAGGATAGAAGAAGACAAAACAGTAGAAAAACCCATACTCTTCATATCTAGACAGATCAAAGATACTGAGAAGAGATATGGGGCCAGTCAATTGGAATGTTTGGAACTAGTATGGGCTTTATAGAAGCTGCACTATTACTTAGAAGGCACCACTTTTCAAGTAATCACGGACTGCAATTCTGTAAGAACTCTTATGAACATGAAAACCCCCAGCAGACATATGCTCAGGTGGAAAATTGCTATACAACAATATAGAGGGCAGATGACTATAGTACATAAAGCTGGAGCTAAACATCAGAATGCGGATAGTCTGAGTAGGAATGCGTTGCCTAATGACTCTAACAATCCAGCATATGACCCTGAAGATCAAGATATCTTTACTATCTTGAATATCAATCTTTTTGCATTAAGTGCTCCAATAATGGGAATCCACTTATGTGAATTAGATACTGCTTTCTTCAACTTAGGAAGGGATAGCTACTTTCCTGAGATCAAGCTGCTGATCACCATTATGGAATGTGAATGTCACACGACCACCCCACATACTATAGGGCAATTCTTGGATGATTGTGAGCGCAAAGGAATACCAAGTGCAAGGGCAATTGCAAATAGCAAGACCCAGTTGCAAAGTCCAAACTTGGTTTTGCCACTCACAAAACAGCAATATGAATGGAAGGTGTTCCAAAGAAGGAAACTCAACCTGAGTCCGATGTGATAACTAAGTTGCAGCAAAATGCGAGAACGTATGAAATTAACTAAGTGAGGAGACAATCATCAGGCAAGGGGATAGCCCTTATAAGGTAATCCAAAGTGACTAGATACAACCTGGTGATGAGCTAACTACAGGTGAAGCGGTGAGGCAATGAATGACAGGAACGGAATAGGAAATGCAGCAGTGGTATAGATCTAAGGTCTTAGCGTAAGTGCAAGACAATAGAATCTGAGCGTACAATTGCATGACCTATTGGGATAGGAGCAAGTGACGTTGAAGGTAATGCAAATGAGAGGTAATAGTGTACGCAGGGTAGGGACTAGTCCAATTGCAAACTATACATGGTAGTGATGGCTTGGTTAGATGTAGATGCGAACTAACAAACAATTCATGACCAAAGATGGAAGTCCAAGGCTGTTGATTGGCCAGGGAAGGAGATTGGATCTCATAATGGATGGCCAACCAGTATGGAGTTAACCGCAAAGTTTGCAAGTATATACTGAGTTGGTCGCTGAGATTGGAAGGTCAGCCCAAGCCAGAGGAAATAGCGGATTGCACCATTGATGTTGTGCTTTTATTTGTGTCACGCTTTTAGACTGAGGTAGATGGTACTGAGGAGAGGACATGTCAAAGTGGTGAAGACAATAATCCTTAAGTGCAAAGCGTGACAGTAAATCCCCAGAAGCAGCTTTGATAAATAGCCTACCCCCTTCACTACTTAAACCCTATAAAGCAGGAAGTTTTACCTTTTGGGATAGTCTCCTTTACTATAGACACCAACATTCCAGCGTATTAGTACTGAGCAACAAAGAGCATATACAAAATATACTCCAGGAATACCATGACAACTTTTCATCAGGACATTTATCCACAGAAAGAACCTTAGAAAAAGTGAAACAAACTGCCTGGTGGATAGACTGGAAAGAAGTCACTACATAATATGTTACCAGCTGTGAAACCTGCCAGAAATCTAATAAAACTA
The DNA here is from genome assembly GCA_025617555.3 of Puccinia polysora. NCBI lineage: Eukaryota > Fungi > Basidiomycota > Pucciniomycetes > Pucciniales > Pucciniaceae > Puccinia > Puccinia polysora. The sequence continues at coordinate 23,784,806 of CM062638.1, read as the reverse complement.
CTGGAAAAAGGTTTGGACTCTTACAGAAGATATCTGAACCTACCACTAGGTGGGAAATTATCAACATGGATTTTCTCACTGGCCTCCCCCCTGGAGGTTATCATTCTTATAACTCTGTCCTAGTTATAGTTGACAGATATTCCAAAAAGGCACAATTCTTACCTAACCACAAGGAGGATAGTGCTATGGATGTAGCCTTACTATTCTGGAATAGGATAATAGCTGATGTGGGTATACCCAAGATTATAATCAGTGACAGAGACCCCAAATTCACATCTGAATTTTGGAGGAATCTACATGATATACTGGGTAATACCCTAGCATTTTCTACATCATACCATCCCCAAACTGACGGATTAGCTGAAAGGATGATACAGACCCTAGAAGATATGCTAAGGAGGTTCTGTAGCCTTGGTCTAGAATACAGAAACTCTGATGGTTATTGCCATGATTGGGTCAGCCTACTCCCAGCCCTAGAAATGGCTTATAACAGCAGTAAACATTCTACCACCAAGGAAGCCCCTTACATACTAGAAAGAGGATGGATTCCAAAACTCCCTAGGAATAAAGTGAACTATAACTTAGCCACTATTCATCCAACATCTCTTGACTTTAAAAAGATGATAGATGTAGCAAATAACCATGCTCAGAAATGTGTGGAAGAAGCTGTTGAATACAACAAACAAAGATGGGACAAATCCCATAAAGAACCTGACTTTAAGATAGGAGACCAGATCTTGATATCTACAAATAACTTCAACAACCTGGCAGGCAACAGGAACCAGAAACCAGCTTTTTTTGGACCATTTTTTATCAAGAAGATGCATGGAAAAAATGCTGTGGAAGTAATCTTGAGTGAAGAATTATCAAGAAAACATCCGGTATTTCCTGTTAGCCTAGTCAAACACTTTAAACCAAGAGAAGGAAGCAACCTCCCTCCAGCAATAGTTCAAATAGAACCTGACCCTGTAAAAGAAAAAGGGAAAGTCAGCAGGATATTGAGAGATAAGAAAGAGAGGGTACAAGGAAAAGACATCAGACTATACTTAGTAATATACAAAGGGGAATCTGCAGACAAAGATGAATGGTTACCAGAAAATAATATACCTGACGGACCAATACAGCTCAGAAATTACAGAGTCAGTAAAAGGCAATGAAGCACCTATGCAGTTAATTTTTTTCTCCCAACTTTCTCCAGATTTTTTTCAGATATGACCATATCTTGGAGTGGGGGAATGTCAGCTTGATACTATTGCAGAGCAAGCTGCAAAAGTAAATAAAATAACATAAAAATAGTAATAATAAAACTAAACTAAGAAGGAGTAAGAAAACCATAAATATTATTACAGAAATGGATTCTCCATCCAAAATTAGGTAGGGTCACTCAATGACCCCACCCTTGAAATCAAACTCCTTATATTTTTAAAATAATTAAGAAAAAAAGAACCAAAATACTACGGCTCCAGTATTGAGCTTTTTGGCCAATTGCATATTTCACACACCATGTCATGTATAGGTTTCACACCTAAAATTCAGTCAGAATTGAGGTGTTGTGTATATTTTAGGAGTTACGGGCGGAAATGTGTTTTGTCACAATTCCCGCACGCAGCCGCGGCAGCCACAGCACCCACGCGCAGCTGAGATACAGCCGTGTCAACCCGTCAGGGTCGTGTACGTAGCCCCGGGCCTCTGACAAGTATGCAGCCGCGGAACTACGGGCTGACATAGTGACAGGCGGCCCAGGTACCACGTAAACAGGCTAAGACATACACGGGAACTTGTTACATATGTATTAAAGGTTCCCATGGATAGTAGACCGTCTAATTATACATAATATTATATAAAAATACCTAAATAATCTTTACACATATTTCTTTTTTAATATAATGCAAAGAATCAAGAATGTCAAAAATAAGACAATGACAGCTTCAAAAAATGTATTAATTACTTTAATATACTTTTATGAGAATTACTATACATCAAAATCTTTGTGACATACTAACGAAGATAATGATGTAACAATATTACATGAATTCCCATGACTTATATTTTTAAGTAATTATCTTAGCTAATCAACTGGAACTCGTAGAAAAAGATTAAAAACAATATTATGACCTTTTACTCCAGTTATATGATACATAATGAGAACTTACCTGAAATCAAAATGTCCGTAGAGATGTCTAATAATATAATTATCATATCACAGGGAACATATACTAAGGATAATTAATTAAATAATACATAAATAGGACAGATTAGTGTTATTCACACAACCTAATGTCCATTATAAGGTAGAATAATTTCCATACCCTAAAGAATTAGATGCTACCCGGGCTATAGCACCAAGGGTACATGACAGGCTACCCCTGGTTACCCTGCTAGCCTTAGTGTCCGTCCCTTTGAGCACCTACAACCCTCAGAAGGACCATATTGGAACCCCAAAAACTATAAATACAGAGCTCTTTTGAGGATGTTGTTGGGCAGAGACCCAGTAATATTCATATCCAGACGCCGTGCCAAGGAAATCAAATACTTATAAGAGATAAGTAAGTGATTTATGGCAATTTCTGATCAGTAATATCCGTCTTCAAACCTCTTTTTATCAATTAAAACTGCTGAACAACCTTATAACCCCAGTATACAGGTTTAACCCATCAGCACTCATCCCAAACAGATACCCAAAGGATTGAATAATATACCAGTGAGTCTTTTTATCCTTTCTCTGTCGTGGTAGCTTGGCTACAAGTCCCTACCACTCCATTGTGTATTTTATATACATATTATCTTTGGGTATAATAATCTTTAAACTAAAGAACCCAAAGTAACCAGGACTACGTGTTTTCATACTGAAATCCCTGAAGAGAGGTGTTAAAGATCCCCAATATAATTGTGGCCCCTCTATAAATATTTAATTATCAATTTTGATTCAAAACAATAAACAATAACCAAACCATTTAACCTTGCAATAAGCTTAATTCAAGTATTCTACGGATTTTTGCTGCAATTATTCAATAATATATTTATTATTTACAATATCACCTCTGGTAGCTAAAGGATAGCAAGGGTCTTGGTATCCAGGAGGCTGACACTTTGAGAACAGTATCTCTTACTTGTACCAAATGGCAAAGAGCCAAAATTCACTCAGAAAAACAAACACAGCAGCCTTAACTTGCCACATGCACGCCATTGGATTTTATGCTGGAAGTGATAAAGGTTCCTCTTCAGGTTTGTCCAATTGTTCATTTCAGATTTTGTCAGAAAATTAAAAAAGTTGAATTCATGTTGACAACCACAATTCACTCAGCAAAATTAACAAAGCAGCCTTAACTTGCCATATGCATGCCACCAGATTTTGTGCTGGAAGTGATAAACGTGCCTCTTCAGGTTTGTCCAATTGTTTATGTCAGATTTTGTCAGAAAATTCAAAAAGTTGAGTCCATGTTGAATTCAAATCAAAAAAGGGGTCTATTCTTGAAAACCTTGTTTGGATGAAGAGACTATCAAGAAGGATGATGAACTGTGGGAGAATCTTCCTGCACACAAAAAATTCATCTTTGAAAGAATCCAATCACTGTGTAATTCAGCTCATTCTCAAAACAAGAAATTTTGGGATCAATATCTGATCCCAAGCTGGTCTTCATCTGAGTGAATGGAAACTGAGCAAGATTTCAGCATGTTTTCCAATGTGGTTGTGACATTTGATTATTTCTCAAAAAAGCTCCATACTGATAAGAATGATTTAAATGGTTTTACATATGGTATATTTTCTTCCATCAACAGATCTCCAGGACAGCCTATCCTTCCTTGCTGAAATGATTTGGGTCATGGTTTATCTTTTCCAAAACTTGGTTGTATTTTTGAATTTTCAAAAGCTGAAGGCATTATTGAAATTCTTTGGCAGACTCAATTTTTTGATCATCAGACTACATTTCCTCCTCCTAGTTTATAAAACGCTTCAACCCACACTCAATTTGGCTGCTCATTCCAAATTGATAAAAAACTAGCCTATGTATCTTTAAAAATCATAAATTGTAGTCCTTCAAAAATTGATGAACCAATTTTGGGAAAGAAAGCCAGATATGGCTGATGTTGTTTCTACCGTATGTTCTTTCATTTTTGGAATTTTTATCTAAGTAATAAATCAAATATTTATTCAAGACCATTAATTGAGGAATCTCCTTGAGTTCCTCCACCTGAAGGAATCTGGATCAATGGTGGACCAAGGAAAACACAAAAGAAATCTATCCTCCCTTGCTGGTAGTTTACTTCTGCCAGAAATGGTCTGAATATGTTGGGCTACAATAAAAGCAGATTGTTTCAGAAACTTGTGAGATCCATGATGATGAAATGACACCAATGACCTGTAAAAGAAAATCCAATTTGGTGCATTATGGCAAGTTACTTTTTCATTTCATCCAAGAAATATGTGGATGCAATTTGCTTGTATGCTATCAGTGCTGGTTACAAGAGGATCATCAAATGATAAGTTGGTGAAAGATGAGATGTGATACTTTTACATGAGGGGTGGGTTTTTCTGTAATGGAACCTGAGACATTTGTTCAATGATGACATTCCTTGATGACTAGCCCTATTCCAGACTTGACAAGATTGGATAAATTTCTTTATGAAACAAAACCACCATACTGAGAGGAAACAAATGACATGAGAAATTGGAAAGTAGAGACGGGTGAGAATAACATAGGAGAGTATAACAGGAAAAGATCCTACGCCAGAAGTCAAGAATTTAAGTGGAGATGAATGGCAGAGTTTGAGGTAGGTGTATTCAGAATAGTTTGAGTTGAGGGTTGAGGCTAATTGAAGTAGTCTGAGGGTTAGATTTTAAATAAGATTGAGAATCCGGAAGTGTTGAGTCTTACCAGTCAGAGATGTCTATTTGGAAGATGTTGAGGCATGAGACAAGGAAGAGATAGGAGATAGTTGATTATGAACCGCGGCTTAGATATTCAAGGCAGATAGGTAATAAGGTGGTGAACGGTTTGAGAGAATAAGAAATGAGAGACGCGGAGAAGAGAAAGAAAAGAGGCTAAAGAAAAGGAAAGTATTGAGAAGTTGCTGAGAAGAATCCAGGAGGAGAGCGGGAGTGAGAAAGAAACCAGGTCAAGAGAGATGGGCGCCACAGGAGACACTGTGGGTGAGAAGGAAGGCGCGCGGGAGAGCAGAGGTCCCGCGGGAGAGCAGAGGTCCCGCGGGTAGACCAGATGATGTGAAATGTGAGGAATGTGAAATCTCAACACCCCTTGTGACTGGGAAGAGGAGAACTTGCTGAGGATTTGGAGGGAAGTTTAGTAAAAATCTTGTCTTGGAGCATTTTGATGCAGTTGATAGAGGGGGATTTGGTCAAGGAATCGGCTAACATGTCCTCCGTGGAGATTAAAGTGAGATCAAAGAGAGATAGATTGAAGTCTTCTCCTAATCCTTTAGTCTTGATATCAATGTGGCGCAATTTCAAGTGTGAGCCAAATTTTTTTATTTTATCTTCTAACCCTTTGTTATCACTGAAAATTTTTTGTTTTACTTCAGGATTACCATATACTTCACTAATTAGATGGGAGATCCATTTAAGCTCCAGGTAGCAGCCAATTAGCGCATTCAGTTCAGATTCAGTGCAAGAATACGTAATGTTTCTTTGTCTAGATGAGTTCCAGACTATTGTGCTGCCATAGTGAAAACAATATAGCCGTTCTGGGACTTTTGGAAGACTGGATCATTGCCCCATGTAGCATTGCTGCAGCCTGAGATCATCTCTTGAGATTGATCAATCTTAATTGTTAATTTGAAATTCCTAGTGGTTTTGAGGTATTTCCAGACCTTATGTACTTCTCTCCAGTGGGTCATGCCAGGCTTGGTATTGAACCTTGCAAGGCTAGACACCGCAAAGGAGATATCTGGCCTAGTATATTGGGAAAGGTAATTGAGGAGTCCAAAGGCGGAACGGTAGTTGATATTCAATTGTCAAAATTCATTATGATCTTCAACCGTTGCGGGTTCAAGGTGCAGATTCTGGGTCAGCCGCGAGTAGGTACCTTTGCAGTTGACAAGTCCGAGTTCCTCTAATCAGCGGTCTATGTGATTGGGTTGGCTCAAGAGGATGGCCTCCTCTGTGAATTCCATGAGCATGCCAAGGATGGTATTAGGAGGATGACATGAGCAGTTAAGAAAAAAATTTAAGAAATTGTTAGCAAAAGAATTAGATCTACCAACATGGATAAGGTCATCCACATGGAAATAAAAAATCTCTTGTAATTCAGAGTCGAGGTAGAGACACGAATTGCTAGTCAATTTGTGGAACCCTTGGGATTTAATCCAGTTAGTGAGCGTTTCATACAAGTTCTTTAGGGACTGGCAAAGACCGTATAATAATTTCTTTAGTTTTAGGTATGGCAATTTTCTGTTTGATCCTTCTGGTGTTTTGATTATTACAGTTTCATTCAACGGAGCATGGAGAAATGCCCCTTTTACGTCAAATTGAGTGAAATTCATCTTTTTCTTCAGATCTTAGATCAGTGCGAGTCGTAGAGAGCCAAGTTTTCCTGTAGGGGTCCAGGTATCTTCAAAGTCGATCCCATGAATTTGATCAAAGCCTTGGAGGCATAGTCTGGCCTTATATTTTACTGGTTTGCCGTGGCAATTTTCTTTGACTTTAAATACCCATGTCGTATTCAGGATATTGTTTGGAGTATTGTATTAATCTTCCCATACTTCCTGGGATTCTATAGATTTTAGTTCATCCTTGGAGGCTTTCTTCCACTTTGGCCACTTGGGACATTTACATGCAGCTTTATAAGACGGTGGTTTGTAGTAGTGGTGGAATCCATATCTTTGAGGCTTCCTGGTTTCTTGTCTGGGTCTTGAATAGAGACCTGATGTACTTGGTTCTGCGGCAGAGATGGGAAGTTCCGGGGGAGGAGAAGGAGAAGAAGGCGGATCAAGATCTTTGGTGTCAGAATTTGAGTCAGAGGAGTCCGGATTGGTCTCTCTGGATAGATATTGGTTATCCTTTGTAGAGAAGTCAGAATTGTTGGAGTTTGTGTTGGGCTGCAAAAAGATATTGAGGCCCAGAGATTTGAGGAGGGGAAAATCATGGAGCTGGGACTTGAGGAACTTTACATTTTTGGTTTCAACAATAGCGCCCAGGGTGTTGAGGATTAGATAAGAATGAAAGGTGGGATTGAACCCATTCAAAACACCTTTGAGCCCCTTTTCATCAAATTTTCTGCCCTTTTGTACCCAGTTTGCCAGATAGATTACAGCAGAACCTATGGGTTTCAAGTAATCAGCAGGGATTTTCTTACCAAACATGAGTTCCCAGCGAGATAGGTGTTTACCTTCTCTGGGGACTTGGTTGAGCATGAAGCAACAGCTTCTTGTTACCACGTTCCAAGAATTTTTGGGTAGTCTTGTTGAGGAGAAGGTAGCGCAAGCCAATTTAATTATGGTCCTATTTGCTCTCTCAGCTTTTCCATTGTGTTGTGAGTGGTAGGGTTTGGATTTTTGTAATTTGGTGTGTTTGGCCTTTGCAAAATACTTGAGAGTAAAATCAGTGAATTCCGTGCCCTTGTCCAAGAATATCTCTGAGGGGTAATACCCTAATTGTTTATATTTGGTTTTGAGTACCTCAATGATGATTTTGGGGTTTCATCTTTAGAATTAAGAGGAAAGGCTGCAAGGTAGCCGGAGAAATTTTCCACAAGCGTGAGGATATAGTGATGGACGGCCTTGGATTGGGGAGTAATAGGACCAATCAAATCTAGGTGGATTTGATTGAGAGATTTTGAAGCAGGAGAGGAGACATTAGAGAAAGGAGATCTGGTAATTTTGCTTCAAACACAACTTTTGCACTGGAATTGATCAAGCTCCTTGTTTTTTAATAGATTTTTTAGGAGAGGTTTTAGCGTTCAAAGTGATGCGTGTCTATACATTTTGTGCAGGTCCATTAGGGAGGGAGCTTCTTGCACAGTTGAGGTAGATGATTGATTCAATAGATTCACTATTTGATTCTGGCCTGCAGTTTGTGGTCTCTTGATGAAAAATAGACTATTGCAAATTAGGCCTTTAAGGACAGTTTGATTTCCGCGGGTAACCGTGAAGCTATCTTGTGTTTGGATGAGTGCACATCCTTTCTGAGCCAGAAGCCCAGGACTGATCAGGTTCACAACAATGTCAGGAACATACACGCAGCCTTCAAGTGTAACAACCGAGTCTTTCCACTCTAAACAAACAGTTCCCATCCCTCAAACTTTGAGCTTGGCCTCTAATTTCCCTGTGTTGATCTCGTCTAGGTCTTCTTGCAAATTGATAGATGAAAAGAGCTTCAAGTCATTGAAAATATGCACATTAGCCCTGGAGTCCAATATGAGATTGGGGGTGTTATCTGAATTGATCCAAAGGGTTAGTAGTGCATGGTAGTTGATCAATGGATTCTTTTTTATTTTATTCTTCCATTTTTTCCGTTGTTTGATCCACCATTCTGGCGCTACTTGAGGATGTAGATGAAAACATGAAGATTTGGGATGAGGTGCATTGGGATTGTGATAACCTTCTCTGCATTTGATCTTACATTTCTTTTCATTTCTATTTTTCCTAGACTTTGTTGAAACAAGAGAGATATCAGTTGATGTTTTATTTGTCTTGCTCTGAGCCATTCTTTTGTTGTTGTATTGGATACAATGATTGAAGACAACATCAACCATCAGGGATTTCTCTACGTGCATGATTTGCAGCTTAAGATTCTTGAGGACTGGCAGAAATTTGAAGAGTAGGAGATAAGCAAAAATGTCCTTGGGTAGCTCAATGCCTACATCCGCCATTTGAGTAATAGACTTCTGCATTTCCGTAAAAAACCCCTCAACAGCATGTTTGTTAAAGACTGAATGGAGAAAGTGGTTGAACACTTGAGCTCAATTTTCAGTTTCAGATGATGCAAATCTTTGAGTGATTTTGGCCCAGAAAAGCTTTGACAAGGTTATATTGGTGTTGTTTACAAAATTCACATGGGTTGTGCTATCTAGTTTGGAGAGGATGATTGCCCTAATTTCCCTGTCTTTTTTGACGGACATTTGACCGGCGTTCTGGATAATGGAATCTTTGATATCTTTGAGATTGAACAACATTAACATCTTGTCCTGCCATATTGAATAGTTTTCTTCATTCAAGGGGGGAATAGCGTCAACCAAGTCCTTGAGTGCCACTTGATGGAAGTAGTTGGCCGCTCCAGCTTGTTTTTTCATAGCTCATTGGTTGGGTTGTTGGGTTTTGGCTTTTAACCGTGACAAGATTGGCTAAATTTCTTTATAACACAAAACCAGCAGACTGAGAGGAAACAAATGACATGAGAAACTGGAAAGTAGAGACGGGTGAGAATAACATAGGAGAGGATAACAGGAAAAGATCCTACGCCAGAAGCCAAGGAGTTAAGTGGAGATGAATGGCCGAGTTTGAGGTAGGTGTCTTCAGAAGAGTTTTAGTTGAAGGTTGAGGCTAATTGAAGGAGTCTGAGGGTTACATTTGAAATAAGATTGAGAATCCGGAAGTGTTGAGTCTTACCAGTCAGAGATGTCTAGTCTGAAGATGTTGAGGCATGAGACAAAGAAGAGATAGGAGATAGTTGATGAAAAACGGCGGCTGAAATATTTGAGGCGGATAGGTAAGAAGGTGGTGAACGGTTTGAGAGATTGAGAAAGGAGAGACGCGGAGAAGAGAAAGAAAAGAGGCTAAAGAAAAGGAAAGTATTGAGAAGTTGCTGAGAAGAATCCAGGAGGAGAGCAGGAGTTAGAAAGAAACCAGGTCAAGAGAGATGGGCGCCGCAGGAGGCGCCGTGGGTGAGAAGGAAGGCGCGCGGGAGAGCAGAGGTCCCGCAGGGAAAGAGAGAGCAGAGGTCCCGCGGGGAGACCAGATGATGTGAAAGGTGAGGAATGTGAAATCTCAACAATACTCAAGTTCATTTTTTTTTCTTCCAAAATGGCTGCCCTCCTTCTGAGGCCAGAACTAGTTCAATGCATTTTTCTATTTTTATAATTTTTACCTACTCTTTTTTTTCTACATTGCAGAAATAAGCCTGCCTCTTTCCTTGGCTTCAAGATTCTGCCTCAAAAAACAAAAAAACCTGCCCTCATGAACAGACCATGGTTGGTGATCAACACGTCAAGCAAGTATGAGTATTTTGACTTTTTTTTTTCCTTGCCATGGTCATTTGATAAAGTTTTGAGTAAAAAATTGACCTTTTTCCTGTGGTAAATACATGTCCTCTCATGGCTTAATTTTCATAAATTAATTTGTGATTCAGTGACACTTTGCTCTGTAACCAGGGCTGGTATTCAACACATCTGAGGTTTTTGATTGCATGCCTTGTTGACTAGCCCTGTTCCCACTCAAATTCATGTCTTTTTTTTTCTTCCACATTGGATGCCCTCCCTCCTGCTCAGGCCAGAACTATCTCAATGCATTTTTCTATTTTTATAAATTCCACCTAATCTTGCTTTTCTAAATTGCAAAAAGAAGCCTGCCTCTTGCCTTGGTGTCAAAATTCTCCTTGAAAAAATAAAAGAAGCTACCTTTTTGTGTAGACAAGGGATGGTGATCAATAAATTTAAGTGAGGATATTGACTTTTTCTCTCCCTTCTTTTGTACTTTTTTCTTTCTTTCCTCTCTTTGCTATTTTTTCAGCTTTGATTGCAAATATTTTTCATTTTTGGAAATTTGAAAAAACAATTTTGGCTTGGCTCTCTTTATTTTTTCCTGATTGAAATTATAACTATAAAAAATGTAATTACACCAACATAGGTTATTTAATAAGAAATCAACCAAAAAAAAGCCTTGAATGGCTGATTTATATAAGGAAATATTTGTACATTTTATGAGAATGGTGTGTTAGTATTATCCTAAATACACGTTTGTGCATTTTATTTTGGGCATTGAATAAGAGGACTTACCCAGTTTTTGACAAGTTAACAGAAATTCAAGTCTGGAAACAATCAGCCTCTTCTGGAATATTTGAATTTCACTTTGAAGGAATTCCCAAAAACCAAATGCAGTAATTTTTAGATGATTTGTGGACTTCTTGTGAAGCAACAGCTTTCCTCATATCTAGCTTTCCCTTGAAAATATATTATGAAATAATTTTCCAGAAGTTCAGAAAATGATGATCTCTAGTTACAAAATTTCTCAACCTGCTGAAGTTTAATGATAAGATACAGAATCACATAACCCTGAGATATCAATGGGATAAAAAAATGCAACCTGAATACAGTTTTTTGCCATTTTTCTATTGTGAAACCAATAAAAAATTAGGAAATATTCCAGAACTGTAAAAACAACAAATTGACATTTCAACAGATTCTGATAATTATTTCACGCATAAATATGAACCAGAAAGGTCCAGCTGATTGGCAGAACTAAGAATACTTGCTGAACTAGCTTTGGCCAGTCTTCTAGCCTTAGACCACAAGCACAACCCTCTTTACATGCCCTGATAATGTCCTCTTACCCAAAAAGGTATCTATAAAGCCCTTTTTGGATGATTTAAACAAAAGTATATTTTAAATCATCAATCCAGATCCATTTATATCAGTGATCAAGTGTTTATGAGAGATAGAAAATTTATTTATGGCCTCAGTCTGATAGTATAACTATTAATTCTAAACCCCATCATTAATTCATTGAAGAATATCAGCAAAAACCCCAACAATTGTCCTGAGACCCTTTCAAACCATTGATTTTGGCAAGAATCTTGGAGTGCCTGCTTAAAGTAGTAGGTTTTTTCCTCCTTGCCTCCAGGCATAAGTAATTTGATACATCCATTCCCCCCATTCCCCTTGAGTAAACCACTTTTGAGTAATCACTTAGGACCTCATTGTCAAAAGTTCTTTACACAGCTCAAAAGAGCCCCTTGAAGAGAGTCTGTTCAAATAAATATCCCCAGTCTTGTATGAGCTTTGGACCCTATTTGAAAATATATTTAAACCATTTTAACCAAACTAAACTCCAAACTGTGCACTTTCTCTTATTATACCAATATTCTTGAGAATTTTACGTGTTTTGTTGGAATTATTATTGTTCCAACACCAAAATCACTTGTTGTAGCTAAAGGAATTTAAAGTTCCTGTTATCAAGAAGCTGACACTGGAAGCCTCTCAGGATCATAAGCCAGCTCTTTTAGTGCATTTAAAGATCAACTGTAGAAATCAAACATTCCTCTTTTTATAAAAAGAAGAGCTTTTGTGAAAGGGTTTTGGTTGGCTGTAATTCCTACAGCATGCAATAGCAGGATGTTGTACTTATTTTTTGATATGTACAGTAAAACATAGCAATATGATGGAATTATTTTGAAAAACTATAATGACTTGGGGTGCTCCAAGAATAGGGCCTCCAAGTGACCCTCTTGACTAAATTTTTCTCAATGAACCCAACCTGAATCACCAAGTTGTTCAAAGAGGACCACTATAACACTTTTTCCCTTGATTTCTGCAAGTTCTTTGTTATGCTCAGTGTTATAGATTGTTTGGTCATCAACAAACTCACTTCCATCAAAATTTTTCAGCCTACTAGATTCCAAGAAACTCACTCCTTCTAGCTATCAGAGCTAATAGAAATTATGGAGTAAAAATAGGATAAAATGCCAGGTATATGATTTGGCTAAAAAGGGGTAAATTTTGTCAGCTTGCTACCATTGCAGAGCAAGCTACAAAAGTAACAGAAATCAGATAAAAATAAGAATAATAAAATTAACCTAAGAAGGAGTAGGAAAACCATATATTTCATTGCAAAAATAGATTATCCACCCAAAATTAGGTAGGGTCACTCACTGACCCCACTCTTGAAATCCAACTCCTTATATTTTTAAATAATTAAGGAAAGAAAGACCAAAATACCACATTTAACTTTTTGGCCAATTAAATATGTCACATGTATTGTCACGTATAGGTTTCACACCTAAAATTCAGTCAGAATTGAGGTGTTGTGTATACTTTAGGAGCTACAGATGGAAATGTGTTCTGTCACAATTCCCGCACGCACCTGAGGCAGCCAATGCACGCGCGCGCTGCTGAGCTACAGCTCTGCCACTCTGTCAAAGTTGTGTACACAGCCCCGTGCCTCTGACAAGTACACAGCCGCGGGACTACGGATTGACAAAGTGACAGGCGGCCTGAGAAACTTAGGTACTGCCTAAACATGCTACAAACCACAGGGGAACAGTCTACATACGTAATGAATTTTCCTGGGGATAGTAGATAGTCTAGAATTACATAAAATTATATAAAAATACCTAAATAACCTTCATACGTATTTTTTATTAAATATGATTCAAAGCACCAAAAATTTGAAAAATAAGATAATGACTAATTCTAAAAATATATTAAAATACTTTAATATACTATTATGAGAATCTCTAGACATCAATATTTTTGTGAAATTCTAAGAAAACTTATGATGTAAAAATATTACATGAATACCAATGATTTAAATTTTTAAGTAATATTTTAGTAAAATCAATTGAATTTTGAAAATAAGGAGTAAAATCAATATCATGACTCTATTACAATCATTTAGTACATAATGAGAACTCACCTGACATCAGTATACCCGTAGGAATGTCTATTAAAATAATTATTGAATTACAGGGTGTTAAAATATGTATGCACTTATGCGTCTGCTAGGTATAAGTGTAATCCAAATGGGATGAAGATGTGGGCCTCTGGGGCCCATTGGACACACACACCAACCATACAGGCCTGTGTGGATTTGACGGATTTGGGGAAACTGGCCTCAAAACGCGTGAAACAGGCCTATTGATACAAGGGCCCTAACGGGCCGGCTGGGGTATATGGGGGAATACAGCCAGATGGGCTTGTATGAACATTATTAGGCTCAAGGTTTATTTTGGACATACTTTGCCAGACAGGCTGGCCCGCCAAAGTATGGTTTACTCAGTTTTAGGGCTTGGGGCTTCCCATTTTGGCCGCCGCCCATGTTGGGGCCCACTTGGGGCCGCTGTTTTCACACACGGCCCATTTACGGGGCCTGATGGACCGTGCAAGGCCATTTTAGGGAGCAGTGTGGATGCTGCATGGGGTGGGGGCCGGCTGTTGGAGCCACTGGGATTGTGCCAACAGCCACAGCTCCTCCCCCTCCCCTTGCTTGCCATTGCAAGGGGCAGGGGGAAGGCTGGCTGGGTTGAACCAGCCAGCAACCAGTTGCAAGGTGCAACGGGTCAGGGTGGGGGGATTTCATTACCCTCCCACCCAGAAGGAATGACAAGGTTTCTGGCCGGGACAAAGCAACCAGCGGTTGGGGGGACCTGACCACCCCTCCGACATCAAAGCAAAGGGCAAAAAAGGGGCGCTCCCCCCCCCCTTTACCAAGGGGGAGGAGCAACAGCTGGAGGGGATTTGACCACCCCCCAGCCCACCTTACCTTGACAATTCCCTGGGGGTATCAACCCCCAGGGCCCCTGGTAGGGGGATTTGACCCCCCCCCCCCTCCAGGGATCTGTGAGAAGTAGGGGGGGACAGCCTGTCCGCTGGTCACCCCCCCCCATGTGAGGATGAGATTGGGCCCAGGTTTGTCCTGGGTCCCACCTGGCCACTTTTATGGCCAGGGGCTGGTTGCATGAGGCAACCAGCCAGCCTGTGAGGCGACAACCAACCAGGGATTGAACACAAGGGGGCTGTTTCAGCCCCGTAACAGTGGAAACACCAGAAAGGACCAGAATAGACTGGTTTTAAGGGTACAGGGACTGACGCCATGCGGGCTGATGTAGTCCAAACCAAGTAACAAAGCCTGTAGAGCCTGTGGAGCTATTTTTGGGCGGAAAATTTGCCTTTTGGCTTTTTTTATCATGGGCTCACAAGAGGCAAATATTTTTGTACTTAAGGAGCTCTTCTCCCTGCTGTTTTCATTCATCCATTCATCATCCAATCAAATTCATCACCAATATCATCAAACATTTTTCCCCATTGTGAGAGCCCATCAGCAATTACTGACAAAAGGTGTCCAGAATTTCTTTTGCTTTAAATACTGCTCATAAGCCCAAGCTAATTGCTGGCCATAATTGTAACTCATTATCAGTACCAACATCATCATTACTTCCAAGCCATTTAGACCCCTGTACCTCACTCTGGAAAACCTCAAAGACATCAAGTTTTCCAAGAAGATGTCCTATATCCCTGATTTTAGCTACACCAAGATAGTTCTGAACAGTCAGGATTATAATTCTTGGGCTTTCCTTATGGATAGTGAGATGGTAAACATCTTTTTTGGGGAGATAATGGATGCAGATGACACTTTGATCAGTTCAGAAGTGGAGAAAAAGTCTTATCATCTCATCCTCAGGCATCTTGATGAGAATCATGTGAAATGGGTTGCCAATACTCTTAGGGAAGATGAGAGAAGGAGGGGCAGCATCCTTTGAAATTTGCTTAAGTCCAAATATTCTGGTGATTCCATTCACCAGAAGGGTATAGCCTTCAATCAACTATTCAATTTACAATATTTGAATTGTAAGCAGTTTGTTGCAGAGGCTAGGTCTAGCATAGCCAAGTTTAAGTCATCAGGACTTAACATTGATCCTGAATGTTTTTCATTCTTAATCCTCCAGAAGCTACCAAAGGAGTTTCATTCTTTAGTCAGAATTATTTCTCAATTGGATCCCCTTCCTGGGGAGGAAGATGTGCTGAAAGGGATTGAAAAGGATGATCTTCAGTTGAAGATAAAGGGGGGCTCTGGAACAGCCCTTGTTGTAAAGACTGGAAAATCTTGCAAGAAGGAAAAAAAGCATTTGTCCAAGGTCTTATGCTATAATTGTTAGAATAAGGGGAATTATGCTAAGGATTACAAGGAGGCCAAGAAGAGGAAGAAGTCCAAAGAGAATGACAAGGAGGTCAATCTCACAACAGAAAACGTTGCAAGGGTGGTGTTTGATGGTCCAATGGAAATGGTTGTTGGCAAAAAAGGTCCCAACAAGAAGGCCAAAATTGATGAGGATCAAGAAATGGACTTGATTTATTTTGAAGTGAGTAATCTTAACCTCAAAGATGAGAACTTATCAGTGACTGATAAAACTTCTTTCCTATTAGGGGGATTGAAGGAGGATGTTCTTGTTTTGATTGATTCTGGCTGTACATATCACATGTTCTTTGAACCAAATTGATTTTCAAAGCTTATTCATTATGATGGAATTGTAAACATTGGACAGAAAGGCAGAAAAATTCTGATTAAGGGAATTGGAAAATTCATTCTTTCAAATCACTTGCGTTTCAAAATTTGTTTTGAGAAAGTGTTATATGTACCAGAGTTGCCTTATAAACTTGTGTCTATTGGAGTGTTGTGAAAAAGAGGTTTCCAGATTTGTTATCTTAAAGAAGATAGGTTTGTTATTGATATGGATGGGGAACTGTTCTTAGCGGACAGGTTTGGAACAAGCTTTTGTGGGCAAGCTTTTTAAAAATCTCAGCTCTGAGCACTTTTGATGACAATAGAATTGGCCATAAGGTAAAGGATAGAAACTGTGTGAGTTTTACCTTGGGGGCTAAGACTAGAAATGTCTTCTCAAAGAGTATAGATTGCACTGATGCTCCTAGAGAGGAATTTTCTATTGATTTGGCAGGGCCATTCACACTGGGGTCCCTTGGTGGGGCAAGATACTTCATCAATTTAGTTGATACTGCAACTAATTATGTTTGGGTTAAACCAATATAATCTAAGGATCAGACCACAGAGGAGGTTTCTGTAATCTTCAAAGTCTGGAAACAGAATGGTCTAATGAAGGAGATCAAGAGTGTTATCACCAATGGAGGTGGTGAATTTTTGAGTAAAGATTTTGAGAGGTTATTTAAAGATTATGGTATCATTGATATATTCACTAATGCAAGTACTCCACAGAATAATGGAATAGCTGAGAGAATGAATAGGAATTTACTGGACAAGGTCAGAACTATTATGTCTTAATCTGGTTTACTAAAGTTCTTATGGGCTGGGTTGATGTGTACAGTCTGTCTGTTGCACAACACTGTAAGTGTTAATGGGAAGAGTCCTCATTATCATTTTTGAAAGTTATACCCCAAAAAATCACACCTAAGAACAATTGGTTGATTGGTGTATAATAGTGTCCACCATAATGAGATGGTTAGAAAATTAGACCCTAGAGCCAGACCAGGGGCACTTTTAGGCTATGATTTAATAAGTAAATTTTATAGGATCTATTTTCCAAGGACAAGAAAGGTTATCCATAGTAGGGATGTAAAATTTGATGAAAGTACCTTCCCACTTAAAAGGAGTGAAGATGTTGTTGTGAATAAGCCACAGCAAGAAATAGAATTAGCACCTATTTCACCAGCAGAAGCTGAGGAACATGTGGTTCCAGAAGATGAAGAAATGGTAGATTTTCCACCAAAGGGTTTAGTACCCGCTTCAGGGGAGTCCTTTAATTCCAAACCTGATGAGCCTCCACCTCCAGTTAGAAGGAGTGGAAGGGTTAGAGTGCCAGTTGGTGGGTACAGGGAATGGAAGTCCCATTATGCTGCCGCAGGATATGAGGAAGATACATTTCAGGAACAGTGTATGCTCAATGAATTCCTAGAGTTGAGTTCAGAAATGGGTAAAAGGGTTAAACCAAATAGCTTTGGCCAACCTATGAATTCTGATGAGAGAGCCAACTGGAAGAGTGCTATTTTCAAGGAATTTGATTCTCTGGAGAATTATAGTGTCTTTGAAGTAGTTGAGCGGGATTCTGTTCCAAAAGGAAAGACCATTGTGGGGTCTAGATTGGTGTTAAACAAGAAGTTTGACACAAATGGAGTCTTGAAGAGGTTCAAAGCTAGATGCTTGCACAGGGCTTCAAGCAGAGAGATGGCCTTGATTACTAAGAAACTTTCTTGCCAACTGGAAGGCAGTCCACCTTTAGGTACATTATTGCTCTGGCAGTGGAGTTGGGTGAAGAAATCAGACAAGCTGATTTTGTATTAGCATACTTGAATGCAAAACTTGTAGAGGAGGAAACTGTTTATATGTCAATTCCTGATGGTTTTTGTGAATGGTTAGTAGAGACTAAACCAGAAACCATGAAGAAAATGTGTGTTAGAAGTTTTCTTTCAGAAGATCAAGGGGAATATGTCCTCAAGCTGTGTAGATCCTTGTATGAATTGAAGCAAGCAGCTAGGTTGTGGTATAATACCATGAGTGAGAAACTGATACAGATTGGTTTCAAGAATTCTGAGGTCAACCCTTGTCTCTTTTTGAGAAAGTATGCAATTTTGTTTGTATGGGTCAATGAAATTATCATTATTGGAAATGGTAAAGAGAGAGTCATGGAGACACTCAAAAAGGAATTCAAGATAAAAGATCTTGGTCTGGTGCAACAGGTGCTAGGAATGAAAGTCAGTAAGAGCAAGAATGGTATTTAGTTAGACCAGAGCCACTAAGTAGCAGCTTTTCTTAAGCAATACGGCTTAGAAGATGCAAAGGAGTTTGGTACTCCCATGCATTCAAACATTTGTTTACAGAAGTCTACAGATGAGGAGTATCTAGAGTTTGTTCAATCTGGGAACAACTACAGGTCAACTATTGGATTTCTTAATGATTTGGGGCAGTGTACAAGGCCCAATATTTCCTTTGCAATTTGTTTCTTGTTGAAATACCAAGAGAAGCCAAGAATGAGGCATTGGTCAGCATTTAAGAGAGTTATGAGGTATCTCAAAGGAATGCACAGTCTGGGACTGTTGTAGAGACTCCTGTGGGATTATATAAATAAAAGTAGAAAATAGCTTTCTGGCAGTCCTTGAAGGGGAATTTAGTATTAATTCTACTCCTTTGGAGTATTAGTATATACTAAGAGTGGTTTTGAATTGCCTGCCCTTCTAGTACTATAGTAAGTCTGCACAATAATTTATTTAAATTAATGGCTGGTTTCTTTGAGACTTAATAGAGGTCTCAGATCAGAGCTAGATTAGTTATTAATTGTTATTGGTAGGGTTTGTTGAAGAATAGACCAACTGTATTGGACTATTGGTTAATTTATTGATCAGATATGTTTGATCTTAACCAATACCCCAATATTAAAGTTTTCAAGGGTTTATCAA
The DNA here is from genome assembly GCA_025617555.3 of Puccinia polysora. Classification (NCBI taxonomy): domain Eukaryota; kingdom Fungi; phylum Basidiomycota; class Pucciniomycetes; order Pucciniales; family Pucciniaceae; genus Puccinia; species Puccinia polysora. Next base: position 23,765,715 of record CM062638.1, on the reverse strand, counting down.
AGGGCTGGTTCAGGAGAGGACCCAAGGATGGGTTTACCCACAGGGGGCTGGGAAGAGGGAAGGTTGGTAGTTTCTTTTTGTTGTGCTCTCTTTCTTTGTAAGGGTTATTTATTAACTAATGGGTGGGGTTTCTTTAATATGGTGCTGAATATTTAGGTCACAGAAGAACCCTTATTCAAGCACCTGTTGGATTGTTTAATTGGTTAAATATGGGTAATAACTTGGTTTCTGATTTCTTGTTTCCTTTTATAACTGATTCACTACTAATATTTATCTGGGTAGGTACCACAGATAGATGGGTTGATGGGGTGAGTAGGGATGGGTGATAACTAGGCCAGATGGCATGAGATTGGATAGCTCAGATGGCATGATATACAACTTGGATAGGGCAGAGAGGCCCTCCTTAAATAGAAAATCTGGTCCTAAGGGGATGCTTAGGGCTGCCCCTGAGGGTGCTCTGGGGCTTCCCCTGTTACAGTGGGATACAGGTACATGAGACATTTTAGCTGGTTGGAAAAAGAAATTGCATGAAACTGAGGGAATTCTTCTGGTTGGACAAAAGACACTGCATGAAACTGAGGCAATTCTGCTGGTTGGAAAAAGATGGTACAGGGGTTTCATGCATGCACAGCCCTGCATAAATTGCTGTGAAGTGCAGATAAAATGTATTCCTGTGCAGTACTAATGGTTGGTCTGGTGCTACTTGATACTTCCTACATGTGTTGCTGTGCATTCACTGGTGGTTTGTTTGGTGCTACTTGCTTCTACCTTCATGTATTTCTTGTGCATTACTGGTGGTCTGTTTGTTGCTGCATGTTCTTGGCTGCCTGCATATATTTCTGGGTAGCCCTGTGGTACTTGTACTGGTGGGTTGTTTGGTATCACATGCTTCTGCCTACATAGATTGCTGTGAGGTTCTGAGTTTGTTTGGTACTGCATGGTTCTGGTTGAGACTGGATTCACTTCCTCCTGCCTATACTGTCCTGTATACTCCTGCATAGTCTTGTGTATGTGTATTTGCTTGCTTGTTTGGATCTGGTTGAGACTGGTTCCACTTCCTCCTTCCTATACTGTCCTGTATAATTCTGCATAGTCTTGTGTATGTGTATTTGCTTGTTTGTTTGGATCTGGTTGAGACTGGTTTCACTTCCTCCTGCCTATACTGTCCTGTATACTCCTGCATAGTCTTGTGTATGTGTATTTGCTTGCTTGTTTGGATCTGGTTGAGACTGGTTCCACTTCCTCCTTCCTATACTGTCCTGTATAATTCTGCATAGTCTTGTGTATGTGTATTTTCTTGTTTGTTTGGATCTGGTTGAAACTGGTTTCACTTCCTCCTGCCTATACTTTCCTTTATACTTCTGCATAGCCTTGTGTATGTGTATTTGAATTCATCCTGGGTGAGGTGACAGGAGCTGAACTAGTTGCACTGCCTCCCATATCTGTATTGCTGTATTCTGGCTAAGGTGACAGGGTTGGTGTATGGTTCTGGTGTTGAGGGTAGGCTGTTACTAGTATTTACTTGAGGGTTTGAAAGTTATTTCTTTATGCCTTCCACAGAGCTGTGACACCTGGTTGGGTATCAGTTTGCCACAGTTGAAGGGTTCTTGGGATGTATCTTTTAATCCATGAGAGATAGAGGGGTACTTTGGCTGAGTGAATATAGGTTATTTATGATGTAGAATCTATTTCTGAGGTTGCTTTGAGGGTTGGAGCTGTTTTTACACTAGAAAAGTGAGTCTGATGGCTATAGGACAGGTTTGGTCTACCATACTGTTGTTTACAAAGTCAGTAAACTTTGATTTGGTTGGTTATTCCAATGAAAGTTGGGCAGATGGTAACACTAGGGAATCAAAAAGTGGTTTCATCTTCTTCTTAGGTAAGAATCTGGTGTCATGGATGCCCAAGAAGGTATCAGCAATAAGCCTTTCACCAACAGAGGCTGAGTATAGAGCTTACTTAGCAGCTTCACAGGAAGCAAAATTGTTTAGAAAAGTCTTAGAGGATACACATAAGCCACAAGGTTTTGTGTTGTTGTATTCTGATAACCAGAGTGCCATTGCATTGGGGCAAAAACAAGTGTTCCATTCAAGAACAAAACATATCAATGTTCACTGTAACTATATTTGCAATGCAGTCAACTGCAAAGAGATTGTGTTGAGGTACATGCCCACTGGAGCAATTATTGAGGATATCTTGACTAAGGCTTTAGATAGGAACAAGCATCAAGGCTTTGTGACTAATATGCGGATGTCACCCCCTTTGGATTAAGGGGGTTTGTTAAAATATTTATGCACTTACGCATGTGCTACGTATAGGTTTAATCCAAATTTGATGCATATGTGGGCCTCTGTGGCCCATTGGAAACACACACAGACCATACAGGCCTGTGTGGATTTCACATGTATGGGTAAACTGGCATCAAAACGCTTGAAACAGGCATATTGGTACACAGGCCCTAACAGGCCCAGTGGGGTATATGGGGGAATACAGCCAGATGGGCTTTTATGGGCATCATTGGGCTCAAGGTTTATTTTGGAAATACTTGGCCAGACGGGCTGGCCCTCCAAAGTATGGTTTACTCAGTTTTCCGGCTTGGGGCTGCGCATTGGGGCCACCTCCCCTGTTCCAGCCCTGTTGGGGCTGCAGCTCGTGTTGCGGCCCGCTTGGGGCTGCTGTTTTTTCACATGGCCCAAAGGCCCATGAGGGGCGCTCATAGGGGGCAGCACGGCTGCTGCGCAGGGTGGAAGCCGGCTTTTGGAGCCGCGGGGCTGGGGCAATGGCCCTGGCTCTTCCCCCTCCCCTTGCTTGCCATTGCAAGGGGGAGGGGGAAGGCTGGCTGGGTTGAACCAGCCAGCAACCGGTTGCAAGGTGCAAACAGTCAGGGTGGGGGGGATTTCATCACCCTCCCACCCAGGAGGAATGACAAGGTGGCTGGCCACAACAAAGCAACCAGTGGCGGGGGGGACCTGACCACCCCTGCAACATTGAAGCAAAGGGCAACAAAGAGGCGCCCCCCCCCCCTTTACCAAGGGGGAGGAGCAACAGGCTGGAGGGGATTTGACCACCCCCCAGCCCACCTTACCTTGATGACACCCTGTGGTTATTGACCCCCAGGTCCCTTGGTAGGGGTATTTGACCGCCCGCTCCAGGGATCTGTGAGAAGGAGGGGGGGACAGCATGTCCCCTGGTCACCCCCCCCCATGTGAGTATGAGACCGGACCCAGGTGTTTCCTGGGTCCCACCTGGCCACTTGTATGGCCAGGGGCTGGTTGCATGAGGCAACCAGCCAGCCTGTCAGGTGACAACCAACCAGGGATTGAACAGCAAAGGGGCTGGTTCAGCCCTGTAACAGTGGAAACACCAGAAATAACCAGAATAGGCTGGTTTTAAGGGTACAGGGACTGACACCATGCGGGCTGATGTAGTCCAAACCAAGTAACAAGGCCTGTAGAGCTTGTGGAGCTCTTTTTGGGCGGAAAATTTGCCTTTTGGATTTTTGTATCATGGGCTCACATGAGGCAAATCATTTTGTACTTAAGGAGCTCTTCTCCCTGCTTTTTTCCTTCATCCATTCATCATCCAATCAATTTCATTGCCAATATCATCCAACCTTTTGCCTCATTGATAGAGCCCATCAGCAATGATTGACACCAGGTGTCCAGCATTTCTTTTGTGATGAAATAGTTTTAAATTTCTTAGAAGAAACAAAACCAGCGGCTAGAAAAAGTAGCGGAAAGGAAATAAGAAACTAGAGATCACGCAAACAAGATGACAAGGAATGGAAAGAAAACCATACAAGTTAGACCATAATCAACGGTCAAAGAAAAGTTGGCTATTCGGGTTTGAGTGAGAGGTTGAGGCATGATCAGATCAGATAAGGATGGACGTTGAGGAGATGGGCTGAACAGAATGAAGAGTCAGATCGGATGGTTGAAAGCGGCAGTTGATTTGGAGTCTTACCAGTCAGAGACTCGTTGTTGAATGGCTCGCGATTGTAGGGCTTATGATTGTAGGTTGATGGGACAGAATCAGAAGAAGAGGTTTGATGAGAAGGAAACTAACTGGGAGAAGGAGCTTGAGAGACAAAGAACCAGAAGAAGAAAGTAGACAATCTACAGGTCAACCAAAGAAGAGATTGAGAATTGGAAGTTAAGATGAGAGAGCAAGACATTCGGGCATTCCCCGTTCCGGGGTAAGGCGGAGCGCCCGCAAGGTCAGACAATGGTTCACTGTTGAGGGTTGAGCGTAAGAGTCCACGTAGTAGGAGGATTTATGGAAAGTTAACACCCTCTGTGACTGGTAAGAGGAGAAATTCAGGAAACAGAGGAATTGGCGAAAATGGTCTGTTGTAGAAGCTTAAGGGCGCTGATGGAAGTGGCCTAAGTCAAAGGGTCTGCTATCATCTTCTCTGTAGGGACAAGAATAAGGTTGAATTTGGATAGGGAGAAGTCTTCGCGCACCCCTTTAGTTTTGATGTCAATGTGGCGGGATTTAGAGTGGGAGCCAAATTTTTTTATTTTATCATCTAATCCTTTATTATCTATATGTATTGTAGGTTTTACCTTGGTAGAGGGATCTATTTTGCTGATGAGGTGAGTGATCCATTTCAATTCAAGGTAGCAGTCCAGAATTGCATTTAATTCTGATTCTGTTGACGAGTAGGTTATATTCCTCTGTCTCAATGAGTTCCAAAAAACCGGACTGCTGTGATGGAATATGATATACCCCATCCGAGACTTGCAAGAGGTAGGTTTGTCTCCCCAAGTAGATCACTGTACCCGGATATAATTTCTTTTGATGAGTTGTATTCAATTGTTAATTTGAGATTTCTTGTTGTTTTCAAATACTTCCACACCTTGTGCACTTCCTTCCAATTTGTCAGACCAGGTTTTGTGTTAAACCTAGCTAGAATCAATACGGAAAAAGATATTTTGAGCCGGGTATATTGAGAGAGATGATTCAAGAGTCCAATGGCTGATTGGTAGTTGATGTTGATCTGAGAGAACTCTGCATGGTCTTTTTTGGAGGCTGGTTCAAGATGATGATTTTGAGTGAGAGGAGAGTTGATAGTCTTACAGTCAGTAAGTCCCAATTCTTCCAGCCCCCGGCTGATGTGTTTAGATTGAATCAAATGAATCTTATCACCTTTGATTTCCAATAGCATGCCAAGAATGGTATTCGGAGAGTGACAGGCTGAGTTTGAGAAACTTTTCAAGAATTTTGTAGCAAAGTTGTCCGATTTTCCTACAAGGATGAGTTCATTGACGTGAAAGTAAATGACCTCTCCCAATTTTGGGTTGAGATACAAACACAGATCACTGGTTGATTTGTGGAAACCTTGTGATTTGATCCATCCAGTTAGAGTCTTGTCCCAATTTTTTGGGGATTGCGGTAGACCATATAGTGATTTGTTTAATTCAAGATAAGGCAATTTTCAAGCAGAGCCCCCAGGGGTCCTGCTTATCACTGTCTTGTTTTATGGAGCATGCAGAAAGGCCCCCTTCACGTCAAATTTAGTGAAGGACATCTTGTTCTTGAGTCCATAGATGAGCGCAAGTCAAAGAGATCCCAGTTTGCCGGTTGGTGCCCAGGTTTCATCAAAATCCACGCCTTGGATCTGATTGAAACCCTGAACACATAGGCGGGCTTTATACTTAACTGGTTCCCCGTGACATTTCTCCTTCACCTTGAACACCCAGGTAGTGTTCAAGATATTGTTGGGTTTTTTGTAATACTCTTCCCAGACTTCTTGAGCTTCAATAGAGGTGAGTTCTTCTTCCAATGCTGTTTTCCATTTGGGAAATTTGGGGAACTTCGGAGCAGCTTTGTATGAAGGGGGTTCATAATAGTGATGAAACCCGTATCTCTGTGGTTTCCGAATTTCACGTCTAGGTCTTAGGTTTATCTCTTGAGTGGGTGGTTCAGTTACGGCGACAGGATTGGAATCAGAGATTTGAGAATTGGATGATTGAATTTCATCTTGATCTGAATTGGATTTGATTATTTGGGAGTCAGGTTCTTGGATTGAGTATTGTTTATAAACGGAAGAGAAGTCATTCTTGTTAGAATCTAAGCCAGGCTGAGAGAAGATGTCTGATCCAAGAGACTCCAAAAAAGGGAAGTTGTTTAGGCGATTTTTAATAAACTTGACATGTTTTGTTTCAACGATTCCGCCAAGCAAGTTGAGGATTAGATATGAGTGGAAGGTGGGATTAAATCCAAACAACACTCCTTCGAGACCTTTCTTGTTAAATTTGCAACCTTTCTGGAGTCGATTGGCAAGATATATAGCAGACAAGCCTACGGGTTTTAGATAATTAGTGGGAAGTTTCTTACCAAACATAACTTCCCAGGGAGAAGATTGAATACCTTCTCTCGGGATCTGGTTGAGCATGAAGCAACAACTGCATACCATAATGTGCCAGTAATTCTTTGCTAGTCAGGATGAGGAGAATGTGGCTGGTGCGGACTCTATTATAGTTCTATTCGCCCTTTCTGCTCGTCTGTTATGTTGGGAGTGCTAGGGTTCAGACATCTGGAGTTTAATATGTTTCTTCTTAGCAAAGTCCTTGAGGGTAGAATTGGTAAATTCAGTACCTTTATCAGAGAATATTTCGGCAGGGTAGTAATTTAACCTCTTATACTTGGTTTCAAGAATACTGATGATAGTTTCAGGTGTTTCATCTTTGGTTTTAAGGGTAAAAGCAGCTAAGTAGTTGGTGTAATTATTGACCAGAGTAAGAAGGTGTTGATGACCGGCTTTAGATTGAGGATTGATAGGACCAACCAAGTGAAGGTGAATTCTGTCTAGGGGTTTGCTAGCAGGGGTAGAGGAGCCGGAAAACGGAGATCTTGTAATCTTACTCTTCACACAACTATCGCATTGGAAACTGTTGATTTCCTCATTGGTATAGAGTTCTTTTATCAGAGGTTTGAGGGTCAAGATAGAAGCGTGTCCGTACATCTGATGGATATCAAGAAGAGGAAGAGTTGATCCAGGCGGCAGATTCAAAAGGTTTGCAGTTTGGTATTATTCAGCAGATTGGGGTCTTTTGACAACAAATAGATTGTCTTGAATTAAGCCTTTCAGCAAAAGTTGGTTATTTTGGACCACGGAGAATGTGTCGCGAACTTGAGAAAGGGAGCACCCATTTTTGGCTAAGAGTCCGGGGCTAATTAAGTTGACAACAATGTCCAGAACTTATGCGCAATCTTCAAGGGTGATTACCGAGTCACTCCATTCTAGCTTGACCGTTCCCGTGCCACGTATATTCAGACTAGCTTCCAATTTTCCCGTCTTAATTTCATCCTGTTCATCCTGGAGTTTGATGGTAGAGAAGAACTTCAGATTTTTGAAGATGTGAATATTTGCTCCCAATTCCAGAAGAAGGTTAGGGGTATTGTCTGCGTTGATCCACAAGGTAAGTAGAGCATGGTAATTTATTGTAGGAGTTTGTTTTGTCTTGTTTTTCCAATCATTCTGTTGTTCAATCCACCAGTCCGGAGCGATCTGAGGATGTAGGTGAAAGCACAAAGATTCTGGATGAGGAGCGTTGGGGTTGTGGTATCCCTCTCAACATTTCATTTTGGTCCTTTTCTCGTCTTTATTACTTTGAGTTTTAGTAGCAACCGGAGAGACTTCAGTTGAGGATTTGGTGGTGGTTGATTGAGCTTTCCTCTTGTTACTGTATTGAGTGAGGTGACTGAAAACAACGTCCGTAGTCAAATGTTTTTCAAAATGCATAATTTGTTGTTTAGGGTTTTCAAGGATGGGGGGAAATTTGAAAAGTAAAAGATAAGCTAGTATATCTTTAGGTAGTTCTATGCCAACGTCTGTCATTCTTGTGATGGCCTTCCGCATTTCAGTGATAAATCCTTCAATGGCGTTTTCATTGAATGCCAAATGAAGGAAGTAATTGAATACCCTAGCTCAATTTTCTGTCTCTGAAGACGCAAATCTTTGAGTGATCTCTGCCCATGAATGTTTCAAAGAAGTGATATTAGAGGAGTTGACAACATTGGCATGTGTTGTACTGTCAATTTTTGAGAGGATGATTGCTTGTATTTCGCTATCTTGTTTTGTTGAGATTGGACCAGAGTTCTGAGTAATAGCCTCCTTGATATCTTTGAGATCAAATAGCATAAGCATCTTGTCTTGCTATATAGAGAAATTCTCTTTGTTCAAAGGGGGTATAGCGTTGACAGATGCCTTGAGTGCCACTTGATGGAAATAGTCATTTCCTCCCACTGGTTTGTTCATGTCTTGCTGATTGAGTTTGCTCGTAGATCTTAGGCTTTTAACCGTGATGAAATAGTTTCAAATTTCTTAGAAGACACAAAACCAGCGGCTAGAAAAAGTAGCGGAAAGGAAATAAGAAACTAGAGATCACGCCAACAAGATGACAAGTAATGGAAAGAAAACCATACAAGTTAGACCATAATCAACGGTTGAACAAAAGTTGGCTATTTGGGTTCGAGTGAGAGGTTGAGGTGTGATCAGATCAGATAAGTGTAAAAGAATCAAATTGTTGGTAAAACCTGAACCTGACTGATATTCCAAGATGAGAACCAAAAATAAAGGTAAAAAACTGAGGATTCAATAAAAGAACAATGAGAGACACCAACAGGCAAACACAACTCTACAGGCCAAATTATGGCCTCTAAAGAGACTAAGTAGAGTCGGTGTACAAACAAATAAATAGCTGAGGACGACTGTTTGAGTCCTTCTAATTGATCCAACCGGAGCATATGTTCTTCCTTATACAAAGAAATGTGTGTTAACACTGAGGATGAGTTGAAAGGTTGGTGGCAACCTACGTTTGTTCCATGGATCTCTTGCCTGGCTGTCCAGTCGATTGAGAGGGAATTCTTGATGTCTTGATTGAATCTCAGTTCATGAGATGTTTTGTTGTGAGGGTTGGCGTCGGCTTGAGGTTAACTGGGCCTTGTTCAAATTTCCGGAATGAGTTTGTGATAGCTCCGCAACATGTCACATAAGACAAAACCCAATCTGAGACACAACTACAGAAGAACTACTGCAACAACTGATGAGGATAGACAAAACAAGCAGCAGTCTGAAGAAGCAACAGAGAATAAGAATAAAAGATGACAACAATGATCAAATAATGGAACAGGCTAGAAGAAGGTAGACAATTAGACAAATAATCAACACGCCGGCTCAACTCATCATCAGTGATTGGGAATCAGGAGCCAACATACTTAGCCAGTTTTGAGACTGCCATGGCACTTGCTGCCTTGGTGAGAGGATCGGCCAGCATATCTTGAGAGGAGAAAATTTCAATTCTAATTAGTTTGGAGTTCCAGTCATTTCTTAAGCTTTTCATCTTGATGTCAATGTATTTTGCATGTGACTTAGTTCCAAATTTTTTTATTTTGTTGTTCAGTCCCTTGTTATCATTTAGGTGTAGAGGGGGGTCAAACTTTGATTGCCATACTTCAGAGATGAGGTGATTTAGCCACCTGGCTTCGAGATGACTGGCTGAAAGTGCATTGCACTCAGACTCCGTTGAAGAGTGAGCTATACATCTTTGACGCCAGCTTGTCCAATAGAGACAACACCCCTTGAGCAGAGTAATAAAGCTGGTTTGAGAGAGAAAGGTGTTGGGATCATCCCCACATGTGGCATTGCTGTAAGTGACTAGGTGACTGGAGTTGTCCTTCAATTTGAAGACAAGCTTGTAATTCATTGTCTTAAGCAAGTATCTCCAAACTCAAATTACTTCATTCCAATGGACTATTCCCGGTCTTTCTGAGAACCTTGCCAAGTTTGAGAGGGCATAACTAATGTTGGGTCTGGCCAGAGTCGCAATGAAGTTTAGACGTCCAATTGGAGAACGGTAGTTGATGTTTAGTTGGTTGAATCTCTCAATCTTGTTTTTGTTTGCTGGAAGTAAGTGAGAACCGGTGGAGCAAGGGTTTGAGAGGGGTTTTGCATTTAGCAGATTCAATTCCTCGAGACCATTGAGAATGTGGTTTGGAAGTGACAAACTGATTGAGTTTTTATCTTCATCAACCTTCATTCCAAGCAAAGTGTCCACCTCGTGAGCTGACGAATCTTTGAATTTGCTCAGAAAAAGAGACTTGAATGTGTTTACCTCCCCCACCACAACTAAATCGTTGACATGAAAGAAAATTGAAGTAACTCCATCTTTGTGATGATAAAGACAGGGATCGCAGTTGCTCTCAACAAAGCCGACACTCTTGATCCAGTCACTCAGCGTTTTGTACCAATTGAGAGGCGCCTGTTTAAGGCCGTAGAGCAATTTGATGAGTTTGAGATACTTTGACTTCCTCTTTGAGCCAACGGGGGTTTGTATGTAGACATTCTCCTCTAACTGTGCATGTAAGAAAGCCCCCTTCACGTCAAATTGAAGGATTGGAAGGTTCTTGTTGACCAAGTAGATGATCAGTTCCCTGAGAGATGCTATCTTACCAGTAGGCGCAAAGGTCTCCAGGTAGTCAATCCCATAGCGTTGGTTGAACCCTTGTACGCATACCCAATCTTTGAGCAAGATAAGACCCATGTGCAGGTCTTCCTTGCGACGAAAAGCCCACGTGGTATTAAGGGGATTGGTTACTTCAGAATTGTCAGCGTCTTCCCACACACCCAGCTCTTCAGCGGTGTTGAGTTCCTTGTGGACGGGTGTAACCCATTCGGGAAGTTTGAGTGCCTCATGGATGGATTTCGGTAACTTGGTGTGATGGTAGCCTTAACGTACCGGTGGTTGGAGTTGCTCAAGATTGCAAAGCCTTGGAAGGAGTGTCTCCTGGATGACTGAATTGGAGCCCTCAGAATTGGATTGGCTTAAGTTGTCCTCAAGAGGAAAATCCGGCTTGACGTCGTCCAAGTCGTCGGGGGATGAAGATGGTTCTGGAATAGCAGATTCCGGTTCCCCTTTGGTCACCGTTCCAACTGTGGGAGCAATGTTGTCTTCTACGTCGCCATTGAGGGAAATACTGTTAGGGCCATGAGATTTCATGAACTGAAAATGCTTTGTATTGATGATTTTCCCTGATTTTGACAGAATCTTGTAAGATAACAGCCAAGGGTTGAAACCTACTAGGAACCCTTCATCACCCTTTTCGCTTACCTTTGAGGGGATTTTGGTATTGTTCAATAGGTAGACGCATGCGGTTCCAACCGGCTTCAGGTAACCCTTGGGCTGTATGGTTCCGTGCATTTGTTCCCAGGAAGATTTCATTCCGGTCTCTTGAGGAATTTGATTCAAAGCAAGGCAACAGCTTTGGATGACAATATTCCAGCAACTTTTGGGAATGGAGGAAGAGCTGAAGACTGATTATAGTGACTCCATGATAGTACAATTTTCTCGCTTGGCCTTCCCGTTATGTTGGGAGTGATAGGGCTTGCTGACAAGGTGATGAATAGCGTTGGATTTGAAGAATGTCCCAAGCCTTTCATTTACAAATTCTCGTCCCACATTGGAGAAAATCTCAATGGGGAATTGCTTCTTCTTTTTTGCTTCATTTTTGATGGCAAAGATGATGGCTTTAGCTTTTGCATCCTTACTTGGTAGAGGGAGAGCAGAGAGGTAACGGGATTTGTTGTCAACGACAGTTAGAGCATACCTCATGCCGCCCTTGCCTTGGGGGTTGAGTGGTCCCATAAGATCTAGGTGGAGTCTGTCAAACACGTGTTTGGCTGGCTGTTGGTCCTGTTTAAAGGGAGATTTTCTTATTTTTCCTTTTTTGCAGGCTATGCATTCAAAAGCTGAGCGTGTTTCTTTCTCAATGCTGTGTCCCAGGTGTTTTTCCATTCTTTCTAGGCTGGCATGACCCAGTGTTTGATGTAGTTCTTGGAGCTTGTCCAGACTTAAAAAACAGGCTAGTTGCCTTGTCAACGTAGGGAGGTTGATGATCAGGAGATTGTTCTCTATTATTCCATTGAGGATCATGGTTCTTTTCTTCTTGAGTGAGAAGGATGGGGGGTTGGATTTGCTGTTGACCCTTAGGGTACATCCCTGATTGAGAAGAGCGCCCATTGAAATTAGATTTACAGTAGCATCGGGTACCCAGGCCGTATTCTTCAAGTCTAGTTTGATTTCTCCAATTTTCAGAGTCGCAACGCCAAGACCCCTTATGGGTATTCCATCCCCCTTTTTTCCAGTTTTGATGAGTTTGTTTCCGGACTGATTGGTTATTGAGGAGAAAAGGGATTGATCCCTGATCATATGGATGGAACAGCCACTATTGAGGATGAATTGGTTGCAGTCAGACTTGTTGAGCTTGTTTAGGCCACAGAAAAACAAATAATGGTGGGACTCTGGAGTTTTCTTCTTTGCACCACTTTTGGACTTATTTGTCAGTTTCTCAGGTTTGAGATCTGGGAACTCCACCCAGCAGTTAGAGGCTGGATGAGATTTGACAGCCGGGTGGTGCTTGCCATTTTCACAGCGAGGGTAATCAGTATCCAATCAATTGTGGGTGTACAGAGCTGAGTTAGAGTCAGATATTTCTTTTGATTTTTATTGAACTTTGTTTTTATGTTGGACTAGATGATTTAGAACAAAGGCCACTGTCAAATTGACCCCTGAGTGCATGATTTGCAATTGCATTCCTTTCAATGATTCAGGAAGTTTGAAGAGAATTAGATAGCTGAGGATATCACTAGGAAGATCAATCCCAACCTCATCAAGTTTCCCAAGATGTAGTTTCACCGCGGTAACGAAACTGTTGATGTTGTTTTGATCAAAGCCAAGGTAGAGAAAATTGAAGAACATCTTTTCCCGATTTTCATCCTGATTAGAGGCAAAGTGTTCTTTTGCTGCAAGCCATATGAGCTTGGGAGAGTCCTCATTGTTGGCGGTGATTATGTTGGTGTGGGTTGAGGGATCTAGCTTGGACATAAGATAGGCCGCAGTTTTGTCATTGTCTGGAATTTATTCATGAGGATTGGGAGAATTCATGAGTTGGAGAATGCCTCTCATTTTGAACAACCTTTCCATCTTCTTCTTCCAGATTGAGTAATTTGTCTCGGTAAGAAGGGGAGTTGATTCCATTAACGACTTGAGTGCCAGCGCCTTAAAGTTGCCGTTGCCTCCAGGTCCGGGGGAAATTTTTTTTCAATCCATTCTGGTAGCTGGATGAGATTGCTTCGGCTTTTAACCGTGTAGAAGAATTAAATGGTTGGTAAAACCTGAACCTGACTGAAATTCCAAGATGAGAACCAAAAATAAAGTTAAACAACTGAGGATTCAATAAAAGAACAATGAGAGACACCAACAGGCAAACACGACTCTACAGGCCAAATTATGGCCTCTAAAGAGACTAAGTAGAGTCGGTGTACAAACAACTAAATAGCTGAGGACGACTGTTTGAGTCCTTCTAATTGATCCAACCAGAGCATACGTTCTTCCTTATACAAAGAAATGTGTGTTAACACTGAGGATGAGTTGAAAGGTTGGTGGCAACCTACGTTTGTTCCATGGATCTCTTGCCTGGCTGTCCAGTCGATTGAGAGGGAATTCTTGATGTCTTGATTGAATCTCAGTTCATGAGATGTTTGTCGTGAGGGTTGGCATTGGCTTGAGGTTAACTGTGCCTGGTTTAAATAGCTGGACTGAGTTTGTGATAGCTCCGCAACATGTCACATAAGACAAAACCCAATCTGAGAAACAACTACAGAAGCACTACTGCAACAACTGATGAGGATAGACAAAACAAGCAGCAGTCTGAAGAAGCAAAAGAGAATAAGAATAAAAGATGACAACAATGATCAAATAATGGAACAGGCTAGAAGAAGGTAGACAATTAGACAAATAATCAACAATAAGGATGGACGTTGAGGAGATGGGCTGAACAGAATGAAGAGTCAGATTGGATGGTTGAGAGCAGCAGTTTATTTGGAGTCTTACCAGTCAGAGACTCGTTGTTGAAGGGCTCGCGATTGTAGGGCTTGTGATCGTAGGTTGATGGGACAGAATGAGAAGAAGAGGTTTGATGAGAAGGAAACTAACTGGGAGAAGGAGATTGAGAGACAAAGAACCAGAAGAAGAAAGTAGACAATCTACCGGTCAACCAAAGAAGAGATTGAGAATTGGAAGCTAAGATGAGAGAGCAAGACATTCAGGGATTCTCTGTTCCGGGGTAAGGCAGAGCGCCCGCAAGGTCAGAAAATGGTTCCCCGTTGAGGGGTGAGCATAAGAGTCCACGTAGTAGGAGGATTTATGGAAATTTGACATTTTGATTTAAATACTGCTCATAAGCCTAAGCTAATTTCTGGCCATAATTATAACACTGGGAAAATTTACTAAGGATAATTAATTAAATAATAAATAAAAAGGGCAGATTAGTGTTATTCACACGTCCAAATATCAATTATAAAGTAGAATAAGTCCCATACCCTGTGGAATTAGATTCTACCCGTGTTACAGTACCAGAAACACGTGACAGAATACCACTGGTTATCCTGCTAGCCTCAGTGTCTGTCCCTTTGAGCCCCTTTACCCGTCAGAAAGACAATATTGGGACTCCAAAAGATATAAATAAGGAGCCCTTTAGAGGATGTTGATACCCAGAGACCCAGTTCTATTTTTATCCACACACCGTTCCAAGGTAATCAAATAATTATAAGAGATAAGTAAGTGATTTATGGCTTAGTCTGATTAATAATATCCATCCTCAACCTCTTTTTATCAATATAAACTGCTGAACAACCTTATAAACCCCAGTATACAGGTTTGACCCATCAGTGCACATCCCAAACAGATACCCAAAGGCTTTAATAATATACCAGTGAATTTTATTATTCTTCCTCTGTTGTGGAAGCTTGGTCACAAAGCCCTGCCACTCCACCGTGTATTTTATGTACATATTATCTTTGGGCAAAATATCCTTTAAACTAAAGGGCCAGGACTACGTGTTTTAATACTGAATTCCCTGAAGAGAGGTGTTAAAGATCCCCAATATAATTGTGGCCCCTCTATAAAAATATTTAATAATCAATTTATCTATATTAATTTATAACAATAAACCATAACCAAACCAATTTACCTTGCAATAAGCTTTATCCAAGTCATTTCCCTATTTTTGCCGCATTGATTTAATAATATATTTATTATTTATTCTATCACCCCTGGTAGGTAAAGGATAGCAAGGGTATTGGCATCCAGGAGGCTGACAAATTTATTTATATTTTTCTAAATTAAATTTAAATGGAGGGGCCAAGACCTTATTGGGGTTTTTGAGCCCTCTGGAACACAGTTATATGTCTGTTAATAAAAATAAAGTTGAAATTATGGTGCCTGTGGGGTTTACAAGGACTCCTTTCAAGAAGGTTATGTGT
The DNA here is from genome assembly GCA_025617555.3 of Puccinia polysora. NCBI lineage: Eukaryota > Fungi > Basidiomycota > Pucciniomycetes > Pucciniales > Pucciniaceae > Puccinia > Puccinia polysora. The sequence goes on along the minus strand of CM062638.1, from coordinate 23,750,390 downwards.
AATTTCCTTGGGATTTGGGTTATGCAGGACCTACAAAAAAAGTATAAGTCAGCAGGATCACTTACTAGGTCACAATCTGGACTTATGCTTGAGGGATGGACCAATATGCAGAAATTCACAGTGCTGGTAGCTGGTGCTGATGCAGGCTGAATGGTTGGAGGTTGATTTTGGCCAAAAAGTAAGCATTCAAGGGTTTTGTCTATAATTTTATCAGAAAGTGGTCCAGGATCATGCACTTAATTCTTATAAAAGTTTTATGGGTTGAAGAATAAAATATTGGAAGTAATAATAACTATATGACTGGATGAATGATTTAGTAATGGCTGGGGGAAGGGCCTTTATTTATATTGTTTGGGGTCCCCTCATGGTACAGTCTTTTTACCTGCCAAAGGAGGGTGACCCAGGCTAGTTCTGAGGCAAAGCAGCCATCAGTGTGTTTGTGTAGACCTGATCTACTAACTAAAGAGGTACAGGAAGCCCTATATCATCATGCTTGGTGCTTGATACATGTTTCTGTACCCTTAATGACCTCAGTGTATTGACCAAATAGGTAACATTCAATTAATATTTTTAAATATAAGCCATGGCTTCCTGAGGTCAGAGGATTTGAAACATTCTCTGGGGAACTCATTCTGAAGGACTATTTCAAGTCTGAGGCTCTTCTGTCCATATTGGCATTGTTTACAATGACTTAATTGGACAGTAAACCACTATTTGTGACTAGTTAGATACATTTTAGTTACCAGGGACACAGGAGTGTGTTTTATGTATGTTTGGTGTCTTGTGAGCCATCTAGAACAAAGCTTGGCCTCAGTTTATCCGTATTACACACTCTCAGGGTGTTACAGTAAACAATAAGTACCCTTTTGGGTCCAAATCTTCCATAAAGGACCTTTTACATGGGCCCTTACAACCTTTAGTATAGTTCAAAAAAGGGTGCAGGGCCCAATTTTTCCCAATTTTTGGTTGGTTTTGTCATTTTACTATTGTTCCCCACCACATGGTTGCGCTCTTTGGGTCCCATGTGGTTTGGAAAAAGGCTGTAGGGTGTATGTGAGGTAGCCTACAGCCCTGTTTCCATTTTGGGTGAGGGTAGCGGCTCTGGGGGGCTGGTGAGTGGCCTTGGGCAATGGCCCAGATTTTCATTCTGGTCCTGCGCAATTTAGTTGCTAGGCTACCAGCAGGGATGTCACCAGGTGGCAATTGCATTGGGCCTGTGCAAGGTAGTTGAGAAATTACACGCAAGGTTGTTGGTATCAACCACCTTGGGCCATTGCAAGGTATTTGCTTGGCTACTTGCAAGGCCGTTTCTTGTTAGCAACCACACCAGGCTTGTAGGGGGTATTTGTTCAACTAATAAAGGGGCTTGGGAGTGTTGCGCCTCCACAAGGCTGTGCTTGCTGTTTTTGTCAGCTTGCTACTATGTACAGAGCAACCTGTCATAGCAACACAAAAAAATATAAAACAAATTAAACAAGAATACCTCGATTAACAAAAGAAGGATTGAGAGATCCATAAATATTATTAAAGAAATGGATTCTCTACCAAAAACTAGGTAGGGTCACTCACTGACCCCAACCTTGAAATCCAAGTCCTTACATTTTAAAATAATTAAAAGGAAAAGTACTAAAAATTACAACACCAGTATGGCACCTTTTGGCCATTCTAACATTTCACATGTGTTGTGGGTTTACACCTTAAATTCACTCAGAATTGAGGTGTTTTGTATATTTTAGGAGTTACACATGGAAATGTGTTATCTAACCATTCCCGCGCGCAGCCCCGCATCCTTACATATCCCTACGTACTTGTAATAGCAAAGTCCCGCATACTAGAGACCCAAGCGCAGCTAATTCTTCCATGCACGTAGCAGATCCTACCCCGCGCGCATCTGTAATGACTGATCCAAGGGTCTGGATCCGTTAATACTAATCTGACAACCAGGTACCGCCTAGAAGAGCTACAACCTAGTTAAGGTTTCCTGGCATATGTAACAAGTTGACATATGCATTAGTAATAGTCTAAAAAGATCAAGACCTAAATAAAACTAATAAAAAGTAATTTCAAAAAATTTTTTAATAATAAATCAAAGATCAAGGATTACCACGTAAATCATTGACTCTTGTCAGCTTGCTACTTGAACAGAGCAACCTGTTGAAGCAGATTTAAAAACAGAAAAAAAATAATAAAATTAGAAGGAGTGAGATATCCATGAATATTTCTACAGAAATGGATTCCCCACCCAAAATTAAGTAGGGTCACTCACTGACCCCACCCTTGAATTCAAACTCCTTACCTTTTTAAATAATTCTTAAACAAAATGACCAACAGACCACAACACCACCATGGCACCTTTTAGCCATTTTAACATTTCACACATTATGCCATGTATTGGTTTCACACCTAAAATTCAGTCAGAATTGAGGTGTTGTGTATATTTTAGGAGTTACAGGCATATTTTTGTTGTGTCACAATTCCCACAAGCAGCCCTGCATTCATACAGTAAGGGTACACATGCCTGACACTCAATATGTAGGCACATGTCAAAAGGCCCGCATTCAAAATGACTGACTGGCTGCAGGCAACAGATTCCTGCACGCAGCTGTCAAGCCTGCACCCGTCAACAAAAATTGTACTAAGCCTGACAGCCAGGTACCATAGGAACCGGCTACAACCTGCATGCATACATCATGTATATGTAACAACTTGACTGCCAGACAGAGGGATTTCTGAAACCTAAGAATATTGAATAAAAAATATGAAAATTAAAATATAAAGCAAATAAATTGTGAGAAACAATAATGAAGGTTGTCACATAAATGAGATTGCCAAATATTTATGAACCACAAAACACAAAAAGGAGTTAACCTAAAAAGTATTAAAAATTCCCGACATGTGCAGAAGATGCCGTAGAATCTACTAATACCCACTTCAACCCATGTAACTCAAAAGAAATTAGTAAAAAATAAGGAAATGTTTCTGAATCATAAAAATAACAAATTAACATTTCAACACCTTCTGACAATTATTTCACAAAGAAATATGACATAGAAAAGTCTAGCAGATTAAAAACGCCGGAGCTACGTGACAAACTAGCCCTGGCCAGCCTGCTAGCCTCAGCATCCAAGCACAACCCTCTCTACGTGCCCTGAGAAGGTCTTATTACCCAAAAAGGTATATAAGCAACCCTTTTTAAGTGATTTAAACCCCAGTAATTTTTAAGTATCAATCCAGACCCTTTGCCATCCGTGATCAAGTTTTTATTCAAGATAAACAAGTGATATATGGCTATAGTCTGATAGTCTTATTAATAATTGTGGCTCCATCATTGATTCCGTGAAGAATATCAGCAAATAACCCCAATAATTTTTCTGAGACCCTTTCAACCATGAATTTTTGCAAGATTCTTGGAGTAAGTACTTAAACTAGTAATTTGTCTCCTCCTTGCACCCAGGCATAAGTGCTGTGAGACATCCAGTCCACCCATCCCCTTGAGTTAGTCTTTTGTGAGAAATCATTTAAGACCTCATTGTCCCAAGGTCTTTACACGGTTCAAAAGAGCCCCTTGAAGAGAGGTTGTAATCCAATAAGGATCCCCTGTTTGCATGAACAGTGGCCCCTCTTGAAAAATATATATGTAAACAAATTTAATCCAACCAGACCAACCAAACTTTGCACTTGCTTTTAAATCAATTATTTGAGCATTTTACCCAGATTTTCTTGGAATTATTATTGCAACACCAATATCAATTGCTGTAGATAAATGACTTCAAAGTCCCTGGCATCAGGAAGCTGACAACTCTGATCTTTGAAGACCACAAAATACTACAAGGAGTGTTCATAAAAATTGTTGAAAATTATCTACGTGATCAGCAAAGAATGGAGCATCAGTAAACGTCCACATTTGTTCATTTTAAAGCAATACTAATAGTACACATGAAGGATGAGTGCAGAATGATCAGATTTACTCCATAATAGATTAACAGATCCTGTGGCTAAAATAGTACAGAAATACAGCAGATCTAAAGTCAGCTGATTGACAGCATCAAGTGGACGTGCTAATCTTGCCCTGACTGGCTTTTCAGCCTCATCCCATGAGCAGGACCCTCTCTACGTGCCCTGAGAAGCTCAAAATCACCCCAAAAAAGTATTTATACAGACTTCTTTGGATCCATTATTTAGAGATTATCAGTTTACCAGGAATTATATTATCAATCAGACTCTGTTTCATTGTTAGTCAAGTTCTTATGAAGATTCTAAGCAAGTGATTTTTGACTTAGTCTGTAGTATTATTTATTTCTTAAGCCAATCAAACCATTGAAGTTAGTCAGGCAAATACACCCCATCTGCTCTGAAACCCTTCCTATCTTTGCAGGATTTGTTGGAATGAAGAGCTCTTCATCTCATGATTCTTCTCTTTTCCATCCATTTCTCATGTCTCTGTTTCTTTATTACATTCTCCTTAAATCTGTTTCTTTTCTATCTTTTCTTTTCCTACCTCATTTCCCTCATCACTTTCAATCACCTGTCATGTGCGCGCCTTCACTCACCTCAACCACACCAGTCACATGCGCGCACACATATGTCACAAATCTTAGTTCTTTTGTACACTACCTGAGGGCAGAGTTTGGGCCAGACTGAAGGATCTCTTTCCTCATCCTTCTGTCTGCTCTCAATATCTGCGTACCCTCAGGTAAGTTAATTTGTTATATTTCTCACTTTTCCTTCATGTGTCTGTTTTGTTTCCTCTGATGATTATCCCCATTCTCATGTGAAATATGATCCTTCTGTTTGCTCTCAATCTCTGCTTACCCTCAGGTGTTTCTGCGCACTCTCAGATCCAACATGTTATCAGCCCAGAATATTTTTTATAAATAACGCGCTTACTATATTTCAGAAGGATCCGTCACAACTCGTGCAGTCAACTTTACAATCATGGAAGACAACACAAATGTCTTGCATCAAGTTCTCAAAACCCCATTGATTGTTCCCTTAAGTGCTCCAGGATTCGATTCAAACTATCTTGATTGGGCTATGATCCTCAGAATCCACTTCCGAGCATCCGGCGTTGGATACCTCATCAATAACAAATCAAAGAAACCAACTGATGAGATATGGTCACGAGACAATCACGCAGTATGCTCAGTTATCTCAAGGTCAATCACCCCATCAAATTTTCAGTTCATACGCAAACACGAGGAAAGTGCGCTAGGAATGTGGAATTCTTTACAAGACGCTCATGAGGACAGTTTGTCCGGAGGGAGAATGTACTGGCTACAAAAACTCCTTCTCACCAAACTCAATGACAAGGGAATGACCGCTCATCTGTCCAAAATCGTCTCTTGTGGGGAAAAGCTATTGTCACTAATCACCCCCAAAAACCCATTAACTGCAGATGACCTTTAATCAAATGCCATACTCTTATCCCTACCCAATGACTGGCTTGGATGCATATCAAGCATGATGAACAAAAAGTCCGTTCCTTCCTCAAAACTTATCTCAGCTTTAAAACAAGAGCATCTACGTTGTCAAACTAGGAATGAAGACGCTATGGCCAACTCAGCCAGATCACAACAACAAAAAACTCCCTCCTCTAATTGAGACGCTGAACCAAGACAACCCAGAACCTATTTCTGCACCTACTGTAACGTCAAAGGTCACTCCTTCTCAAGATGCACGGAGGTACAAAGGGCGCTGGATCAAATTAAGAAAAAAAATAATAAATCAAAGAACCGCACCACCACAAACAAATCAAGATCAGCCAAAGCAAATCTGAGTAAAACAAATGCAGACGTCAAATCCAATTCAGATGATTTTTCTGAATCTCAGATTGTAGTCCATGCCGGATCTGCTGTAAGCTGCCCCACTAAACCTGGCCAAATACCACAAAATGATTTCAATCTTGACTTGGTTTGTTCAGTTTTGATGACTCCATATTGCAATCAAATCAGAAACAATAGTCCGGATAGCACAATCATTTGTCTGGCGGATGGGTCCACAATCTACTCACTTGAGAAAGGAACCATCAATTTCCCTTTTGGAAAATTGAAGGCTTTTGTTGCTCCAGATCTCCAAGATCCTCTACTCTCCATATAAGGCATCTGCGATTCAGTTATGATGGTGGTTTTCTCAAGGACAGCTGCAAAATCTTTGAAAAATCAATCTCCAACATAAATCAACAGCCACTTCAAACAGGATACAGGAAGGGAAACCTCTACTATCTACCACAATTGAGCGTAAGCAGCGAAGAATCAACCCATTCAAGCATCAATCAAACCTCTGACAATAGTCTTTTTGGTTATCATTGTAGGTTATCTCACTTAAACTTGAAATATCTTCAAAAATATCTCAAGAAACACGGCATCACACCACAACCAAAGAACGAGAAAGAGGTTCAGCATTGCGTCACATGCGTTCAATCAAAAATGACAAGGCAACCCTTCCACTCTTGCCTGAGCTATTTTTTGTCAAAACGGGGAGAAATCATTCACACGGACGTGTGCAGTTTTTAAACCACCTCCAGGGAAGGATACTGGTATTTTGTTACCTACATTGAAGATTGCTCAAAAGCGGTTTTTGCCTATCCCGTTTGCCTTAAATCTGATGTCTTTCAAACCACCAAACAGTTTATTGCCTTTTTTGAAAACAAATACAAAGCAAAGGTTACCTCAATAAGATCCAATAACGGCAGAGAGTATCTAAATCAACCCATGAAGGCCTACCTTGCAGAAAAAGGCATCTCCCATGAACCTGGTCTTCCACACTCTCCTCAACTGAATGGTGTTGCCAAAAGGACCAACCGCACGATATCTAACTTAATACGGTGTTCTCTTCTTTCATCAAATCTAACAAACTCCTTCTGGGTGGACGCCCTAAGACACAGTCTTTTTTCTTTCAACTCCTATCGTTGCAAGACCCCAAAAGGTTTTGTCTCTCCAAACTCCATGCTTGAAACCCCCAATGTAGAAACTCAACATCTTCACCCATTTGGGTGTCTTGTATGGTACAAAGTCCCTGAAGCTAACAGAAAAAAATTGGATTGAAAAGGTTGGCCAGCCGTGCTTCTCTCCTACCTGACAGACCACGCTGGATTCCATCTTTTTGATCTCACTACCAAGAAGGTGATCAAATCCAGGGACTGCCTATTTGATGACTCCTGTTTCCCACGTGGATCACCCCTCACCAACAATTCATCTTCTCAGTCCCCAGTACCTATGGAACTTCCTTGGCCTGAACCCCCTCCGAATACTCCATCAACTTCTCTATCTTGGCCGTTAGTTCCTTGCTCATCTGAAATTCCTGATTCCTACCCCCCATCTGTTCCTTCTCCAAATGCAATCTCTCCTAACTCTGTCTCCACATTGTCTCCGCCCCCTGCCCCTCTTTCTGTCGTCAACCCTAACCCTTCTGTTGTTCCCACATCTCTACCCTTTCGCTCATCCAGCCCTACTCCATCCAATGACTCCATCATCCTCCCCCCACTTGTTCTCACTCCCCCACCCACCGCTCCGTCCTCTCCAGAACCACCTTTGCCAGAACCCCACCCCCCTTCCCTCCCCTTGTCCCCTCCTCAAATGCCCCCGCCTTGTCAACCTCCCTCTCCATGTTGATCCTCTCATGCCTCTTTCCCTCCAAACCGCTACGGGAACTTCTCACAACATGCCTCTGTTAAGGACAATCTAACCGCCCCTAAAATGTGGAAACAACTCCTGCCGTCTCCTCACTACCGTAGCTGGATCATCTTGGCACAAGAGGAGATGGCCTTGCTCCAGGGCATGAAGACATTGACTCTTGTCCCTCCACCTAAAGGTCAAAAGATCATTTGTAGCAAGTGGGTTTTTAAAGTGAAGCGGCGTCCGGATGGCTCCATCATCAAGCTGAAGGCCAGACTTGTTGCCATGGGTTTCACCCAAGTCTGCGGTTTGGATTTCTCTGAGGTCTTTGCTCCCACTCTCCGGCTCAAAACTCTCCGGCTCCTTCTCAGCCTTCTGGGTCACAAGGGATTGGTTGGTCGTCAGCTGGATTTCAAAACCACCTTCCTGAACGGTCACCTTGAAGAACCCGTTTATATGGCCCAACCGCCCGGTTTTGAGGACCCTAGCCATCCTGACTGGGTCTGCAAGGTCACAAGGGAAATATACAGGCTTAAGCAGTCCCCTTGTCAGTGGAACCTTGAACTAAACTCCACTATTCTTTCCCTTGGATTATCCCGCTCACGCTACAACCCTTCCCTATACTAAAAACTATCCAATGGTGAGCTGATTGGGGCCATTACAGCCCATGTTGATGACCTTGCCATAGTCGGCATGGATTCATTCGTCACCTCCCTTATTGGCGCCATCAGCAACCATTTCAAGGTTGGTTTGGATGAGGAACTTTCCCTTTTTCTCTCTATCTCCATCATGCGCGACCTCCACAGTAGGGTAGTTTCCATCTCCCAAAGCCACTACATTTCTTCTATTATGGTCTCCTTTCTCCCCAACAACCACCTCACTGTCTGTACTCCCACCAACTCGCACTTCAAAGATCTCCTGCAGCGCACATCTGATTCCCCTCCATCACCACCCCAGTACAACCAACTTATTGGCTTTCTCCTGTGGGTGTCGCAATGCACCCGCCCCAACGTGGCATTTGCTGTCAACCGGCTGTCCCAATTTCTTCAAGACCCATCCCTGCAGCACTGGAACGCCGCTCTCCGCATCCTCCGGTACCTCAACCACACGTGCAACCACCGCCTTACACTTGGTGGTCCCTCCATCAACCTATTGGGCTATTCGGACTCAGACTTGGCCAAGGATAAAGGAGATTGCAGGTCAACCTCTGGCTACACTTTTCGTCTTGCAGAAGGGGCTGTCTTGTGGAAATCCAAGAAACAGCCTACAGTTTCCCTCTCCAGCACCAAAGCCATATACAAGGCGCTATCCAATTTGTGCAAGGAAGGCCTTTGTATCCAGAACATGCTTTGCAAGCTCCGTCTGAGGGATGATTCACCGGTTCCCCTTCTCGTCAACAACAAAGGCGCTGAAGCGCTTGCCAAGAATCCCAAACATCACTCCTGCACAAAACACATTGACGCTCGCCATCACTTTATTTGCAAGTGCATTGACCGCGGTGTTTTCACGGTTGGTCACATCCCCACAAAAGACATGCTGGCAGGTATGCTAACCAAGCCTCTGTCCCGTGTTCTTCTTGAAGCTCATCAGCGTATTTTAGGTCTCACAGGGTTTGGCTAGCAAGGGGGGGTGTTGGAATAAAGAGCTCTTCATCTCATTATTCTTCTCTTTTCCATCCATTTCTCATGTCTCTGTTTCTTTATTAAATTCTCCTTCAATCTGTTTCTTTTCTATCTTTTCTTTTCCTACCTCATTTCCCTCATCACTTTCAATCACCTGTCATGTGCGCGCCTTCACTCACCTCAACCACACCAGTCACATGCGCGCACACATATGTCACAAATCTTAGTTCCGTTGTACACTACCTGAGGGCAGAGTTTGGGCCAGACTGAAGGATCTCTTTCCTCATCCTTCTTTCAGCTCTCAATCTCTGCGTACCCTCAGGTAAGTTAATCTTTTATATCTCTCACTTTTCCTTCATGGGTCTGTTTTGTTTCCTCTGACGATTATCCCCATTCTCATGTGAAATATGATCCTTCTGTATGCTCTCAATCTCTGCGTACCCTCAGGTGTTTCTGCGCCCTCTCAGATCCAACAGGATTTTCGTGGTGAAGTACTCTGAGTGAGTTTTTCCCTTCCTGTCTTGGCCCTTGTGCTGTTTAGCCTGGCCATATTATTGGATAAGCCCTTTCTAAGGCACCCATCTTGAATCCAAGGTTCTTAAACTTCCTAAGGAGGCACCTTGCAGAGAGGTTGCTTTGTCTGTAAAGACCCCCAGTAGTATAATACTGTGGCCCCTCTTTTATATATATATATTCAAAACCTTTTATTACCAAAACAGTTAAACCTTGCAACTGCTCTTATTATATTATTTATTTGAGCCTGTAAGCATTTATTGTTGGAATAATTATTATTATTATTATTCCAGTATTTTTATCACTCTCCGTAGCTAAAGGACTGCAAGGTTCCGGGTATCAGAGAGCTGAAAACTGGGGGTCTGGCCGGGAAATATCCTTAAATAATTCATCTCTGATTATTTATTCCTTGGAACAGTCTATTTATTTTTTTTAAATAAGTTAACATACTTATAAAATATATTTTTGATCCTTTGTTTCTCAAGTGAATCTTAAGACCAATGGAGAATTGATCAATTATTATTTGCACCTTCTTAAACAAAAAAAAAGAAGAAAAACTCTGTAATTTTGTCCCTGTTATTATAACTCCTGAGCAAAAAAGGAGAAATTGCTTTATTATAAGCAGCAAGCTATAAAGGAAAAGGAACTTGAGCTTGAAATAATTATCAATTTCAATTCTTTATTAAGGCAACATAAGGAGTGGAAAATTTATCAAAGGAACATTTATATTTAGAAGCTAAATAATCCCAAAAATAAAGACAAATCCAAAATTAGTGAAAGTGATTATTTTTCTGTAAAAACATCATCTTACCACGTAAAAATACAAAAATATTAAACTCATATTTTTGTTTTTATCCCTCTCAGCCAATTTTGTTTTTGATGATCTCATTGACCAGGACCTCCTAGAGGATGTCCCCAGCAGTGTACCCTTGGACTTACCCTTGGATTTATTCCATGATCTGATTGGAACAAACACAGACCCCGTTGTGGTGAACCGTTTGGGACACCTTGGGAAAAGAATTCAAAAATTTAAGAAAAAGAATAAACTTTCCTAGTCGCGTCGCGCGTCCTAATCCTCATCCTCACCCATTGCTCATCCTCATCCTTGCGCGTTGCTCATCCTCATCCTTGCGCGTTGCTCATCCTCATCCTTGAGCTTTGCTCATCCTCATCCTCTTTGCTCGCATCCTTGATTGCTTCCTCACTTTCATTGCAACCATCAGTTGTTCATCATGACCCTCCCCATTGCTTGGCCATGCGCAAATCATTGCCATTGCCTTCCCTCTCATCATCGATTCATCTATCATGGCATCTTCATCATCACCACCATCACCGCTTGTGAGCAAGGATAATTGATCACATCAACCCCATTGCTCATCATCAAAACCATCCAATTTACTTCTTTCTCACCCCCCTCCAGATTTGGATGGGAGGGGGTGTTGCATTGTTACTAGGTGTGCAAACTTCTGCACGGACGTTTGAAAGCAACAGGCGGGGGTGAGAATCTCTCACCCCAGTCTGGAAGATTGGCAGAAGGGAACCAGGCCTCCCCAAGCTTAAATTTTTTTGGCTTTCATTTGTGTTATCCAATTGTAAATAGTTACAGGGCTCTCTAGCCTAGAAAAGGAGGGGCTCTCCCCTGCTTTTTTCCACCATCAATTCTTCCACTAATAAGAATTATGAGCTTCTGATCCAAGAGCTCCTTCATTTGTGAAATTGATCACTTATCCGGATATATCTTTTGATTATCCCTTGATCCTTATCCCTTACCCTTGACTTTTTAAAAGTCCAAAACTCTGATCTGCCCTTCTGTGGCCCTGTTCCTTATCACCAACCATAGCCTTTCTGGTTGAAGAAGAATTCATTAAATTTAATTCTTGAGTGTGTCATAACACTCTTGATCCCTTTTTCTGACCATTATTTGGTCTTGATCATTCATTTGATTGTCTTTCTGGACCAGTCACGTTTGACTAAGAGGTTTTAATATATTTAAACCTGGAGTGTTAAACCTCCCTTTCATTATTCAAGTTGCATTCTGCCAAACTATTCTTGAGTCTTTGAGAAGTGTTGGGTTACTCTTAGTCCGAAATTGTTACTGTTTGTTTCAGTGATCCATAAACATATTGCGTTGTCTTGTGCAGCCACCCACCGTTATCTGGTACCCTTCAAGCGCTTGATTGCGGAGATTTGGGCAGGTTCATTGAGAACCTGGAGGTTTATTGGGTTTGAGTTGATTGCTCCCAAGCACCTGCTGACAACCAGAGTTATTAGCGTGTGAGCACCATGACTTTCAACTTCTTTGTTCTATTGGGCTCTGAGCAAAATTTAACTTATTTTGTTCAAAGTCTTTCTCCTCATCATCTTGGTTCAGGTAGTGCTGCTTCCACCTCAGCTATTGTTGCTATCAACTTATCCCTATCCCATTTGATTCCTCATTAACAAAGGTTACTGGACCTTGATCCTGGTTACATTTAAATATCTTTGTAACACTCAGGAGGGCAGCCTAAAAAAGCACCTATCCCCTCCACAGAACTGCCAACACCCTGTGCGGTTTGGAGTCTTACACCATTTGAATACCCCCTAAGGACATTTTTGATCCCAACCAAGTTTTGGTACCCTTGAATTTGACTTTAAGTAAGTTAAAATATATATAAAAAAAATTATTGAAAATATAAATACTTGAAAAATATTATTTTTTTATATATTTTCAAGTATTTTTCAAAAGTTTCAACAGAAGACTTACACATTTTTTTGGTGCTATGGATCAAAACAGGCGCAACACCCGCCCAACCGGTAGAGCCCCATCATATGGATCTCTGCCCGGAGGAACCCATACGCGCAAGGACTGCAGTTGCAAGCGCAATGAGAGGGCTCAAACCTGTGACCATAGCGTCACGTGGGACAACAACAGCAACAACCGCAGCCGCCAATCTGACCAACAGACCATTGGAGAACCACCCTCTGCCCAACATGTTATCCCAGGAGGATACTGGTCCTACTATGCCACCCCAGCTGGACTCAACCAAGGAGGAAAGAGTCAAAGTGTTAGTGAAAGAGCACTTGAGCTATTGGGAAAAATTCAAGTTGGCTCAGACCCAGGAGGATCAGCCAGGTATGAGAAAATCTATCTCTCTGGAAACAAAATCTCAGATTTCTCTGCAAAGGTTGATCCCAAAGAAAGAAGTAGAAGGCTACGTGCAGAGCTGGAATCCTTGGGATCAGTTATCTTCCTTAAGAGGAAAGGACCCCAAAAAGAAGAGGTCCTCAGCCCATCAGAAGTTAAGGAACCCAAAGGATTGTGACAGAATAATATCCCTAGCTCAGAAGTGGAACAAGGTGTACCATAATTAGATGTAGAAGCTCTTAATAGCTTTTCTGTAAATGTGTCTCACAATTTTACTTTTATCAGCCAATTTTTTGACAAAATTTATCAACAATTGGACAGATTGAGTCTGAGTATTTTCAGAGTGATTGATAACCGGTCTCAGACTATGAGAATTGGTGGGTTGGAAATACAACAAATCAAGGATAGTAAAAATCTAGTAAGTTGGACCTGATGAAACATATTGATGATAACTAATCAATTCTTCAAAAAGATATTCTTGCAACCATGAACCAGCTTAAGGAAGAAGTTAAGAAAACTAGTCCTACTCCTACAGCTCATCTGATTAACAAAATTGATTTAGTAAACCACAAACTTAATTTCAAGTTAGGTATGATTAAGAATGATCTCAGAGATCTTAAAGTCAATTTGATTAACTCTCCAGTCATTGATCCAGAAGAAACTAGACCTGCTTGGTTCACCAGTACTCCTAGTGTTCTTCCCAGAACCATGATGGCTAGTAATGAATCTTTTAGTCCCAGTCCTACTCCTGAAGTGGTACAGGCTTTGAAGTTACTTCCTCCCATTACTGAATGGCCTATATTCTCTGGCGAAGGATAATACAACCATGTCAGTTTCATTAAATTTATTGATTATACCATTGCTTCTTATGAACTCCCTGATGTGATAGCTGTGGTAAGATTGCCCAGACTGTTTGAAGGAGTGGCTCTTGATTGGTTTATCAATAAAAGGGAAGAAGTTGGAGCTTTATCCTGGAGTTCTTGGAAAGAATTGATCAAAGTACAATTTGGAACCAGGATTTGGAAAAGAAAGATGATGAAAACTTTTGAAACCTCCCAGTTTGATCCATCCAAGGACAAACATCACAAGTGGTGTTTACACCAGAAAAGGAGGTTAGACTTTTTTTACCCTAATCCTGATAAAGAAGAAGTCAATGAAAGACTTCTCAAATTATGTTCTGGACAAATCAACCATAGTGTAAGGTGCAGGATGCCTATGGATTCTGATCTTTCTAACTTGATAGGTGTGTTGGAAGAGACTATTGATATGAATGGTCTTGATAAGAGAGTCAACAAACTCCCCAGCAAAAAAATACTAGGAACAGGGAAGAGTATACTGCAAAAAAAAAGGAGTCCCCTGCCACTAATCCAACCAACTTGGAGGTGAAAAATACTCCAGAGTCAAATGAAAAAGTATGTTGGAACTGAAACCAAACAGGACATCTAAAACCTGATTGTCCTCTACCTAGGACAAGTATTAATCCTATTGTAGGAGAAGAGTATGATAATCCTGACCCTCACCTTGATAATACTGATGGAACACTTTCTGATTGTGATTTAATGATCACTAACCCCATCAATGTTATTGAAGGAAGTATTGATTCTTCTCTGGAAATAAATTTTGTTAATGAGGTTTCTGACTTGCCTCAAAAATGGAATCCCAAGATGAAAATTCACCACATCTCCGAGGCTAAGGCCTTGACTCTGAAACCTTCTTCTGGTAAAGTTACACTTCTGGCAAAACATGCTACGCTACTGGTTTTATCCAAGGTTTCCCTGTTAAGTTACTCTTGGACAGTGGAGCCTTTTGCTCTTGTGTTGGTTCAACTTATTTGGAGAAAACAAGACCCAAACTGTAAACTGAACTTATTACCAGTACCTCAGGCTAAGTTCAGCAGTTGTAATTCTTCTCTCAATGCTGTTGGAGTATGGTCTTCTGATATCATAATCCCTCAATCAAAAGGAGAACTCAAGCTTAAAATTGAATTTTTAGTGCTCCAAAATGGAGTATGTGATCAATTTATTGTTGGTAATGATTCTTTTTGCTAAAAAGTGTAACTTTGGTTGTGGAGAACTGAAAGCCTTAGGACCCATGGTCTCTGGACTAACCTTAGCCGCTGACCAAAACAAGATAGCAGCAGTAATGAATAGGCCAATGCCTCAGAATAAAACTGAACTTCTATCTTTTATTAGCTTCTGCAGCTACTATACAAAGTACTTACCAAAGTTTTCTCTTCCAACAAAGTGTCTGTATGAAATCTGAAACAACACCATCTTGTTTGAAATTAATCATGAAAGAGTTAATAATTATGAGGAACTCAAGATGGCTATGGCTTCAGCTCCTGTACTAATTCAGCCAGACTATTCTAAACCCTTCAAGCTCTATATAGATGCCATTATGGACGGGCTAGGAGCTGTATTACACCAGGAAGTCATAGAGGATAAAAAACCTGTGGAAAAACCTATACTCTTCATATCCAGACAAGTTAAGGATCCTGAGAAAAGGTATGGTGCAAGCCAAATGGAATGCCTTGCTTTAGTATGGGCTCTGGAGAAGATTAATTACTATTTGGAAGGCACCAAGTTCACAGTAATTACTGACTGCAATGCTGTCAGGAATTTGATGAACATGAAGACCCCTAGTAGGTACATTTTAAGATGGCAGATAGCCATACAACAGTACAGAGGTCAGATGACAGTAGTTCACCAAGCTGGTGCTAAACACCAGAATGCTGATAGTTTGAGCAGGAATGCTTTACCCAATGACCCAAGTAACCCTGCTTATGATCCACAGGATAATGATATCTTCCCTATCCTTAACATCAAAATGTTGGAAGTTGAAGCTCCTATAATGGGAATCCATGGTTTTGGATTGGATGAATCCTTGTTCAACTCAATCAAAGAATCTTACAATTCTGGAATGAAAACTCTGATCACCATTATGGAAAGTACTTCTCCACCATATGAATTTATCAATAGCCTACCTGAAACCCTCTTGAAACCATACAAGCCTGGAAGGTTCACCATATGGGATGGTCTAGTATACTACAGGCTTCAACATTCAAGTGTTATAGTCTTAACTAAGGATGACCATATCAAACATGTGCTGTCTAAATGCCATGATAACTGCTCATCTGGTCATTTATCTACTGATAGAAACTTGGATAAGGTTAAACAAACTGCTTGGTGGATCAATTGTAGATACTCCACTATCCAGTATGTTACAAGTTGTGAAACTTGTCAGAAGTCCAACAGGACCACTTGGAAAAGGTTTGGTCTACTGCAAAAGATTGCTAAACCCAAGAAAAGATGGGAGATCATCAACATGGACTTTTTAACTGGACTACCACCAGTAGCAGCCTATTCCTACAAATCAGTCCTAGTCTTAGTGGATAGGTTCTCCAAGAAAGCAAAGTTTCTACCTAATCACAAGGAAGACACTGCTATGGAAGTTGCCCTATTATTTTGGAACAGACTCATTGCTGATGCTGGACTTCACAAGAGAATTATCAGCAACAAAGATCCTAAGTTCACCTCTGAGTTCTGGAGAAATCTTCATGACATTCTGGGAACTACCTTGGCTTTCTCTATGGCTTCTCACCCTCAGACGGATGGTTTGGCTGAGAGAATGATTCAGACTCTAGAAGAAATTCTCAGGAGGTTCTGTTCCTTTTTTCTAGAATATAAAAATTCTGATTTTCATTTCCATGATTTGGTTAGCCTTTTACCTGCACTGGAGATGGCCTAAAACAGTAGAAAGCACTTTACCACTAAGAGCATCCTATATACTGGAAAGAGGATGGATTCCTAAATTACCCAAGGATAAAATTAATCACAAGCTAACAAGTATTCACCCCACATCACTTGATTTTAAAAACATGATAGATGTAGCTAATAAAAATGCTTTTAAGTGTGTCCAGGATGCTGTGGAGTATAACCAACAAAGGTGGGATAGATCCTAAAAGGAGCCGGATTTCAAGATTGGTGATCAAGTCTTGATCTCTACCACCGACTTCACCAACTAAGCTGGAAATAGAAATCTTAGACCAGCTTTTTTTGGAAATTTCACCATTGATAAACTTCATGGTAAGAATGCTGTGGAAGTGATCCTTAGTGATGAGCTTTCTAGAAAATACCCAGTCTTCCAAGTAAGTCTCATCAAACGTTACCACCCAAGGAAAGGAGAACACACTCCTTCACCTGAAATACCTGTTGCAGAAGAGCCTGAAAAAGACAAAGGAAAAGTTAGAAAGATCCTTGATGATAAAAAAGACAGGATCAATGGAAAAGATGTCAGACTCTACCTAGTTAGATACAAGGGAGAATAAGCTGATAAAGATGAATGGTTTCCTGAACACAATATCCCTGATGGACCCATACACCTAAGGAACTACAGAGCCAGCAGAAGGAATTAGGCCCAGAAACTTTTTCTTGGATATACACATATCTTGGAGTGGGGGAATGTCAGCTTGCTACTATGTACAGAGCAACCTGTCATAGCAAAACAAAACTATAAAAACAAATTAAAAAATAATACCTAAATTAACAAAATAATGGGTGAGAAATCCATGAATACTATTGAAGAAATGTATTCTTAACCAAAAATTAGGTAGGGTCACTCACTGACCCCATCCTTGTAATCCAAGTCCTTACACTTTTAAAATAATTAAAAAGAAAAGTACTAAAATTCATGACACCAGTATGGCACCTTTTGGCCATTCTAAAATTTCACATGTGTTGTCATGTATAGGGTTTATACCTAAAATTCATTCAAAATTGAGGGGTTGTGTACATTTTAGGAGTTACACGCGGAAATGTGTTATGTCACAATTCCCGCGCGCAGCCCCGCATCATTACATATCCCTACGTACTAGTAGTAGCAAATTCCTGCGTACTAGAGACCCGCGCTCAGCTAATTCTGCCACGCACGCAGCGGATCCTACCCTGCGCGCATCTGTACTAACTGATCCTCGCATCTGGATCAGTTGTGACTAATCTGACAACCAGGTACCGCTCAGAAGAGCTACAACCTAGTTAGGGTTGCCTAGTATATGTAAAAAACTAACATATGCATTACTAATGATTTAAAAAGATCAAAACTTAAATAAAATTAATGAAAATTAAGTTTAAAACAATTTTTAATAATAAATCAAAGATCAAGGATTATCACGTAAATCACTGACCCTGATCTTTGAAGACCATGAAACACTACAAGGAGTGGTCATAAAAATTATTGAAAATTATCTACATGTTCAGCAGATAATGGAAAATCAGTAAACATCCACTTCTGCCCGCTTTGAAGAAATATCAATAGTAAAAATGAAGGATGAAGGCAGAATGATCAAATTTACGCCATAACAGATTAACAGATTCTGTGGCTAAAATATTACAGAAATCCAGCAGATCTAAGGACAGCTGATTGACAGAACCAATTGGACGTGCTGACCCTGCCCTGACTGGCATTCTAGCATCAGCCCATGAGAAGAACCCTCTCTACGTGCCCTGAGAAGATCAAAATCACCCCAAAAAGGTATTTATACAGACCTCTTTGGATCCATTATTCCATCATCAGTTTACCAGGAATTATTTATTATCAATCAGAAACTGTTTCATTATTGACCAAATGCTTATATGAAGATAAGCAATTGATTTATGACTTAGTCTGTAGTAGTATTATTTACCTTTATTAACCAATCAACCATTGAAGTTTATTCAAGCAATCTACCCCATCTGCTCTGAAACCCTTCCAATTACTCCAGGATTTTCGTGGTAAAGTGCCCAGAGTGAGTGTTACCCTTCCTTTCTTGGCCATTTGAGCTGTTAAGCCCGGCCATTAGTGGAATAAGTCCTTTCTAAGGCACCCATCTTTATTCCAAGGTTCTTAAACTGCCTAAGGAGGCCCCTTGAAGAGAGGTTGCTAGTCTGTAAAGATCCCCAGTAGTATAATACTGTGGCCCCTCTTTTATATTATATTGAAAACCATTAACTACCAAACCAATTAAACCTTGAAACTGCTCTTATTAAATCATTTATTTGAGCTTCTAAGTGTTTATTATTGGAATAATAATTATTATTATCATTCCAGCATTTTTATCACTCTCTGTAGGTAAAGGACTGCAAGGTTCCTGGTATCAGAGAGCTGACAATAACAACCTTAGAAGAAAAAAATTTTAACAAGAAAACTGAAAAGTTAACAATTAAACTATGAGGGAAACTAACCATCAGCCCTGGTGGCTAAATTTTCTAAACCTTGTAATACCTGAGCTGATGGATTCCAGCTGTATAATTGCAACAAGAGAGGTTTTATAGATCCACAGGTTAATTTGTGGCACGTTTCTCATCATCTTCAATCAATTTTTGTTAAATAGAAACCAACCCTGTTTTCCGAAAATTATATTGTGTTGTATTCTATCCTTAATATTTTGGAAAATTGCTGAACCTTTTTGAATATCAATAAATATTCATGTAAATATCACCTATATTAGTTGAATTGTAAAAAGGCTCTTGGCATCTGAAAGGCTTAAATAAGTGCATTAGGCAATAGAAAATATTACTACAGCATTTTACATGATGATGAGAAGCCTTATGATCAATGATGGTGTTGATGGTGATGGCCATAGAAGAGTCAAAGATACTTTTTGCAGTCCAGTATTTAAGGTCAGGAAAACATTATAAACTTCTTGTTCACTGTCTTTTTTTCTCAAATGTTCATGCATGAAGCAAACAATGCATTTGAGTTCAATTCCAGTTTTCCCAACTTGGATGAAGTTGGATGAATATTTGAAATTATTTTTGGAAGTATTAAGATAGCATCATATTATAAGAAATATTTGAGAAAAAACTAAAACAAAAATACATTAATAAGCATTGTGAAGAAAAAAAACAAAAAGATCAATAAAATGTTCCCCTGTTTGATTATTTTCTTCACTGAAGTCCCTACTTTTTTAATTTTTTTGGATACAATGATAAAGAAGTAATTGTGGGAGTATAATTTCAATCAAGGAAATATCAGCTAAGCCTTGCATCTATCTTTGAACTTATTGAATCCAAGCTTTAAATTTGGATATAAAATGTTGCACCTCAATCATTAGTTATCTCCAAACACTTTTTGTCTTTTTATTTTTTTCACCATGTAAATCATTGATTCCCCTAATTCAGAAGATGCAGTAGTTTTTTGAAAATATCTAGTCAATTTCAGTCAATTTTCAATTTTCCAATATGAATATTTTTTACAAATTCCAAACCTTATTTAAATAAAAAAATCTCTAGCATTGATACAGTATGGTTTCTCTTCCTTTTTAATTTTCTTGAAATAATTATTAGAGGAGGAGAAGAGGAAACATACTAAAAAAAAGATCAGAAGAGCCAGCACAAATTTGAAATTTATTTCAAGATTCAAACAATCCTCAACATTTGAAACAAAAATGCAAAGGATAGGTAATCAAAGAAGCCTCAATGATGCATTGGCACTTATTTTTGTTGCAAAGTAGTAAGAAATTCTTTTTTTTCCAAGAATTAAAAGCAGAAGACTTTCAAAAAAAATTAATTTTTGTTGAAATAGCTCATAAAATTGGGGTTTTACTGAAAATAATTAAAATTGAGATTGTAGGATCTGATTTTCAGAATGTTTAGTGGTTCTGAAGAAGCATTAATTCCAAATCCTGGGTGGGAATTCACATAATTCTGCACAAGAAAAATAATAAGTCATTAGAGAGGTGGGAATTCACATAATACTGCACAAGAAAAAGAATAAGTCATTAGAGAGACTTCAGCATGAGGAAGAAAGCAAATATCAACAGGGTAACTCCACATCAATCACAGGTATATCTTCAGCTGGAATAAATTAGCTTCCAGGTGCTGTACATTTGTTTTTGAGATCTGTGAGACTGATTACCCCTGCTTTCTGAAATTTAATTTAGTATTACATCCATAAAAAGAATTCAAGGTCAGTCCCCAAATATTAAATCCTATTTTAAAAAATTTTGATTAAAAAGAGTCTGACTAACTGTGCTCTTATCGCAGCATACTAATGCAAGACCTTTTCCACAACTGGTAGTAGATTGATCAACTTTTTTAGAAACTTTTTGAGAGAAATAATTGAAACATCTTATTCATCAGTCATTATCATGAAGATTAATTCTTTTCCACTTGAGCATCTTGTGTCACTCCAGCTCAAAATGAACAGGACTGACGCTGGATCTGTGGGGTTGGTCCATCTGTTGTACCAAAACAATGCTTTTCTGCCTGAGTACTACCTTTGTAGGGTGGGCATTTTTGACTCTGGACCTGGTTCAATGAGATGTGCTGGAGGAGCAACATAATTAAAGTGAATTGGAACAATTTTATGGAGTTTTTTGGCGTCATGTTGAGGGGTTCAGCGGGCGGGTTGAGAGAGAAAAACCAAGCACTTAAGTTTGATTACAGATGGATTGATAGAAATACGATAAGTTTTTATGATTGAGAGCTGGTAAAGTATCTGAATTTGAGTATTCGCAGAGGAACGTCTTTATCCGGTCCACAAAGCACTCCTTAAATACAGTTTGTTGGAGACTTAGTCAGGCTGGTTGACTACGTCCTAACAGAGGTTGCACCCTGACCACCGAGAGGTTGGTTTATAAATGTCAGGGCAGAGCTTCGGGAGTATTCACAGCACGCGGTTTGGAGTTGGTCTTCGTTCTTGGTAATCGTCGTCTTTGCGGGCTCACTGGCGACCGGCCACGAGGACCTAATTTTACGCGAATTTGTCAAGACATCCAGCGGATATGTCCCCGAGTGGAGGACAGCGGTGTTAATTAATTCACGTTCAACCGCCATCAATACTCCCTGCTTGCGATGCACCGCCCGCATGCATTTCAGCTCCGACGTGTGCAACAAATTTGGTAGAAATAAATAACTACAAGAAAGGCTGAGTAAGACAAAAAAAAAAAAAAAAAAAAAAAGTAACGACACCCGCGATTCAGGTCACAATTTCACCCAACCCTGGGCTCCAAGGTTGCATCGCGAGGCTCAGGAAACTGCTGAGGCTTCCCATCTGCGTAGGCAGTGTTGCTTGTGAGTCGACGGTGCAAGCGTTGCTCCGGCTGCGTTGTGCTATGCAATAAATACTAGCAACCGGCATATTAAGATCTTCAGCCTCCGAAATCCTGCAACGCTAGTACTTATGTGTTTTGATGTCGCTTGAGGACATCGCTGTCGGGATTTGTAGTGCATTATGACTGGGCATACCAGGGGAATGCCGAGTCGGGGG
This sequence comes from Puccinia polysora, assembly GCA_025617555.3. Taxonomy (NCBI): domain Eukaryota; kingdom Fungi; phylum Basidiomycota; class Pucciniomycetes; order Pucciniales; family Pucciniaceae; genus Puccinia; species Puccinia polysora. The sequence continues at coordinate 23,728,272 of CM062638.1, read as the reverse complement.
CTCCGAGCGGTCAGCGCGCTGTATTCCTTTTCGTTCGACAGAGTTCAACTTTTGCGACCTGACACAGCCTTCTCCTCATGCAACCAGGCAGGTCAGTTTGTGTGAGCTTTGAAAGGCCGCAGATCAATCGAATGATTTTTTTTTGACGTCATTGTTCGTTGTTCGATTGGAGTGAGGTCACGTCATTTCATTCTTTATTACTATTACTACTTTTCCCTTCCGTTCGAATCAATATCAATAGCAGCATGAATAAGCCAATGATGGTTTCCTGATTCCTAATATTGTGTCAAGGAAACCATTGTCTCAGGAGGAACGTTGTTGTTGCAGCAGTGATCACCAGAGTCTTAGTACATACCAGCTAAGACCTATTATTACTACCTTCTGTCCCAAATTTACAATTGTGGTGTATGCTTCTTTTGCCTCCTGATTTTTTTTCACAAGATTCATAATCCTTAATACCATGTGGGGAATTGTCAAGATGGTCACACTCAGGGTCCTCCAGAAGGTGTTGCAAATTCTGTAATCCCTGAGTCAAAGAAGGCTAGGAGCAACACCTATTTCTGGCACAGAACATATCAATGGTGAGAATTGTATATAGCTAATCTGAACGCTTAATCCGGTCAAGCCTGACACATCAATCTAAACTATCCTTCAGAAAAATTCCAAGAGCCACAATCAGTCTGTTGAAAAAGCCAAGGGAAAGAACTAAAAACAAACACAATCTCATGTACATACACACAAAATCAGAACTAACCAGGCTCTATAAAGGCAAGTGTGTCAAGCACTACCAGTCTTATTCATCTAGGATCAGAATCTTGCCATCACCAAATCTGAAGTGCACTCACCATCTATCTATTTTCTGAAATAATAAGCATTCCATAAAGCACTCTCCAGAATGTTGGATAAAAAACAAATCTTAATCCTCTTTTTTTTATGTGCACAATTTAAAATCTCCATCCACATTTACTTCTATTTAAGCTTCTATATTAATGCTGCACCTCATCATCAACACATTTGTTCCATCTCCTGCCACTTTACCTTCCATCTATTTCCTCCTCTTTTGATTTCTTCCTTATCTTGCTGTTAGTAGTTCTTAATAAATATAAATTTAACAGAAAGACCCAGGCAAAATTCAAACCTTCAGAATTACTAAATCCATGCCTTTTTTGAAAACTGCATGAATTTAGGACTTTTTTTAAACAAATCATGCCTCTTTCTGAAGAAAGGTGGAGTTATAGTAAATATTTTTCTAGACTTACACCTTCTGCAATTGATAAAAGATAATCAAAAAATGTTAAATATATCTACCCCACAAGGAGGATTCAAATATGTAGAAATATCTCAACAAAGGTTTGACCAAGTAAAAAATAAAAAAATCAAATTTAAAAAATTGATTATTAAAAAAAAATAAATTTTAATACTTCTTTTATCATTCATTCACTTGATTTGAAGATTCTAGATGTACTCTCTTTCAGCTTTGAGGTGCCTTGAGCTGCTTGATTTTTTATTGGCCCGGGGTTAAATTTGAGTTGGGCTGATTTAAATTCCTCAAAATTTGATTCCAACCATCACAATTGTAACATCCTCTGTTGGTTTGATCAACCTGATCTATTGAAAAAAATCCATTTTTCAAATAAGACTATATATCAAAAGTAGAACCCATGAATTAGGATCAAAGATCAACAGTAAGATTCAAAAAAAATGCTTCCCATGTTTGTTTTTCCAATTGATCAAGTAGTCAGACATCCAAATCAAAAAATCAATGTGTGTTGCAATGTGGCAATTTATCAACTGGATTGGGAGCCCAAAGATGGGTTGGTAAAAACCAACATTGAGAAACCCTGGGCTTCAGGAAAATTTTTTGAAGTACCTGGGTGTGGTTGCTTTGAAAAACAGTCCCACGACTTTTGCCTACCCACTGTAACTTGACATCATTGTTCCTTGTCTCATTGGGGTGACTTCGCATCATTTCATTCTTTATTACTATTAATACTTTTATATACATTTGAATCAATATAAATAGCAGCATGAACAAGGCAATGATAGTTTTATAACTCCTAATATTGTTTCAAGGAAGCCATGATCTGAGGAGGAACTTTTTTTCTTACATCAGTGATCATCATCAGAGTCCTGGTACCAGTTAAGACCTATTTTTACTACCTTGTTTGAAAAATAAAAATTTTGGTGTGCTTCTTTCTCTTCCTGATTTTCTGTTAAAATATTCATAATCCTTAATTCCATTAGGGGAATTTTTGAATGGTCAAACTCAGGGTCCTCTAGGGGGCCCTGCATGTTATGTAATCCCTGATTCAAAAAGAGCTAAGACAACACCTATTCCTGGAACAGAACTAATCAATGGTGAGAAATTTATCTAGCTAATGTTAAATCTTAAGCCATTCAAACCTCACACATCAATCTAAACCATCCTTTCAACAATTCAAATATCAATCATCAGTCTGTTGAAAAAGCCAAGGGAAAGAACTGAAAAGTTCCACAAACTCAGAACTTTTCAGCTTGCTACTATGTACAGAGCAACCTGTCAAAGCAACAAAAGAAATAGGATAAAAAAAATTAAATAAGAAAAGGAAAATTGAATGAGGAAGAAGTAAAGAAATCCACAAAAATTATTGCAGAAATGGATTCCTGACCCAAAATTAGGTGCGGTCACTCACTGACTCCACCCTGGAAATCCAACTCTTTCTATTTTTAAATAATTAAATAAAAAAGGGACCAAAAGCCAAAACACCAATATGGCAATTTCTGGCCATTTCAATGTTTCACATTTATTGTCACATATAGGTTTTACAACTAAATTTTACTCAGAATTGGATTTTTGTGTATATTTTAGGAGTTGCACGCAGAAATGTGTTATGTCACAATTCCCGTGCGCAGCCCCGCATCCTTACAAAACCCCACGTACCCGTAGCTACACATTCCCGCGTGCAGAGGTCACGCGCGCAGCTAGTTTTGCCATGCATGCAGCGGATCCTACCCCGCGCGCATCTGAATTGACTGATCCCCGCGCCTGGATCAGTCATGCCAAATCTGACAACCAGGTACCTCTCAAGAGAGCTACAACCTAGTTAGGGTTAGCTGGCATATGTAATAACCTGACATATGCATTGGTAATAGTATAAAAACCATAAAACTTAAATAAAATTAATAAGAAACTAAGTTTAATTATTTTTTATAATAAACCAAATATTGAGGATTACCACTTAAACCACTTATCCTGATCTTCAAAGACTACAAAACAATACTAGAAGTCATCATAAAAATTATTAAAAATTACCTAAGTGCTCAGCAGATGATGGAAAATTTTTAAATTTCCACATCTATCCACTTTAAAAAAATATTAATAGTAAAAATGAAGGATGAGTGCAAAATGATCACATTTATGCCATAGAAGATGAACAGATTCTGTGTCTAAAGTAGCACAGATATCCAGAAGATCTGATGTCAGCTGATTGATAGAACCAAGTGGAGGTGCTAATCATGCCCTGACTGGCTTTCCAGCCTCAGCCCAAGAGCATAACCCTCTCTACGTACCGTGAGAAGATCATAGTCACCCCAAAAAGTTATCTATACAGACCTCTTTGGACCTATTATTCCCCATCAGTTTACCAGGAATTATTATTATCAATCAGAAACCGTTTCATTGTTATTCAAGTGCTCATAAAGAGATAAGCAAGTGATTTATGACTTAGTCTGTAGTATTATTATTTATTTCTCAAAACCAATCAACCCATTGAAGTTAGTCAAGCAAATCCACCCCATCTGCTCTGAAACCCTTCCTATTATTGCAGGATTTTAGTGGTAAAATTCTCAGAGTGAGTGTTTCCCTTCCTGCCTTGGCCATTTTGCTGTTTTTCCCGGCCATATCAGTGGAATAAGCCCTTTCTAAGGCACCCATCTTCATTCCAAAGTTCTTAAACTGCCTAAGGAGGCCCCTTGAATAGAGGTTGTTTGTCAGTAAAGACCCCCAGTAGTATAATACTGTGGCCCCTCTTTTATAACAAATTGAAAAACCTTTTTAACCAAACCAATTAAACCTTGCACTAGCTCTTAAAATATTCATTTTGTGACATTTTTTCCTGTTTATCATTCAAATACTATTACTATTATTATTCCAGTACCTTCTATCACTCTCTGTAGCTAAAGGGATGCAAGGTTCCTAGTATCAGAGAGCTGACAGAACTAACCAGGCTCTTTAAAGGCCAGTGCATCAAGCACTACCAATCACATTCATCTAGTATCTGAATCTTTCTATCACCAAATTTTAACTTCAATCACCATCTATCAATTTTAATCAATCATAAGCATTCCAGAAAATACTCTCCAGCATGTTGGATAACAAATACATCTTAATCCTTTTTTTTGCACACATGTTAAAATCCCAATCCATGTCATATTCTATCTAAGATTCTCTATCAAGGCTGCATATTATCCTCAAGAAATTTTTCACCATCCCCTGCCACTTTAACTTCTATCTCCTGCCTCCTCTTTTGGCTTCTCCCTGATCTTTATGTTGGTATTTCTGCATTAATAAAAATTCAATGGAAGGACCCAGGCTAAATTCATGCCTTAAAAATAACTAAATCCAAACCTTTCTTTTAAGAAATTTATTGATTTATAATTTATTTTTCTGAACTTGGACATTTCTTGAAGAAGATCATTATTATAGTAAGTTTTTACTAGATTTATGCCTTTTGGCATGGTTTACCACCCCAGGAAGGATTGTAAAAATTGACAAGACATGCCAGTACAAAAATAGGAATGAATATAGAAAATTGATTTCTAAAACAAATTTTTAAGGCTTACAGGATTTTTTGTGGTGGGAGAACACACCTTTGGAAGATTTTCTGGGCGCCTAGGGCATTCAAACATCAATTGAGGCATTGGGGGGCTAAATGAAGGCCTCCAGATTCCTGTGGGGTATTTCTAAGGTAGAATTCTTTGGAGAATTCAATGAGGGACACCAATTTAGTTAATGAAATATTTTTAAATTTTGAATAAATAAAAATCTTCTTCAAGGAATTAAAATCTAACCTCAGATTTGAAAAAAGAAAAAAACTTGATACAACGTAAGAAAAATAAGAAAAATGATAAAATTTTTTTTTGATACACAAAATGGAACATTTCCAGTGGAAAATAAATACCTTTTTACCAAAAATTAAAATAAAATGTTAATAATATTAATTTGAGAAATCATTATGAAAAATGTTAAAAAAATGAGTCTTTGAATAAAATTACAGATTTTTTATGGAATGGAAATATCTTTTTACCAAGCATAAAAATGAAGAACACACATTTATTTCACAAGTATCATTCAAATATATTGCAACTATTCAACAAACGTTTTATTAAGTACAAGAGTGAAAACATATAATGTTAAACATTGATTTCTTTAAATAAGAATTTGAATTTATATTGAGATTTAAGTAACTCACAAAAAAACAAAAACAAAAAAACAAATATGAATGCTTCATATAACTATATTCTGAGGGAAATTCAAATTTGTTGAAAAATTCCAAAAAATTATTCATTGATTAAAATAATAAACATGATGAAATGAAAAATTTATTTCTTTGAATAAAAATAATCATTTTTGATGTAAATTAAATATCTTTTAAAAAAGATAATAGAAAATAAAAAATTAAATTAAGCCTATTTAATCAAAGGAATTCAAATTTCATAAAATTTTACAAAAGAGACTCCTTCAGGTGTAAAGATAATCAAATAAATCTCAATATTTTTTCAAACAAAAAGAAATTAATATTCATTACTTTTCACTGTCACATTTACTGATAAGGGCAAGGATTAGGTGGATGTGGGACAAATGAGAATGAAAAATGTTCCTAGAGATCTTGAAGTTAGTAAAAATATCCTTTAAAGTTCAAATTCAATTTTCCAATTCAACCTCAATTTATAAAGGGAAATTTTTCAAAGAAGAAACTAAGGAAAAGCTTTATGTGAATACTTATTCTTGGGAAAATGCAAGAATGTATGAAATTAACTAACTGAGGAAACATTCTGCAGCTAAAGTGTATTGGCTTTTCATTCAATCTACATTTTTATCAGAGTCACTAGATAAAACCTGATAGCTTTACGCTCTAGTTATGAAAAGAATGGCTTCAATTAATGTATTGAAAAAAATAATAAATGAAATGATTTTATCTAGGTAAAAGCAAGAAGCAAGTTATGAAAAATAAAAATTTAATCATACAATGAGGAGACAATGAAATCAAAATGAAAGAGTAGCCAATGTATTTGGAGGGTAAAATTTGGACTGAGTCCTGGGAAAAGGAAGGCCTGATTATCTTGGTGAGTAATTATTGAGTTGACTATAAAATTTTTAAACTGAGGGTTTCATATTGACCAGGAATGAATTGGGTTTCAAGCTAAGGTTTATTCAAAGTTTATAGATATGTAGAAAAGTAAAGTGCAAGTTTTAAAACCAAATTCCTGTCTTAATTGGAACTACTAAATGTATATTTTACTGTAAAGTCAGATTAAACAAAGATTTAGTCTCCAGAGATTGAAGTTCACTTGTTCTCAATTCCAAGATTTTCAAGTGTAATTTTTTTGATTTTTGACATGCCTTTGTAAATGAAGATTTAGTCTCCAGAGATTGAAGTTCACTTGTTCTCAATTCCAAGATTTTCGAGTGGAATTTTTTGATTTTTGACATGCCTTTGTAGTGAAGATTTAGTCTCCAGAGATTGAAGTTCACTTGTTCTCAATTCCAAGATTTTCAAGAGGACTTTGTTTGATTTTTGACATGCCTTTGTAAATGAAGATTTAGTCTCCAGAGATTGAAGTTCACTTGTTCTCAATTCCAAGATTTTCAAGTGGACTTTGTTTGATTTTTTACATGCCTTTGTGTCATGGTTAAAAGACTGGGTTTGACTATACTGATAAGGGGGTTATATTTGAAATATTATTTTGAAGAATAACCCTTGTGTTTGAAGCATGACAATAACAAACTTCTTTTTCTTGATTAGTATCAAATTTGAGCTTGTTGAAATAAAGTACTTTGAAAACTACAAAGTGGTTGGATTGAGTTTGAAAATTCCCCCTAAAACATTTTTTCTTTCTTTCTTTGGTCTATCCAATAAACATTTATGGTATTTCAAGCTTTTCTGGGCACACTTCCAAGTCCTGCTGGGCACCATTCCCAGCGGGCTTGGGTGTATGTCCAGAAAACTTGATTTCTGCATCAGTTTATGCTGTGGATCTTGGCAAACAGCCAAGTTCCAATTGGCTTTAGCCAAGCTTTTGGCACCCCCTCCCCCCTCCCAATTACTCACTCCTCTCCCCCCTGACTGGTTAAGATGATCAATTGGGGTACATCCTTGTGATTTAATCCACTGGGTGGAGAGGTGGAAGCACATTGACAAGAGGGTAAATTGCATGAGTTTGGCTTGAAGCCATAACAAGCTGATCTGGCTGTGGAGTTGTTTTAGGATCAGGGAGTGGGTGGGTAGCTGGAGTTAATGATAGGGGGTTTACTGACTGAGGGGTACTGGATGGAATGTTGTAACCACCACCTTTTCTAGAGGAGGAAAGTTGATGTTTCTGGAGTGGTTGACAGAATCTCAAGAGAGGATTGAATGAGGAGAGAGAAGATGGATAGAGTGATGAAAAGATAGAGGGTTGATGAGGAGGAAGGAAAAGGAATGGTTGGGTGTGGCCAATTGGCTTGGGTTTTGGCCAAGTTTAACTTTGGCCCAGCCCACCAAAACTTGGCTGTGTTCCAACTTTGGCTTGGATATGTGGCAAGCAGGATTTGGGTGGTTCCATGGGGGCTTTAGCGGGTTCCATGAGGGCTTTAGGGGGCTCCAAGGGCACTTTACAAAAAATTTGCCTGATTTGGGTGGGTTTCCAAACAAGCTTGATATACCATAAAAAAAATTTTTAAAAAAAAACAAAAATTTGAACTACTTATTTCAAAATAATCAAACTCAGAATGCTTGATGATGACCAATTTCTTCAGTTTCTACATGAAAAAAGCATAAGTATAAATCCACAAGATGAAAAAATATATGAATAAACCACATAGATTTTATTAATTTATCAAATCACCTTTACCCTCCCTCCTTCATCTATCCATTTGTCAAACACTAACACTTCTCAAAAGGTGCAAAATATTTTTTCCCCTCTTAATGATGATGATGAGGCATTGATTTCACCAACAAGTCACAATTTTTCATCTACTTCTATAAAAATATTGAAAAACTTCCCACACCTCACCTGGAATCAAGGTCATCAGGTTTGTATTCCTTCATCAATATTTTTGAGCACCTCTTGCATTGAAACTGGGAAAATTCAATGCTGCACCAGGAAAATCCCATACTTTACTGGGAAAAAGCCATGCCTCCCCAAATTTAGGGGCATATTGTAGTCATCTGTCTATCTATCTCCAATATGCTAAAAATATTGGGCCCTGGACCCTCAATAAATACCAATTTTGTTTGCCTTGGTTTTGTGGAGCTTTTTCATTTCCCAGTGTTGAGGATTTGCACCAATGCCACCTTTTTTTGAATGTTCAGTTTTTTTTGAATGTAATTTCCTTTCTTTTTTTGTTTTTGAATTTCAATCATTCCTTTTTTAAATGTAGACTTTTTTTTCCTCAATGTAAAATTTTTTTTGCATATAAACTTTTTTCTTTTAATTTAAACTTTTTTTTGACTCCCCCAAACAGAAACTCATGCACATACATGTATACATTTCTTCATTAGATTTTTGTCTGCTTTTTTTTGACAAGTGTATCCCACAAATCCATATACGGTCTATAAAGTACATCTAGGAGCCTGTCCGAGTTTGAATTGGCATGTGCTAAGTTGGGCTTGGATAGGCACCCAGAGGGCTTGAATGAGTCAGCAGTTTGGGGGCAAAAACTTGGCGCCTGACCAAGCTCCCCTTGATTTGTATCAAAGCTGGTTTCACCAAAATAACCAGACACCCTACCAATGACTTTCAACCATTGATTTTGTTAAAAAAGAATTGTATTTTGCATGTAAAAGCGTCCATCTTTGATTGGTTCCAAGATAAATTTGGACAGGCACAAGACTTATTAGGCCGGTGTAAGACTCCAAACAATGCTGAGCCACAGGCAGTTCTGTGGAGTGGAATGGTGCTGTTTAGGCTGCCCTCCTGAGTGTTACAAAAATATTTAAAGGTAACCAGAATCAAGGTCGAGAATCTTATGAATGAGGAATCAATTGAAGGGATGAGTTTGAGAGTAGTTGGTGGCAAGGAAACAACACTATCTGGGGCAGGATGGTGCAGGGAAGGGCTTGAACAAAATAAGTCAAAGTTTTGTTCAGAGTTCAATGGAACAAGGCAGTTTTAAGTAACAACTCCCACAAGCTAATAACTCTAGTTATTAGCAGAAGATTAGGAAAGATCAACTCAATCCCAACCAACCTCCAGGTTCTTGATGATCCTGCCCAACTCTCTGCAATCAAGCACTTGAAGGGTACCAGATAACTGTGGGTGGCTGTAAAAAAAAATCAATTTGTTTTGTGAATCTCTAGAAGCAAAGCTTTAAAAAATTCAAACAAGAATAACCCAGAGCTTCTCAAGGGACTCAAGAATAGAGTGGCAGAATTCAACCTTTAAAGAAAAAAATGGAGGTGTAACACTCAAGATTTCAAGCTTGAAAAAACCTCTCAGTAAAATGTGACTGGTTCTGGAAGGATTATTGAAAAGAATGATCAGACCAGTATGGTAAAAAAAAGGGATCAAGGAGTGGTATAACACACTCAAGAATCCAAAAAGATGGATTCTTCTTCAACCAGAAAGACTATTGGTTGGTGATAACAGATAAGTTCACAGAGGACGGGCCAAAGTTTTGAGAATGGAGGCTCATAAGATCAAGGGGCAATCATAGATATACCCAGGATAAGAATTCTCAGATAAAGGGGAAGGGCCCCATGGATTTCATTGATTGATTATATTTTTGATGATGATAGGACACCTTGCAAAAGGAAGGGTAGAGACCCTCCTTTTATGGGCCAGAGGCCCTGCAGACTACTTACAAGAGGATGAAACAGATGACAGGGGAAACTGAGCAGCGGAAAATGAACATCCGTAGCTTTGCAGACAAGAGGTTGCAACAATGGGCAGAGGAACTTTGACAGGCAGCAGCAGGATGAAAAAAGAGAACGTTGCGCAGAATCATCGTTTTCATCTTGCTACTATTCAGAACCAACTCACTAAATCCTCGAAAAATAAAATATATATAAATGAATAAATAATAATAAATACATAATACAAAAATACAGAAATAATAAATTAAAATAAAAATAAGAAATAAAAACCTTAAATTGTAATAAATCCGAAAATATTATTAAAGAATTGAATTCCTGGTGTCAATTCAGGTAGGGTTACCCACTGGCACCACCCCCAAAATCCTACTCCTTCAGGTGTAACCATAACACACCTGGGTATCACACCCATCTCATCCTTGGGGATAGGTTTCTGACCAAAAATTTGGTCAGAAACCCCAAATTCTATATATTTTGGGAGTTATGGAAAAAAATTCTTTTTTCCATAACCCCGCGCGCAGCCGTGGACCCTCTGCAACCACATTATTGATCTATGGCACAAGCTGTCTTGGCAATCAGTCAAGCATACCTTGCACAAGCCTGAGGTAGTCCCTAGCCAGGCAACTGCCACGCAAGGCGGTTGCTACCAACCAACTTGCTGGTATTCAATCAAATACCGCACAAGGTAGTTGCTGCTGACCAGCCTTCCGTAGTAAAGCAACCACCTTGTGCAGCTGTTGCTTCCAGTTGCCAGCCCCGCCGGTAGTCAACCAAATACCTTGCGCGGGTCCCTAGCAACTGACTGGGCCATTGCGCAAGGTAACCAACCAGCTAGGCAGCCCCCTCCCTCTTCCCAAAAGCAGAAACCAGGCTGCGGGGTACCTCCGATACACACCACATTGGGCCCAAAGAGTTCCACCATGTGGTGGGGAATAGTATGAAAAGGGATAAAAAACTAAAAATACAGAAAAATGGGCCCTGCAAACTTTTTTGAAACTATATCAAAGGTTCTAAGGGCCCCTGTAAAAGGACCTGTATGGAAGATTTGGACCGAAAAGGTTACATATTAGTTACTTTAACACACTGAGAGTTTTTAATAAGGATAAACAGAGGCCTAGCCTTGTGCTAGATGGCTCACAAGACACCAAACATAAATACAACTCCCCCCTTTGTCCCTGGTAACTAAAACTGTACATAACTATTCACAACTAGGGATGTACTGTCCACTTAAGTGACTTTAAAATACCTAAATATGGACAGAAGGGCCTCAGAATCAAAATATTCCTGCAGAATGAGGTCCCCAGAGCATGTGTTCAATCTCCTGACCTCAGGAAGCCATGGCTTATATTTAAAAATATTAATTGAATGCTACCTCTTTGGTTGATACAGTGAGGTTATTAAGGGTACAGAAACATGTATCAAGCCCCAAGAATGATAGAGAAGGGCTTCCTGTACCTCTGTAGTGACTAGAGAAGGCCTACACAAACACACCTATGGCTCCTTGGCCTCAGCACTAGCCTGGGTCACCCTCCTTTGGCTGGTAAAAAGACTGTACCATGAGGTGACCCCAAACAATATAAATAAAGGCCCTTCCCCCAGCCATTTCTAACTCATTCATCCAGTGATATAGTCATTATTTCTTCATATATTTTCTTCCTCAAGCCATCAAACTCTTATAAGAAATAATTGTGTGATCCTGGATTACTTTCTGATAAAATTATAAACCAAAACTCCTGAATCCCTATTTTTTGGCCAAATTCAACAACCAACCATTCAGCCTGCCCCAGTACCAACATCCAGCACCCTGAATTCTTGAATATTTGCCCATTCACCAAGAATACGTCTGTATCTAGACCTAGTAATTGATCCTACTGACTTATAACCCTTTTGTAGTTATTGCACAACCCATCTCCCAAGGAAATTATACACACACTTCTTGAAAGGAATCCTTTTAAACCCCACAGGCACCACAATTGCTCCTATATTTTCCTTAACAGACATATACCTGTTTCATGGAGGGTTTAACAACACCAATAAGGTCTTTGTTCCTCCATTTAAATTCATTTTATAAATACATGAATATATTTACTCCTTTTAGGCAAATCATTTACCTGGCATTCCATCCTATTTTTACTCCAAACTTTATATCACCTGTAGTAGCTAGAAGGAGTAAGTTCCTTGAAACCTAGTAGGCTTAAAATCATGAAATTTTCCCAAAATTGTATATCTGCAATTATGATTTGAGGGAAACAGGTGATGAAACCAAAAGCTGCAAGCAATAGTTTGCAGTATTTCAGATGAGAAAAGTGGAGGTAACTGGGTGGGAAATAGATGATGTTGGCAATATGAAGGATGGAGAGATCAATGATGGGTCCAAAGTTTGTGGTAGATGATTGGTGAGTTCAATCATCAGGCTTGGTCCAAAGGATGGGAGAAATTGTTAAAAAGGTAGGATCAGCTTAGGTTGACGACAAGATTCATGGTGTCCGCGTGACAACTGCGCAAGATGAGCAAACCAATGGGCACAGATCAGATGACAACAAGAAACAGCAGAACAAAAGCCAACAACCGTGCACAAGAACCAAACAAACTGTGCGGTTGACTGGCGGGAGATGATGATAAGGATGAAAACCAGATGAGCGGGATTATCGCATGGAGGATGATGAGGATTGTAACTAGTGATGACTGTGCAATTATGAGCTGTGCATAAAACAGCCAACCGCCCAGGGTAATGAGCAAGATTAAGCGCAAGGGTGATGAATGATTGCTTGATTTTATTGGAAGATGAGCTCTTATTGGAGAGTTCAGGATCTGAGGAAGAAATGCAATGAGAGGGTGGACCGGATGGCAGAGCGGAAGGAGTGCTCATGAAAATGGGTGATGGAAGAAATCCGAATGCTGGTTTTGAAAGATAAGAAGCGCCAATTGGAGATGCTTGGAGAGTAGTTTGATGCCAACCATCAGATGGGAGGGAAAGCTTGAAGGGTCAACAATTTTCTTTTTTTTTTTTAAAAAAAAAAAAAAGAAATTTCCCTTTTAGTTGGGGTGTCCCGGATTGGTCACCACATCTCTCCCCAACTTAAAAACTTTCCCTAGTCTGCATCTTCATTTTGAAGATATCAAGGAAAGAAGGAATACAAAGAAATTGAACAGAAGATTGGCAATTTCTTGATCTTGAGAGTGATTGAAAAATTCAAAAATATATGGATCCATCAAAAAAAATAGCCGTAGATGCAGCATAGAAAAAAAAAAGGCATTCCAGGTGCTCACGTATGTGGCATAAAGTAGAGTTTCACAAAAAAAAACACAGAAAATGACCCTGGTGGTGCAAAATTGGGAGGACTTAGTTCTTAGATATGTTGCCTCCACAACAATGAAATTTCTTGACTTGATCAGCAGAGAACCTTCTGGCCAACTGGGTACCATCCAGCTCTTCCAAAACATAAGATCCACCTCTAACTTGGAAAACCATCCAATCGTGACCATTCCAGCAATTTGAGAAAAGCTTTCCCCACTTAGTTTCCGAAGATTGATTATAGGCTAAGACTAGATCACCAGGATTCAAGGGATCCCAGATTTGACTTGAGTGCTTATCTTCCCAATACTGAAACAATTTTTATCTTGATTCTGTCATCTTCTGATAAGCTTCATCACAAACATCTTCACCTGCTTCCAGTTGCTTGGATCTAGCAATTAATAGATCAGTAGTTCAAGACACCTCATCCCATGAGATGCCCAAGAAGGATTCCATCTCCAGATCCAAGGGAAGAACTGCTCTTTGAAAAAATATGATTTCATAAGTTGAGTAGCCAGTGGTTTTTTTGGTTGAGATTTGATCAGAGAAGAGAACAACAGGGAGGAATTTTCAACAATTCTTGCCACTTTCACCAGCCATTTTAACAATTGCAGCCTTCAAAGGAGCATTGCCTTGTTCCACCATGCCTTGGCCTTCAGGATAATAAGGAGTAGTAACTCTATGTTTTCCAGGAAGAGATTGGATCATTCCAGCAAGTTTTCCTCCAAATTCAGAGCCACCATTGGTAGAGTAGGATTTTAGCCAAGCCGTAATGCATCGTGAAAGTCTCATAGATAAAAGCTGCCACTGATTCAGAGCTAAGTTTCTTGGGAAATTTGGCTTCAAACCATCCAGAAAAATCCCCTCTGGCCACAATGAGGTACTTAGCACCACCTGCCTTAATATGAACCACATCCATAGCAATCCTGAAAAAGACAGTGGACTCCCCAGTAGGAAAACAACTTTATGCTGGACGCCTGGGATCATGTTTTTGGAAAAATTCACAACTTTTGCACCATTTTGAAACAGATTTCTGCAGAGATGGCCACCAGAATTTTTTGTATAATTGTTGATAAGTTTCAGTTTCCCCACAATGAACAAGATCTTCATGGATACTTTCAAGTATTGAATCTTGTTTAGAAAGGATAGTAACAACAATAAGACCACAATTATTTCCTCATTTTGTAAGCCTAGAGCCTTTTACAAATAAATTAGAGGACTTTCTTTTAAGAGATTGAAATTCTTTAGCAGAGAGATCCGGATGTTTTTGAAGGGTTAAAAGTTACTGCTCTAATACAAGCCAGAAACATTTTTGAAAGCCAGAAAAATCTTGAGAGCAGAAGGAGAAGACAGCATTGATCTAAGGTTCTTCTTCATTGAAATCAATTCCAACATCAGATTTGTCATCTCCAAAGGGAAGTCAAGATAAACCTTCAGGTATGGTGAAAGACTTTCCAGGCCTGTGAACAATATCAAAAGAGAAAAGCTGGATAAAGGCCACCCAACAAATCATGGGAGCATTTGGGAGACTAGGAGCATTGATAATTTCCATGATGGATCAAGCTTCAAGTTTCAATTCAAAATGTTCACCCCAGAGAATGGGTTGGAGCTTCTTGATCATTCAAGCCACGCCACAGATTTCCAGTTTTGTTCAAGAGTATCTTGATTCTACATCTGAAAAGAGCCAGGATTTATAGAGAGAAGGAAGGTCTCAACCCTTTTCATCTTCCTGAGTAAGAACAGCCACAACAGATTGATAACTAGAATCAAAAGCCAGCTTGATCTTGCCAGCTCCAGGTCCATAGAAGATCTTTTTCAAAACTATGTCTTTACCAATAATCATTTTAAGCAACTGAAAAGAATTTCTACACTCTTGGGTCCATATCCATTCTTATCTTTCCTGGTTAGACAATGCAAGGGTGCACAGATTCTGGATAAAGATGGGATAAATATTCAAACATAATTCACAACACCTAGTAAGCCTCTAACTTCAGTAGGATTTATTGGAGTGGGACAAGAGATTATTTTGTTGAATCGGGCTGGTACCATCCTTCTTCCTTCTTTGAAGATCACATGACCAACAATTTCCAGAGCAGGGACACAAGCAGCCAATTTGGATCCAGAGACATTAATGCCAGATTCCTTGATTTGAAACAGAATCCTTTCCAAAGTAGTAGCATATTCCCAGATGAATCAACAAATTCCTGGATGCAAAGATGAAAGCTCATTATCATAGTCAGAAACTGGAACTTTAATTCCGCGATTTTCAATCAAGATACCAGGATGATCAGGGATTTCATCCTGGAGGATCCACATCATCTTAGGCTGATAGACTGCAACCAAATTGGTGGCACCCTGAGGCAATTGAGTAAGTTGGAATCAACCACGAGGAGTATCAAAAGGAGTGAGAGGGAAAGAGATAGGATGTAAGGATCATTTTTCATAACCACCCATAAAGTACCCTAGACCATAGTAAGCTGGTCAGGAGAAAGATTCAACAAATTCTTAATTGGCAGGATGGATACCAGAGTCTTTAATAGTAACTTTGTTAAGAGGTTGGAGATCATGAACTATTCTAAGTTTACCATTACTCTTGAGGACACAGAAGAAAGGGCTGGGATAAATGGAAGTTGACTGTTCATATAGACCAGTACAAACTCTTTTGCGGACCAACTTGATAAATTTTGTGAATTTTCAGGCAGGGATTGGGATCTTTTTCTTTTTCCAAGGATCATGTTCAACTACAGGGATTATATAGGGAAGACCATAGGATTCTTTCAAGAGACCTCTCTCTTCTTCAAAGAAAGCAATAGATGTTTCCCTTAGAGATAGGACATCTTTGATCAAATTTAACTCATCAGGAGGAAGCCATCCATTTGGACCAAAGTTGACCTCTTTCATACATTCTTCAGTGACACAAACATTGGGCACAAAGGGACCAGTGAGAGATTGAGAGAAACAAAAGTAAGTATCACAAGATATGTGAGGAGGCATAAGAGGAGTATTGAGGTTGAGAGGCATAGGCTTGTTGACTGGGTGGACCTTTTTTGCAACTGGTTTGTACTTGGTAGCAAAATAGAGAAGGCCTTGTTTCCTCCAAGAGTTGACAATTGAGACTTGAATTTGTAAAATGAGACCAAGTTCCAACATCTTCAACATTTGATTTTCCACAATATCCTCAAAGTGAGCCATTTGCATAAAGGGAGAACCAGGAGATAATATTTTTCTCACATGTGCCGCACAAGGTAGGTTTTCAAGTATGATGGTAGAAGTTTTAACTAGCGGTGCACAATTTGGAGGACTTACTTTTACCCCAAATTGCCTCCACTGAAGCCCATATTCCTCCATACCAAAGCCACCAAGAATAGAATCAAAATCAGGATCTAGTTTATACTTGTTGCAGAGATTCAAATTGGAACTGAGAGAAGATTTATCAGGCTTAAAACTACAAGTAAAACAAGACACAACAGATCCAGAGAGAGAAGAAATATTTGTGGAATATTCTACTTTGACATGTTTTTAATTTTTAATACTTTCCAGATCCAAAGAAAATAATGAGAAAAAAGAGCAATAATCATATGGGATAAGATTTGATCCTTTGGTTAAGTCTGAGGCTGAGAGGAACAACAACTATCAGTAGTATCATTTATTCCCATAAAATTGAGAGGAATTGGAATTATCTTTCTGCTTCCCCTTTAAAGACAATTTAGGAGGATGACCAGGTAAATCTCTTTCCCAGAAACCAGAATCCAAAGAAAAGAGGGGAACTTCAATTTTTTTACCATCAGCATCAGGAAAAAGAATTCTCTCCCTGTCAGCTTGCTACTATGTACAGAGCAACCTGTCATAGCAACACAAAACTATAAAAAAAAATTAACAAGAATATCTAAATTAAAAAAAAAATAAGGAGTGAGAAATCAATAAATATTATTTCAGAAATAGATTTCTCACCAAATATTAGGTAGGGCCACTCACTGACCCCACCCTTGAAATCCAAGTCCTTACATTTTTAAAATAATTAAAAAGAAAAGCACTCAAAATTACAACACCAGTATGGCACCTTTTGGCCATTTGACCATTTCACGTTTGTTGTCACTTCTAGGGTTTAAACCTAAAATTCACTCAGAATTGAGGTGTTGTGTATATTTTAGGAGTTACACGCCAAAACTTGTTATGTCACAATTCCTGCACACAGCCCCGCATCCTTACATATCCCTACGTACTAATAGTAGCAAATTCCCAGGTACTAGAGATCCGCGGGCAGCTAATTCTGCCACGCACCCAGCAGATCCTACCTGGCGCGCATCAGTACTGACTGATCCCTGCATCTGGATCTGTCATGACTAATCTGACAACCAGGTACCGCTCAGAAGAGCTACAACCTAGTTAGGGTTTCCTGGAATATGTAACAAGTTAACATATGCATTATTAATAGTCTAAAAAGATCAAGACCCAAATAAAACTAATAAAAATTAAGTTTAAAACATTTTTTAATAATAAATCAAAGATCAAGGATTACCACCTAAATCATTGAATCTGATCTTTTAAGACCACAAAACACTACAAGGAGTCTTCATAAAAATTATTAAAAATTATTTAAGTGATCAAAAAATAATCTACAATCAGTAAACTTCCAAATTTGTTCACTTTAAGGGAATACTAATAGTACAAATAAAGGATGAGTGCAGAATGATCAAATTTACGCCATAATATATTAACAGATCCTGTGGCTAAAATAGTACAGAAATCCAGCAGATCTAAAGTCAGCTGATTGACAGCACCGAGTGGAAGTGCTAATCTTGCCCTGACTGGCTTGTCAGCCTCATCCCATGAGCAGAACCCTCTCTACGTGCCCTAAGAAGCTCAAAATCACCCCAAAAAGGTATTTATACAGACCTCTTTGGATCCATTATTCTGCAGATTTTCAGTTTACAAGGAATTATTATTTTCAATCAGACTCCGTGTCATTTTTGGTTCAGTTCTTATGAAGAATCTAAGCAAGCAATTCATGACTTAGTCTGTAGTATTATTATTTATTTCTTAAACCAATCAACCAATTGAAGTTAAATCAAACAATCCTCCCCATTTGCTCTGAAACCCTTCTTATTATTGCAAGATTTTCATGGTAAAGTGCTCAGAGTGAGTTTTTCTCTTCCTGTCTTGGCCCTTGTGCTGTTTAGCCCGGACATATTATTGGATAAGCCCTTTCTAAGTCACCCATCTTGAATCCAAGATTCCTGAACTGCCTAAGGAGGCCCCTTGAAGAGAGGTTTTTTTGTCTGTAAAGACTCCCAGTAGTATAATACTGTGACCCCTCTTTTATATATATATATTGAAAACCTTTGATTTTCAAACCAATTAAACCTTGCAACTGCTCTTATCATATTATTTATTTGAGCCTCTAAGTGTTTATTTTTGGAATAATTATTATTATTATTATTCCAGTATTTTTATCACTCTCTGTAGCTAAATGACTGAACGTTTCCTGGTATCAGAGGGCTGCAAACTGGGGCTCAGGCCCAGAAATATTTTTAAATAATTAATCCTTGATTATTTATTCCTTGGACCATTCTATTGATTTTTTTTTAAAATAAGTTAACATACTTATAACATATATTGTTGATCCTTTGTTTTTCTAGTGAATCCTAAGACCAACAGAGAATTGATCAATTATTATTTGAACCTTCTTAAACAAAAAAAAGAAGAAAAACTCAGTAACTTTGTCCCTGTTATCATAACTCCTGAGCAAAAACAGGAGAAATTGCTTTGTTATAAACAGCAAGCTATAAAGGACAAGGAACTTGAGTTTGAAAGAATTATCAATTTCAATTCTTTATTAAGGCAACATAAGGAGGTGAAAATTTATCCAAGAAAGCTTTATATTTATAAGGTAAATAATCCTGAAGATAAAGAAAAATCAAAAAATTAATGAAAGTTATTATTTTTCTGTAAAAAAATCATCTTACCACATAAAAATACAAAAAAATATTAAACTCATATTTTTGTTTTTATCCATCTCAGTGGATTTTGTTTTTGGTGATCTCATTGACCAGGGCCTCCTAGAGGATGTCCCCAACAGTGTACCCTTGGACTTACCCTTTGATTTATCCCAAGGTCTGATCGGAACACACTCAGATCCCATTGGAATACCCCCCAAGGAAAGTTGTCATCCCAACCAAGTGTTGTTACCCTTGAATTTGACTTTAAGTAAGTTAAAACATATATAAAAAAATTATCAAAAATATAAATACTCAAAAAATATTTTTTTTTTTTATATTTTTAAGTCTTTTTCAAAAGTTTAAACAGAAGACTTACACATTTTTTTTGGTGCAATGGATCAAAACAGGTGTAACACCCGCGCAACCAGTAGAGCCCCATCATATGGATCTCTGCCTGGAGGAACCCGTACGCGCAAGGACTCCAGTTGCAAGCGCAATGAGAGGGCTCAAACCCGTTGTAGAGACTCCAAAGGATAATGGTATTATTTAGAAAATAGCTTGCTGGCAGTCACTAGAAGGGGAAATTAGTTTCCTACTAGTCTTGAATAGATAGAGGTAAGCTAAGGTGGTTTTGAATTGCCTGCCCTTCTGAACTATAATAAGTCTGCACAATTTTTTTTTTTTTTGATTAGTGACTGGTTTCTTTGAGACTTAAAATAGGTCTCTTATCAGACCTAGATTAATTATTAATAGATAATTTTAGGAAATGAAAGGCTATTCCAGGTTGGATTGGATTACTGGCAAGCTTCCAACAATTAATAATCAATAATTTTAGACTTTTCCTGACTATTTTTCCAATTCCAATTAAAGGATTTAAGGGTTGACTAAAAGGTGTTTAACCAGTAGGAGGACCCAAAGATGGGCTTGCCCACAGGGAGCTGGGCGGAAAAAAATTTTTTTTTGGTTTTTCTGTTGTGCTCTTCCTCTTTTATGAATTTTCTAATCAAAAAAATAAGGCGTTTTCCCTATTAAAAATAGGTGCTGAATAACAGGCCTTTTCTCAAGAACCCTTCTTCAAAGACACCAGGAGGTTGGTCACATTTTCAACAATAATTTCGCGCTTGATTCCTCTTAACTTGATTCTGGTTCACTAAAAAGCTGGTACTGATCAGGCAAAGGTCATAGATCTTAGGGGTAATACATCATGGGTGGGAGCTGAGGCCATACTCTGGGGCTTAATGCCATGCCATACAACTTGGATAGGGCAAGAGAGCCCTCCTTAAATGGACAAATACTTCCTCAGGGGATTCTCAGGACTCCCCTGAGTCTGGTTCTGAGCCTCTCTCTGCACTGTTGAAGCACAGGAGGGTACAGTTACATGAGACAAATCATTCTGGTGATAAAACTTGTAAATCAGGCTGAGAGATAACTGTATTTTTTAGTTCAATCTTTGAGATTCGGGCTAAGATATGAGATAAGAGATAGGAATGGTGTGATCTGGAAGCTTCTTAGTGATTATCTTGTATAAAAAATGATGCAGAAGTTGCCTGCAGCTTGAGTTAATTTTGCTGGTTGGGAAAAGCATGAAACATGCTTGGCAGCTGCAAGCCCTCTTTGGTAGCTTGAATGGTGTAACCTGCATGGGTTTGGTGGCGGAAGATCATGTGCTGGGTGTTTCTTAGGACTCTTCTGAGCCACTATCATTTATAAAATGTTGCAGGAACTACCTGCATTCTGTTTCAATGTAATTAGTTGTGGAGATATGAGGTATGCTGTTTTACCGCATGTCCCCTTGGGTGACATGAGATTGTGGCTTGCAGGTGTTTTATGGTTGATATGGTGGCAAACTTAGTATCAGAGTGCTTGAGAGGACGCTTAAGAGCTCGTATCTGGTAGTGAAAGTTCCAGAAAAGTCATGTGCACTGAGTTGTTATTGCTGGTTGGTGAGAATTGAGATATACTTGGCTGCATGAGCCCCTAATTTTGTTGGTGCATGTATGTGTGATGTATGGTTGGAATGGTGGAAAAATGAGTATCAGAGTGCTTGAGAGGAAGCTTCAGAGGGCTTATCTGGTGGTGAAAGTTCCAGAAAATTTATTTTTACTGAGTTGTTATTGCTGGTTGGTGAGAATTGAGATATACTTGGCTGCATGAGCCCCTACTTCTGTTGGTGCATGCATGTGTGATGTATGGTTGAAATGGTGGCAAAATGGGTATCAGAGTTATTGATAGGAAGCTTCATAGGGCTTATCTGGTGGTGAAAGTTCCAGAAAAGTCATGTGTACTGAGTTGTTATTGCTGGTTGGTGAGAATTGAGATATACTTGGCTGCATGAGCCCCTACTTCTGTTGGTGCATGTGTTTGTGTTGTATGGTTGGAATGGTGGCAAACTGAGTATCAGAGTGCTTGAGAGGACGCTTTAGAGGGCTTATCTGGTGGTGAAAGTTCCAGAAAAGCCATGTGTACTGAGTTGTTATTGCTGGTTGGTGAGAATTGAGATATACTTGGCTGCATGAGCCCCTACTTCTGTTGGTGCATGTGTGTGTGTTGTATGGTTGGAATGGTGGCAAACTGAGTATCAAAGTGCTTGAGAAGACGCTTCTGAGGGCGTATCTGGTGGTTAAAGGTCCAGAAAAGTAGTTTAACTTGCTTTCATAGTACTGGTTGTAGTTTAACATTGGTACTTATATGGTTTAAGTCCTGCTGGTATGGGGTATGTTGTTTTTTATGGGGTTATTTTGAGCATAATCTTTTGATTATATATTCAATTAAGACTTTTCATTAATCCATCTGACGTAATCCAGTCTGTGCCAGGATTTGGGTTGTTTTTGTTACAGGTGTTGATATGGTTGAAGGGGTTTATCTGGTGATTGATTTGGGTTTTCAGGTTGTTTTGAGTTTAGAGTATAGTTTATGAGGGGTTTGGAATTTATTTAGTATTTTCTTGACTTTAATTTGATATAAGAATAATAATTAATAAGAAAAAATTAGTCTGATGGCTATAGGACAGGTTTGGTTTACCACACCGTGACCATAGCGTCACGCGGGACAACCAGGGCGACAACCGCAGCCACCAATTCAACCAACAGACCATTGGAGAACCAGCCTCTGCCCAACGTGTTATCCCAGGAGGATACCAGTCCTCCTATTCCACCCCAGATGGAATCAACCAAGGAGGAAAGAGTCAAAGTTTTAGTGAAAGAGCACATAAGCTATTGGGAACAATTCAAGTTGGCTAAGACCCAGAAGCATCAGCGAGGTATGACAAAAGCCATCTCTCTGGCAAAGAAATCTCAGATTTCTCTGCAAAAGTTGAGCCCAAAGAAAGAAGTAGAAGGCTAGGTGCAGAGCTGGAATCCTTGGGATCAGTTAGCCTCCTTAAAGGGAAAGGACCCCACAAAGAAGAGGTCCTCATCCCATCAGAGGTTAAGGAACCCAAAGGATTGGGACAGCATAATATACCTAGCTCAAAATTGGAGAAAAGTTTACCACAATTAGATTTAGAATCTCTTAACAGCTTTTCTTTAAATTTTTCTCACAATTTTACTATTATCAGCAATTGCTTTGAAAAAGTCTATCAACAATTGGACAAATTGAGTCTGAGTATTTTCAGAGTGATTGATACCCAGTCTCAGACTATGAGAATTGATGAGCTGGAAATACAAAAAATTAAGGATAGTATAAAATCTAGTAAGTTGAACCTGATGAAACATATTGATGATAACCAATCAATTCTTCAAGAAGATATTCTTTCAACCATGGACCAGCTTCAGGAAGAAGTTAAGAAAACTGGTCCTACTCCTACAGCTCATGTGATTAACAAAATTGATTTATTAAAAAACAAACTTAATTGGAGTTAGGGATGATTAAGAATGATCTCAGAGATCTTAAAGTCAATTCTACTGACTCTCCATTCATTGACCTGGGAGAAACTAGACCTGCTAGGTTCACCAGTACTCCTAGTGTTCCTCCCAGAACCAGGACAACTAGGGATGAATCTTTTAGGACAAGTCCTACTCCTGAAATAGAACAGGCTTTGAATTTACTTCCTCCCATTACTGAATGGCCTAAATTCTCTGGAGAAGGAGAATACAACCATGTCAGTTTCATTAAATTTATTGACTATACTCTTTCTTCTTATGAGCTCCCTGATGCAATAGCTGTGGTAAGATTTCCCAGAATTTTTGAAGGAGTGGCTCTTGATTGGTTTATCAATAAAAGGGAAGAAGTTGGAGCTTTATCCTGTAGTTCTTGGAAATAATTTATCAAAGTACAATTTGGTACCAGGATTTGGAAAAGAAAGATGATGAAAACTTTTGAAACCTCCCAGTTTGATCCATCCAAGGAAAAACCTCACAAGTGGTGTTTAGACCAGAAAAGGAGGTTTGACTGTTTTTACCCTAATGCTGATAAAGAAGAAGTCAATGAAAGACTTCTCAACTTATTTCCTGGAAAAATCAACCACAATGTAAGGTGAAGGATGCCTATGGTTTCTGATCTTTCTACCTTTATAGGTGTGTTGGAAGAGACTATTGATATGAATGTTCTTGATAAAAGAGTCAACAGACTCCCCAGGGAACAAAATACTAGGAACACAAAAGATTATACTGCCAAAACTAAGTATTCCCCTGCCACTAATCCAACCAACTTGGAGGTCAAAAAGACTCCAGAGTCAAAGGAAAAAGTATGTTGGAACTGTAACCAAACAGGACATGTAAAACCTGATTGTCCTCTACCTAGGAAAAGGATTAATCCTATTGAAGAGAAGAGTATGATAATCCTGACCCTCACCTTGATGATACTGATGGAACACTTTCTGATTGTGATTTAATGATCACTAACCCCATCAATGTTATTGAAGGAAGTATTAAGTCTTCTCTGGACATAAATTCTGTTAATGAGGATTCTAACTTACCTCAAAAATGGAATCCCAAGATGAACATTCACCACATCTCTGAGGCTAAGGCCTTGACTCTGAAACCTTCTGCGGGTGAAAGTTACACTTCTGGAAAAACATGCTACGCTACTTGTTTGATCCAAGGTTCCCCTGTTAAGTAATTCTTGGACAGTGGAGCCTTTTGCTCTTATGTTGGTTCAACTTATTTGGAGAAAACAAGACCCAAACTGTAAACTGAACTTATTACCAGTACCTCAGGCTAGATTCAGCAGTTGTAATTCTTCTCTCAATGCTGTTGGAGTATGGTCTTCTGATATCATACTCCCTCACTCTAAAGGATCACTCAAGCTGAAAATTGAATTTCTAGTGCTCCAAAATAGAGTATGTGATTCTTAGAGGCTCAAATAAGTAATATAATAAGAGCAGTTGCAAGTTTTGATTGGTTTTCTGATAAGGGTTTTCAATATGTATATAAAAGAGGGGCCACAGTAATATACTACTGGGGGTCTTTACAGACAAAGCAACTTCTCTTCAAGGGGCCTCCTTAGGCAGTTTAAGAACCTTGGAATGAAATGGGTGCCTTAGAAAGGGCTTATTCCACTAATGGCTGGGCATAACATCACACTGGCCTAGACAGGAAGGGAAACACTCACTCTGAGCACTTGATTGCAAAAATCCTTCAATAATAGGAAGGTTTTCAGAGAAGATGGGGTGGATTGCCTGACTAAAATTCAGGGGTTGATTGTTTTTTAAGAAATGAATGATAATACTACAGACTTGGTCATAAATCACTTTATTAGACTCTTCATAAGCACTTGACTAACAATGACACAGTGTCTGATTGATAATAATAATTCCTGGAAAACTGATGATGGAATAATGGGTCCAAAGAGGTCTGTATAAATAGCTTTTTGGGGTGATTTTGAGCTTCTCAGGGCGTTTAGAGAGAGTTCTGATCATGGGCTGAGGCTGAAAATCCAGTCAGGGCAGGGTTAGCACGTCCACTTGGTTCTGTCAATCAGCTGTCCTTAGATCTTCTGGATTTCTGAACTATTTTAGCCACAGGCTCTGTTAATCTATTCTGGCGTAAATTTGATCATTCTGAACTCATCCTTCATTTGTACTATTAGTATTGCTTTGAAGTGAAGAGATGTGGAGGGTTACTAAGTTTCCATCATCTGCTGATGACTTAGATAGTTTTTAATAATTTTTATTGACACTTCTTGTGGTGTTTCATGGTCTTCAAAGATCAGAGTCAATGATTTAGGTGGTAATACTTGATCTTTAATTTATCATTAAAAAATGTTATAAACTTAATTTTTATGAATTTTAATTAATTTTTGATCTTTTTAGATTATTACTAAATCATATGTCAACTTGTTACATATGCCAGGCAACCCTAATTAGGTTTTAGCTCTTTTGAGCGGTACCTGGTTTTCAGATTAGTAATGACGGATGCAGACGCGGGGATCAGTCAGTTCAGATGCGCGCGGGGTGTGATCCGCTGCGTGCATGGCATAATTAGCTGCGCGCGGGTCTCTGGCACAGTGGAAACTGCTACTATGAGTACGTAGGGGTATGTAATGATGCGGGGCTGCGCGTGGGAATTGTGACATAACACATTTCCACATGTAACTCCTAAAATATACACAACACCTCAATTCTGAGTGAATTTTAGGTGTAAAAGCTATAAATTACAACACGTGTGAAATGTTAAAATGGCAAAAAGGTGCCATACTGATGTTGTAATTTTTAGTACTTTTCTTTTTGATTATTTTAAAAATGTAAGGACTTGGATTTCAAGGGTGGGGTCAGTGAGTGACCCTACCTAATTTTGGGTGGGAATCCATTTCTTTAATAATATTTATGGATTTCTCACTCCTAATTTTGTTAATTTAGATATTCTTATTTTTATAGTTTTGTGTTGCTATGACAGGTTGCTCTGTACATAGTAGCAAGCTGACATTCCCCCACTCCAAGATATGTCTATATCTGAAACAAATTCTGGGTCAATGCCTTCTGCTGGCTCTGTATTTCCTTAGGTGTATGGGCCCATTAGAAATATTGTGTTGAAGTAACCATCCATCCTTATCATATTATTCTCCCTTGTATTTAACTAGCTAGATTCTGACATTTTTGCATTGATCCTTTCTTTTTTATCTTTAAGGATCTTGCTAATTCTTTCTCTGTCTTTTTCAGGTTCTTCTGCAACAGCTATTTCAGGTGAAGGAGTATATTCTCCATTCCTTGGGTGGTAGTGTTTGATGAGACTTACTGGTAAGACTGGGTGTTTTCTAGAAAGCTCATCACTAAGATTACTTCCACAGCATTCTTTCCATGAAGTTTTTTAATGGTGAAAGGACAAACAAAAGCTGGCCTAAGCTTTCTATTTCCAGCTAAGTTGGTGAAGTTGGTGGTAGAGATCAAGACTTGATCACCAATCTTCAAATGAGGCTCCTTATGGGTTTTATCCCACCTTTGTTGTTTATACTCCACAGCATCCTGGACACACTTAACAGCATGTTTATTGGCTACATCTATCATTTTTTTGAAATCAAGTGATGTAGGGTGAATATTTGTTAGCTGGTGATGAAGGTTATCCTTGGTTAATTAAGGAATCCATCCTCTTTCCAGTATGTAAGGTGCTCCCTTAGTGGTAGAGTGCTTGCTACTGTTGTAGGCCATCTCTAGTGCAGGTAAATGGCTAACCCAATTGTGGCAATAACCATCAGAATTCTTGTATTCTAGACCAAAGCCGCAGAATCTCCTGAGCATGTCTTCCAGGGTCTGAATCATTCTTTCAGCTAAGCCATCCCTCTTAGGGTGATAAGCTGTAGAGAAAGCTAAGGTGGTTCCCAGCATGTCATGAAGATTTCTCCAGAACTCAGAGGTGAATTTAGAATCTCTTTCACTGATAATGATCTTGGGAACTCCAACATCATCAATGAGTCTGTTCCAAAATAATAGGGCAACTTCTGTAGCAGTGTCTTCCTTGTGATTAGGTAGAAGCTTTGCTTGCTTGGAGAACTTTCATCCTTCTACTTAGCACAGAGCAACCTGACAAAGCAACAACAATAATAATATTAAAAAAATTAAAAGGAACAAAGATAAATGAATAAATAAAATTATTATAAAATGAAGGAGTAGGAAATCCATAAATATTATTGCAGGAATGAATTCCCCACCCAAAATAAGGTAGGGTCACTCACTGACCCCACCCTTGAATTCTTACTCCTTATATTTTTTAATTAATTTAAAAGAAAATGGTAAATGACCACGGCACCAGTATGGCACCTTTTGGCCATCTTAATATTTCACATGATATGTCATGTATAGGTTTCACACCTAAATTTCAGTCAAAATCCAGGTGTTGTATGTAGTTTAGGAGTTTCACGGGGAATTTTGTTTTGTCACAATTCCCGCAAGCAGCCCTGCGTCCCTACAGCGCTGGACTCCCGCGCACCCAAACTCCCGCGCGCAGTTGATCCCTCCCGCGTGCAGGTAATCCCGTGACCTAGTCACGCGCGCAGAGGATCAGTCCCCGCGCGCATCTGAATGGACTGATCCCCACGCCTAACCTGCCGTGGTCATGCGCGCAGCGGATCAGTCCCCGCGCGCATCTGAATGGACTGATCCCCACGCCTAACCTGCCGTGGTCATGCGCGCAGCCAATCAGTCCCCGCGCGCATCTGAATGGACTGATCCCCGCGCCTAGCCTGCCGTGATCAGTCTGACAGCCAGGTACCGCTCAGAGGAGCTAAAACATAGTAGGATCTACTCTACACATGTAAAGCTACAACATAAGCGTAGATCATAGTTTGGAAACCTTAAAAGTCAATTAAAATTAGTTAATAACTAATTTCTAGTATTTTTTATTAATTAAATAAAGATCCAGACTCACCACGTCATGAGCTGATCAGAACCTTCAAAGACCACAAAACTACACAAGGAGTGGTCGTAAAAATTATTAGAAATTACATACAGAATCAGCAGAGATTGCAAAATCAATAAAAATCCACGTCTGCTCACTTTTGACCAGTACTTACAGTACAAATTGAGGATCAGTGCAGGATCAGCAAAATGATTAATCTGTTGATTAACAGATCCTGCAGCTAAAAAGGAGCTGTTCCTTGACAGATCTAAGGCCAGAAGGCTAACAGCACCTTGAGGACGTGCCAATCTTGCCCTGACTGCCCCCCTAGCCTCAGCCCACGGCTAATACCCTTTCTAGAGGCCCTCAAGCACCCAAAAAGGAATATTTAAGCAGGCTCTTTTTTCTCTTTGAATCCATCATTTTTTTTTATTCCAGAATCAATCAGTTATCAGAAATATTATTATTATCAATCAGACATTTTGTCATTGTTAGTCAAGTGCGTATCAAGAAGAAAGCAAGTGATTTATGATCTAGTCTGAAGTATGATTATTATTATTTTCTAAATAACTATCAACAACCAGAAGTTTGAACCAGCCACCAACCCCATATGTTCTGAAGCTTCTTACCTGAATCTTTGCAGGATTTCTGTGGATTACTTCCCAAGTAAGTTTTTCCCTTCCTGCTCTGGGTTTGTGTGCTGTTTTGCCCGCCCAAATTAGTGGATAAGGCCTTAGAAGGCACCCATCTTCATTCCAAGGTTATAAACTGCCTAAGGAGGCACCTTGAGGAGAGGTTGAAAAGTCTGTAAAGACCCCCAGTAGTATATTAATGTGGCCCCTCGTTTTATATTATATATTAAAATATTTATAACCAAACCAATTAAACCTTGCACTTGCTCTTACCATATTGTTATTGGAGCTGTAAAGTGTTTATTCTTTGGAATATTCTTGCTCCAAATTCTTTTATCACTCTTTGTAGCTAAAGGGATGCAAGGTTCCTGGTATCAGAGAGCTGACAAGAACCTATCCACAATGAATAGGTCTGAGTTGTAGGAATAGGCTCCTCCTGGCGGTACTCCAGTCACAAAGTCCATGTTGATGATTTCCCATCTTTTCTTGGGTTCAGCAATCTTTTGCAGTAGACCAAACCTTTTCCCAGTGGTCCTGTTGGACTTCTGACAAGTTTCACAACTAGTAACATACTGGATAATAGAGTCTATCCAATTGATCCACCAAGCAGTTTGTTTAACCTTATCTGCGGTTCTATCAGCATATAAATGACAAAATGAGCAGTTATCATGGCATTCAGCCAGGACGTGTTTGATATGGTTATCCTTAGTTAAGACTATAACACTTCAATGTTGATGCCTGTAGTATACTAGACCATCCCATATGGTGAACCTTCCAGCTTTGTATGGTTTCAAGAGGGGTTCAGGTAGGCTATTGATCAATTCAGATGGTGGAGAAGTACTTTCCATAATGGTGATTGGATTTTTCATTCCAGAATTGTAATATTCTTTTATTGAGTTGAACAAGGATTCATCCAATTCACAAATGTGGATTCCCATTATAGGAGCTTCAACGTTCAACATGTTAATGTTAAGGATAGGGAAGATATCATTATCCTCTGGATCATGAGAAGGGCTACTTGGGTCATTGGGTAAAGCATTCCTGCTCAAACTATCAGCATTCTGGTGTTTAGCACCAGCTTGGTGAACTATGGTCATCTGACCTCTGTACTGTTGTATGGCTATCTGACATCTCAAAATGTGCCTACAAGGGGTATTCATGTTCATCAAAGTCCTGAAGGCATTTCAGTCAGTAATTACTGTGAACTTGGTGCCTTCCAAGTAGTAATGAAGTTTCTCCAGAGCCCATACTAAAGCAAGGCATTCCATTTGGCTTGCACCATACCTTTTCTCAGTATCCTTAACTTGTCTGGATATGAAGAGTATAATTGTTTCCACTGGTTTGTCATCATCTATGACTTCCTGGTGTAATGCAGCTCCTAGCCCGTTCATACTAGCATCTATATAGAGCTTGAAGGGTTTAGAATAGTCTGGCTGAATCATTATTGGAGCTGAAGCCATGGCCATCTTGAGTTCCTTGTAAAACTTTACTCTTTCATGAGTCATTTCAAACAAGGTGGTTTTGTGGCAGATTTCATATAGACACTTGGTTAGAAGAGCAAACTTTGGTCAGTACTTCCTATAGTAGCTGCAGAAGCTAATACAAGATAGGAATTCATTTTTATTCTGAGGCATTGGCCTATTCATTACTGCTGCTATCTTGTTATTGTCAGCGGCTTAAGTTAGTCCAGAGACAATGTGTCCTAAGGCTTTCAGTTCTCCATAACCAAAGTTACACTTTTTCATTGATACTTTTAATCCCACAGCAGAGATAGTTT
Source organism: Puccinia polysora (assembly GCA_025617555.3). Taxonomy (NCBI): domain Eukaryota; kingdom Fungi; phylum Basidiomycota; class Pucciniomycetes; order Pucciniales; family Pucciniaceae; genus Puccinia; species Puccinia polysora. The sequence continues at coordinate 23,697,809 of CM062638.1, read as the reverse complement.
TGAGGACTAATCTTACTTTATCCAGGGGGGTATCCCAATCATCAGAGTAAATGATAACATCATCCATCCTTGTCTGATGAACAATCCTAGAACTGTGTCCATCATCCTTTGAAAATGATAAGGAACAGTTTCTTCATACCAAAAGGCTTCCTTAGATAATCATAAATTCCCAAATGAAAGATAATTCTCATGAATTTCTGGCTATCAGGGCTGATAGGTATTTGGTGGAAACCTTTCAGCATGTCCATGGTAGTGATGTACTTAGCTTTTGACAGGTTGTGCAGAGCATGGTCAATCCTTGGAATTGGATAATAATCAGCTTGGGTGTAGTTGTTAAGCATTCTAAAATCTCCAACCATCCTTGACTTATCATTATGCCAATTTATAATTACTGGAGTAGTGATATCTACTTGTTCATTGTGTCCTACTTTCCTTAAGACTTGTAGGTCAACCAACTCTTGGATGTGAGTTTCCAGAGCAGCTCTAGATTTTGGACTAGAAGGGTAAGCAGGTCTCCTGAGGTTAATTGGGTAAGGAGTCTTAGTGGTTAGAGTCAGAATAATATGATGTCCTTTGATGTTACCAATGGGGTGATCCTTGGTACAGAAAGCATTCTTTTTTTCAAAGCATACTTGTAGGATGTCCCGTCTTTGTTATTCATTGAGCAGGGGATTCAAAGCTGCTTGAGAGAAGTATTCCTGATTGAAACTCTCTTAGTGTTTTTCATGAGTTGAATCAGAAGTTTGAGCATTGACATGTCATATTTGAAACTTCTTGTTCCAGTCTCCCCCTATGGTGAAGTATCTACCCTTCCTTTGGAATACATATGTACCATACAAGCAAAGAGAATCATTACTAAGGATAAAGTAATCAAATACTCCATTTTGGAGCACTACAAATTCAATTTTCATTTTGAGTGATCCTTTAGAGTGAGGGAGTATGATATCAGAGGACAATACTCCAACAGCCTTAAGAGAAGAATTAAAAGTACTGAACTTGGCCCAAGGTATGGGTATTGCAGTCCTTGAGCTACAGAGAGTGATATAAATACTAGAATAATAATAATTATTATTATTATTTCAAAAATAAATGCTTAGAGGCTCAAATAAATAATATAATAAGAGCATTTGCAAGGTTTAATTGGTTTGTTAATAAATTTTTTTCAATATTTATATAAAATAGGGGCCACAGTATTATACTACTGGGGGTCTTTACAGACAAATCAACCTCTCTTCAAGGGGCCTCCTTAGGCAGTTTAAGAACCTTTGAATGAAGATGGGTGCCTAAGAAAGGGCTTATTCCACTCATGGCTGGGCATAACAGCACAGTCGCCTAGACAGGAAGGTAAACACTCACTCTGAGAACTTTATCACAAAAATCCTGCAATAATAGGAAGGGTTTCTGAGCAGATGGGGTGGATTGCCTGACTAAACTTCAAGGGTTGATTGGTTTTTAAGAAATGAATAATGATACTACAGACTTGGTCATAAATAACTTGCTTAGACTCTTCATAAGCACATGACTAACAATGACATGGTGTCTGATTGATAATAATAATTCCTGGTAAATGGATGATGAAATAATGGGTTCAAAGAGGTCTGTATAAATAGCTTTTTGGGGTGATTTTGAGCTTCTCAGGGCGTGTAGAGAGATTTCTGCTCATGGGATAAGGCTGGCAAGCCATATAAAGCAAAATTAGCACGTCTACTTGGTTCTGTTAATCAGCCAACCTTAGATCTTCTGGATTTCTGTACTATTTTGGCCACAGGATCTGTTAATCTATCATGGCATAAATTTGATCATTCTGCACTCATCCTTCATTTTTACTATTAGTATTGCTTTAAAGTGAACAGATGTGGACGGTTTTTGATTTTCCATCATCTGTTGATCACGTAGATAATTTTTAATAATTTCTATCAACACTTCTTTTAGTTTTTTGTAGTCTTCAAAGATCAGAGTCAATGATTTATGTGGTAATCCTTGATCTTTAATTTATTATTAAAAAAAGTTCTAAACTTAATTTTTATTAATTTTAATTAAGTTTTGATCTTTTTAGATCATTACTAAAGCATTTGTCAACTTGTTACATATGCCACGCAACCCTTATTAGGTTTTAGCTTATTTGAGCAGTACATGGTTGTCAGATTAGTCACAACGGATTCAGACGCGGGGATCAGTCAGTTCAGATGCACAGGGGGGATCCGCTGTGTGCGTGGGAGAATTAGCTGCGCGCGGGTCTCTAGTACAGGGGAAACTGCTACTATGAGTACGTAGGGGTATGTAATGATGCGGGGCTGCGTGCGGGAATTGTGAAGTAACACATTTCCACATGTAACTCCTAAAATATACACAACACCTCAATTCTTAGTGAATTTTAGGTGTAAACCCTATACGTGACAACACGTGTGAAATGTTAAAATGGAAAAAAGGTGCCATACTGATGTTGTAATTTTTAGTACTTTTCTTTTTAATTATTTAAAAATGTAAGGACTTGGATTTCAAGGGTGGGGTCAGTGAGTGACCCTACCTAATTTTGAGTGAGGAATTCATTTCTTTATTAATATTATAAATAATGGATTTCTTGTTCCTTCTTTTGTTAATTTAGATATTCTTATTTTTTATAGTTTTTTGTTGCTATGACAGGTTGCTCTGTAAATAGTAGCAAGCTGACACTTGTCAGCCTCAGCCCATGAGCAGAACTCTCTCTTCGTCCCCTGAGAAGCTCAAAATCATCCCAAAAAGGTATTTATACAGACCTCTTTGGATCCATTATTCCACAGATTATCAGTTTACAAGGAATTATTATTATCAATCAGAATCTGTGTCATTGTTAGTCAAGTGCTTATGAAGATTCTAAGCAAGTGATTTATGACTTAGTCTGTAGTATTATTATTTATTTCTTAAACCAATCAACCAATTAAAGTTAAATCAATCAATCCTCCCCAACTGCTCTGAAACCCTTCTTATTATTGCAGGATTTTTGTGGTAAAGTGCTCAGATTGAGTGTTTCCCTTCCTGTCTTGGCCCTTGTGCTGTTCAGCCCGGCCATATTAGTGGATAAGCCTTTTCTAAGGCACCCATCTTGAATCCAAGGTTCTTAAAATGCCTAAGGAGGCCCCTTGAAGAGAGGTTGTTTTGTCTGTAAAGACCCCCAGTAGTATAATACTGTGGCCCCTCTTTTATATATATATTGAAAACCTTTTATTGTCAAACCAATTAAAACTTGCAACTGCTCTTATTATATTATTTATTTGAGCCTCTAAGTGTTTATCTTTGGAATAATTATTATTATTATTATTCCAGTATTTTTATCACTCTCTGTAGCTAAAGGACTTCAAGGTTCCTGGTATCAGAGGGCTGACACTCCCCAAATTCATCAGAAAACATCAGGGTACACCAAAATCCATTAAAAAGGGTTGGCCCAAGATCATAGGACCTTCCAAACATGTGATCCAAAAATGACAAGTTCCAACAATATTGAGACCAATTTTAACTGGGAAATCCTCATTATACCAACCAATTCACAAGATCAGTTCCCTATCCCATAAGCTGCAGAATTGAAGCTGACCCTAGGACTAAGCTTGAGTTTTCAGGCCATGGCATCCAAAATTAAGTTGAGCTGAGATCTAGAATTGACTAGAGGAGATACAGTTTTAGCTGAATGACCAAGATAAAAAAGAAGAAAACCAAGAGGATAGGATTAAATGTTGGAATCTGAGGAAGGACTTGTTCTACCAGAGTCCTCCATCAAAGTGCCAGAGGAAACCTTTAATTTTTCAGGACCAATTTTCACACATCAATGAGAGACCCATTTCCTCATTCTTTCAGCAACAGATGGAGAGATTGACAGGAGTTCAGCCACAGGTAGATCAGTAATTTTGAGATCAGAAATTTTCTTTAATACCCCTTCCACAGCATTGTGGTGATCCTTCGAGATTCCCCTCTTGAATCAAACTTTGGGCTGGGGGAGGCAGGAATTTCAGGTGAAGCAGGAACTAAGATGGGATCAGAAGTTTAAGTTGTTTAGATGAAGGATGGGGATCATAGTGGTCTGGAAACCTTTCCATGAGTGGTTCCTTTTCCAACTCCATGTCTTCTACATCAGAGGAAGGAGGCTGTGGTGAGGATTGAGGTTTAACTGGTTTTCAAATAATTGAAGTTGGCAAGGAAGGAGCTTTATGAGTTTTAGGTTCCTCATGTTGCTTCCTAGCTGGATCAGATTGATAAGCCCCAGCAAGACTGGAGGAGGAAATGGCTGGAGGATACCAAGGTTGAAGGGTACCACAGGAAGATTGAAAATTCAAAGAAGCCAAAGATGCCTTCATAGGAGGTTTTGACTGATAAGAGACCACCACATGACAAATAGGGCAGGATAAATTGAAAGGGATCACATCACCATTAGGAAGAAATAAATTGTTCCCCTTCAGCTCCCCCAACTTTTCCTCCTTATCCTTCTGTATTTAAAGGCATTGTCTGGTTCCATGGCCTTCCCTATGGCAGTAGTAACAGACCAGAGTGGATTTAGGGACAGAAGTAAAAGGTTTAGGAGTAGCAAGAGAAGAAATATTTGGATCAATTTTGCTCTCAAAAGCTTGGGGTATTTTGATGATTTCATCTATAGCAGGAGACTCCTGGTTGGACTGAGGATTTGATTTTTGCCTGCAATCTGCCTCCATCTTATTCATCATTTCATTGGACTCTTTGAAAGAAGGAGCATGGACTTTTTCAGTGGTTCTAGGCTTTTCAAAAGTTAAAGCAGTTTGACCTTTCATAACTTCATCCACAGTACTCCTAAGGACAAGGAAAAAAGGGAGCTTGAATCAATTATCCCTGGTGGTGATAATTTATCCAGACTTGACCCATTCATCCCTTATCTTTTCCTGCACTTCTAGCAAAAAAGATTGGAAAAATTTCACTCCAACTAAATCCACTGTATTGATGTGATTGTTTCAGATAAGATAATTTTGGATTGGATCCCATGACTTTCTAAAAGACTGGTAGTTGGAGGCTGAAGAGACACAACCATTGCAGATCAACTGAGAAACAAGATTTTCCAGGTCCTGCAAAGTAAATCAAGCTACATCTATTTTGCCCCAATATGCCAACATTTCTTCCCTTAGAAGCTTCCAGTGATGGGATTTGAATCCATAAAATGATTCAATTAATTCCATAATTTCATCAGAGGAGATAAAGAATTGTAACTGGTAGGCCATGTTGTATTCAATTGCCCCATCCACTTCAGCAGCCATTTTGTAAGATTCCAAGAACTGTTCAACATTTAACCCATTTAACCCTAAGTTCTTGATCTGAGGTTTGATCTTGACCATCCTATGTCAAGCAGAGGTGGTGGGACTAAATTTGTAATGACAGAGTTCCTAGAGGATCAAAAGAGCAGATTTCCAAAGTGGCTCACAAGTGTGGAAAGAGGAGGGTTTCACAAAAAACAAAAAGAACCTTGCCCAAGCGGTGCACAATTGGGAGGACAAACTTCTGGCATAAGCTGCCTCCAGGGATCAGATCTAAGAGGAAAGAAAAGAAACAGAAGAAAGAAAAAAGATTTGATTTTGAAGTTGATTCCAAACATTTTGGGATGGTAAACCCCAAGGTTTCTGGTTTGATCCCTGCCCGGGGGACCAAATGTAAGACTCCAAATTTTTCTGAGCCACAGGAATTTCTGTGGAGGGTAAAGGTGCAGTTTAGGCTGCCCTCCTGAGCATTACAAAAATATTTAAATGTAACAGGAATCAAGTTCCAGACCCTTATGAATGATGAATCAATTGAAGGGATGAGTTTGTGACTATTTGGTAGCAAGGAAACAACAATATTTTAGGAAGGATGGTGCAGGAAAAGACTTGAACAAACTAAGTTAAATTTTGTTCAGAGTTCAATAGAACAAGGCAGTTGTAAGTTACAATACCCACAAGCTAATAGTTCTGGTTATCAGCAGAATATTAGGAAAGATCAACTCAATCCAAACCAACCTCCAGGCTCTCAATGATCCCTCCCAACTCTCTGCAATCAAGCACTTGAAGGTTACCAGATAAATTTGGGTGGCTGTAAAAAACAAAGAAATTTTTTTATGAAGCTCTAGAAGCAAAGCAGTAAAAAAATAAAACAAGAATAACCCATAACTTCTCAAGGGACTCAAGAATAGAGTGGCAGAACTCAACCTTTAAAGAAATAAAGAGAGGTTTATCACTCCAGATTTCAATCTTAAAGAAACCTCTCAGTCAAACGTGACTGGTTCCAAAGGATGATTGAAAAGAATGATCAAACCAGTATGGTTGAAAAAAGGGATCAAGGGGTGTTATAACACACTTAAGAATCCAACAAGATCAATTCTTATTCAACCAGCAAGACTATTGGTTGGTGATAATGGATAATGTCACAGAGGAAAGACCAAAGTTTTGAGTATGGAGGCTCAAAAGCTCAAGGGACAATCATAGATATACCTGGTATAAGGATGCTCAGATAAAGGGGAAGGGGCCCATGGATTTTATTTATTGATTATATGGTTGCTGATGATAGGAAACCTTGCAAAAGGCAGGGTAGAGCCCCTCCTTTTATGGGACAGAGGCCCTGCAGAATACTTACAAGAGGATTTCACAGATAAAAGCAGAAACTGAGCAGCAGCAAATGAATATCCGCAGCTTTGCAGACAAGAGGTTGCAACTGTGGGTGGAGGAACTTTAACGGTCAGCCGCCAGACACAAAAAGAGCAAGGTGCACGGCATCATCATGAAATTTTTCAAACAATGTGCTTCGGCAATGATGAGTTGAGGGAAACAGGTGATGACACTGACGGCCGCAAGCAATAGCTTGCGGTCTGTCAGATGAGTGAAGCGGAGGTGACTGGGTGGGAAATAGATGATGTTGGCCAGATGAAGGAGGGAGAGATCAATGATGGGTTTAAATTTGGTGGGAGATGATTGGTGATTTTGATCATCAGGCTTGGTCCAAAGGATGGGAGAGATTGGTCAAAAGGTAGGATCAGCTGAGGTTGAGGACAAGATTTGTGGCGGCGGCGTGACAACCACGCAAGATGAGCAAACTAATGGGCGCAGATTGGATGAAAAAAAGAAAAAGCGGAACAAAAGCGGACAACCATGCACAAGGATCAAACAAACCATGTGGTTGACTGGCGGGAGAGGATGAGCGGGATGACTGCATGGAGGATGATGAGCATGGTAACTAGTGATGACCATGCAATGATGAGCTGCCCGGAAAAAAGCAAACTGCGCAGGATAATTAGCACAATGACTCGCAAGGGTGATTAATGATTGGTAGATGTTATGGGAAGATGAGCTCTTATTGGAGAGTTCAGGATCCAAGGCTGAAACTCAATGAGCAGGTGGACTGGACGGCAGAGCAGAAGGAGTGCTCATGACAATGGGTGATGGAAGAAATCCAAATGCTGGTTTTGAAAGATCAGAAGCGCCAATAAAAGATTCTTGGAGGTTATTTTGATGCCAACCAATGGATGGGAGGGCAAGCTTGAAATGTCAACAATTTTTTTAAAAGAAATTTCCCTTTTAGATGAGGTGTCCTGGATTGGTCACCACACCAGGCATCAATTAAAACTTGGCCGGGTGCCAGGAAAGCTTTTCTAGGTGCTAAAATGGCTTTTTAGGTGCCATCCATGCTTTAGAAAATGTTTGAGTAACTTTGTTCAGTTCCCAAATGGGCTTTACAGACCCTACATACATCCTCATGTACTTATACAAAATAAGGTTTGTGTCTGCTTCTTTGTTCACTTATTACAAAAAACCATGTACATCTACTATATACTAAAAATATTGGTTCCTGAAACCTTGGTAAATACTGGCATTGTTTACCTTGGGTGCACAGAACCTGTTCATTTCCCAGAATTGAGGATGCATGCTGGACATTTGAATGTCAATTTGTTTTTTTAATGCTCAGCTTTTTTTTTGTGTCCGTGCTTTTTTTTTCTCCATGTGAATTTAGAAATTTCTGCATTTTTGAATGTAGTTTTATTTTTTCAGGTTTCTGCTTTTTTTTTCACTGCGTGTGAATATATCTCTTTTTTTTTTGAATTTAGCTCAATTTTTTTGTTTTTATTTTTTGATTTTCTGCTTTTTTCCCTCCATTTTTATCTACTTTTTGAATCTCATTTTTTTTAAGTTGTCCACTTTTCTTTCACTCTATGTGAATATGCATATTTCTGCATGTATATCATTTTACATAAGGTTTTTTCTTCTTTTTCTTTCTTCAGTATATATATCACACAACCCCATGCATAATCTGCATGTACTTATACAACATAAGTTTTATGTCTGCATTTTTTTAAAATTATTGCACAAACCCATGCACATACCTACAACACCTTCAGTGTAGCAGGGGGATGTAACCAACAGGAACACCTTCAGTTTAAAATCAAGGGGCTGAAAGGTATGTAACAGAAAACAGTGTAACAGGGGGATGTGACTAGGGAGAACACCTTGCACAAACCCATGCACATACCTACAACACCTTCATTGTAACAGGGGGATGTAACCAACAGGAACACCTTCAGTTTAAAATCAAGGGGCTTCAAGGTATCTAACAGAAAACAGTGTAACAGGGGGATGTGACTAGGGAGAACACCTTCAGTGCAATATTAATGAGCTGCAAGACATGTTAGTGAAAACAGTGTAACAGGGGGATGTGACCAAGGAGATCACCTTCAGTGTAACATCAAATAGCTTGGTTATAATTTTTTCTACATAAATAACACCTTCTATTGCATTTTCTTGTCTTGAAACACCACAAGCTACATTTTTGATATCCTTTATTCCTCTGCATAAAACAACCATGATTCATTTTCCAAATCTACCTAGAAGAAAATCTTCAGTTCCTTTCATGGTGCTTCAAAATGAATAAAACCACTTCCATCCTCATGAAATTATTCAAAATTTTCATTACCATCACATGAGAAGTCCAGCCACATATGATCATCCTGATCTTAATCATGAATTATTTCTCAATCTCCAAATCATTAGTTTGTTATATTTTGATCACCATCCAGAAAATATTCTGTTTCCAATGCTGCTCAAAATAGAAGTTTGATACCAATGACAGGTCTGCACATTTTCAGTAGTGGATTCATCATCAATCTCATCAGTTAAATGGCCAACCTGTTCTTTACAAAATCCAGATATAGTAACACAGGTTTGAAAATCAAAACCCATGAATGGAATATTTGGATTGACAATTGGAAGAAAACATTTTATAGGATTACAGGAAGAGGTCTGCATCATTCTCACATCTTGGTAATTCCTTACCATGATTTCCAACCAAGAAAATCTTAATAAATTTGCATGATTGTTTGTGCAGAGCTACCTGATCAATTCACACAGCCAAAAACGTTTCAAGCAACTAATCCCATGTGGTACTGCAAAAATAAAATAAGCTTGCATCAATGATGGCAGATGCAAGGATTAATACCCCAAATGCTTCTATCCTGAAACAATTTTGGTTTAAAGCTGTTGTCCAATATATAGAAGATGCCAGAATGGAACTACCATTTCACAGAGGAGGAATCATACAAACTTCCTCAGTGATAATTTGTGGTTTTTTATTTACAATCCTTACCTTTTGGCAAATCACCAATGCCACATAACTGCAAAGATATGTGAAGCTATCTTGCTGTTCAATAAATTTACAAATAAATTTCTAAGTTCCATGATTGTGATAAATTTGATGTTGGTACAGACTTGGATGAAATAGACTACATTAGCTTTTGAAGATGGGAAACTCCTCCAGAGTCATGTGGGAGAGTTTTTTTGTTCAGATTGTTTCCTATCCCACCTTCTTTGTCATTAAAAATAGTCATTCCAAGTATAGAGGACACCATAATGGGCCAATTTTTCAATTGAGGATGAATCATACATACCTTTTCATTTATGAATCCTTTGGGGTTGCCCAAAATCCTTAGATTTTTGCAAATTACTAATGCCACATCAATGGAGAGATATTTTAAGGAATCATGGCTGTTAAATACATCCACAAGTAAATTCATAAGTTCTATGATATTCTTACTGTTGATGTTGGTTTCAATATTGCTTAAATAGGCTAATTTAGGTATAAAAGATGGGTAGCTCCTCCAGAGACATTTGTCAGGTTTTTTAATTCAAATTTTTTTCTACCTTGCCTTCTGTTTTAAGGCTGGATATCCATCTTCCTTTCCAAAAAAAATTTTTATTTGAACCAGATGAACCCATGAATGAAGTTCTCCAAAGATCATAAAAAGTAAAAAATATTCTTATGCAATACTTCAAAATAAATGCAATTGATATTTTTGCAAATACTATGAAATATTTAGACTTTTCATCATACTTCACATTTCATCCACCCAGAAAAGATTTCAGGAACTTTCAGATTTTTTATTTAATCAGCAAGATTTATACAATTCAACCTGCAGATTCAGAATGGTAGGTTGTCAGATTTTTGTTGAATAATTCTGTTGGTGCTACTTCATTCAATAAACTAAAGCAATTCAATGGAATTTCTTAAGAAATTTTCAGAGATGAATCTTTGTAAAAGTTTTTACTTGTGAAAAATAATCATTCAGAAGCAAAAATGAAAAAATCTGATGGAGAGATTCACCTTCTCAAGCCAAGAATTTTCTTTGGAATGCTATTGGCACTTTGTTGAGAAATCACTCCTCACGGTTCTCTTCTCTCTGACCACCGCGCACCCTCCAAAATGCCGCGCACCCTGAAGATGAGTGTGAACACTCTATTCTGAGTGTTGTCCTCTCTCAACCTCAAGTCTCAGCTCCAGATCCTTCTAGCGTCCATTCCACTTTCTTTCATCCTAAAAATCCCTCTTCTCCCCGAATAACCTCTCATGAAAACTACTTGAATCAACTTCTTTATTCTCCTCATCTTTCTTTTTCTCTTTCTTTATTGTATCTTTCCTTTCTACTTTTTCTGTTCTTTTCTACCTTCTCTGTTATTTTCCCTTAAACCACATCTTGCCTCAATTCTTGATCCACCATCTCAGCTAACCCAATTATGGTCCATGTGCTCTTGTCTGGTAAGAGACCTATCCGCATGATTTATCACAACTAACAACTCTCAACTCTGACTTCTGTCCTTTTCAGTCATCTACTCATCTCCTCTAGCCTCATCCTCTCTTCTGCCGCTCACGCTGTCCTGTTCCTGATCATAGTTCTAGCTGTTGGTGTTCCTTTCATCTTCCTTGTCATCTATATTCTCATTTGAATCAGTTTTTCTAATCTTCTCTAAAATTCATGTCTTCAGCCCGCTGGTTTTTAGTCCCAAGAAATCAAATAGTGAAATCAACACGGTTAAAAGCCAAACAACTCAAGCTAATTGAAAATGAAAAAACCAGTTGGGGCCAACGACTATTTTCACCAAGTTGCACTCAAGACCTTGGTCTATGCCATTCCTCCTCTCAACAAAGACAATTATTCCATCTGGAAAGACAAGATTTTAATGCTCTTTGATCTCAAGGAAATTAAGGAAGTCATAACTAGGAACTCCGGCCAACTTACAATAAAACAAGATCAAGAAATCCAAGCAATAATCCTTTCTAAACTAGACAGCGTCACTCATGCCAATGTGGTCAATTCAGCAAACATCTCATTTTCTAAGCTTCTCTGGGCCAAGATTACTTGTTGATTTGCTTCATCTGAAACTGCAAACAGAGCCCAAGTCTTCAATCAATTTCTGCATGCTCCCTTCAACAAACACGCAATAGAAAGCTTCATCACCAATATCAGAAAGGCACTTACGCGGATGGCAGACGTGGGTATAGAATTACCCAAAGATATAATCGCCTACCTCATACTATTCAAGTTTCCCCCGATTCTGGAAAACCTCAAGCAACAAATTATGCATGTAGAGAAACTGATAACGGTAGAATTGGTCTTTAACCACCTTACTCAATATAATAATGAGCAAAAGGCCCAATTGAAGATAGGCAAATCAGCTCCGGATGTTACCTTATTTACTACCAAAGGCAGAACGGACAGAGATGATAAAAAGGTCCGACTCCAATGCAGAGAAGGCTACCACAACCCAAATGCTCCACATCCAGAGACGTCCTGTTTTCATCTCCACCCCCAAATTTCCCCTGGATGGTGGGTCAAACAGCAGAATGAATGGAAAAACAGAACCAAAAAGAACCCAACCATCAACTATCATTCCCTACTCAACCTCTGGATCAATTCCAATAATACCCCGAATCTCTTATTGGACTCTGGCGCAAATATTCATATCTTTAACAATTATAAATTCTTCACATCTATCAATCTCCAGGACGACCCAGAGGAAATCAAGACTGGAAAGCTAGAAGCTAACCTCGAAATTCGCGGCACTGGTACGGTCCAACTGGAATGGAACAATTTGGTTGTAACTTTAGATGAGTGTATGTATGTTCCAGACATAGTTGTTAACTTAATTAGCCCTGGTCTTCTAGCGAAAAAAGGATGCAATCTTTTTCAAGAAAGAGATCAATTTACGGTCTCTTGGGGCAACAAGGTGGTCCTAAAAGGATTGATTTGCGACAATCTCTTTGTAATTGAGAAACCTTGAGTTGGGGGTAACAATCTTTCAGTTAATCTCACGAATCAATCCACAAGCTCAACTACTGTTGAGTCTCAATCTCTATCCAAATTTCACAAAATGTATGGTCATGCTGCAATCTCCACCCTCAAGCCTATACTCAAGGGTTGCTTCTCTAGGGAAGAATTTGATAGCTTCCAGTGCGAGAGTTGCGTCAAAAGAAAAATCACTGAATCTCCCTTCTCAGAAACTTCAACGCCGTTGTCAAGACCGCTTGAAAGGATACACCTTGATCTGATTGGACAAATTACCCCTCAATCCAAGGAGTGCCACTGCTATATTCTAACTCTCATAGATAACTTCTCTGGCTATCTTGCAGCAATCCCCCTCCTGTCTAAAGATGAAACCCCAAACGTCATAATCCATATCCTGGAAACAGAATATAAATGGCTTAATTACTACCTGACAGAAATCTTCTTGGATAAAGGCACAGAATTCACCAATAAAACCTTGAAGGACTTTGCCAAATCACAACACATCAAACTACTCACGTCAGAACCTTACCATTCTCAAAACAATGGTCGGTAAGAACAAGCCAATTGAACTATTGTTGAATCCGCGCGAGCAACCTTCTCCTCTTTCAGGCTGCCAAAGAACTATTGGCACATAATAATCCAAAGCTGCTGCTTCATTTTGAATCAAATCCCAAGGGAAGGTAATGATCAATCCCCCTGGAAACTCATGCTCAATAAGAGTCTTCCTACTAACTACTTAAAATCCGTAGGATCACCGGTAATTTATTTGGGAAATCATCTGCAGAGAGAAAGGAAATTCAACAAAAAAGGATTAGAAGGAATCTTAGTTGGGTTTAATCCAATCTTTCATTCTTATCTTGTATTAAGCTTATCCGGTGCTGTTGTTGAAACCAAACATGTCCAGTTCCTCAAGAATACGGTCTCTCAATTTCCACTTCTTGAGTCTCCCGGACTCGACCTTTTTTCTCAAGCTAGCTTGGAATCTGACAACTCCAACTTCTCTTCTGCTCAAAAACAATACACTATTCGCAATTCGCCTGAAGACGTCTCTGATTTGGAATCAGATCATGAGGAGAATGAAGGCGCAGACTCCTCAGATTCATCTCTTCCAAATCCACCTTGTCACTCTACTCCAGCAGAACCTCCTGAAATATCTGCATATCAAAGACCTAGACGCGAAATCAAAAAACCCCAACAATATGGCTTCCACCATTATTACAAACCTCCCTCCTATAAGGCGGCGCGCAAGTGTCCCAAGTGGCCCAAATGGAAGGAAGCTACAGAAACTGAACTAGAAGGCATAAAACTGCAAGATGTTTGGGAGGAATATTATGGAAATCCAAACAACATCCTAAACATGACCTGGGTCTTCAAAGTGAAGGAGAATTGCCATGTTGAACCTGTCAAATACAAAGCCTGGCTATGTGTTCAAGTTTTTGATCAAGTATTGGGAGTCAATGACAACGAAACTTGGGTGCCAACCGGAAAAATTGCATCTCTGCGATTGGCTTTGGTATAGGCCTTGAAAAACAAAATGAAACTCACCCAATTCGAAGTCAAGGGAGCATTTCTTCATGCTCCTCTGGAGGAGACTGTCATTATAAGAACGCCAGAAGGATCAAGTAGAAGATCTCCCTATCTAAAATTAAAAAAATCTCTGTATGGTCTCAAACAGTCTCCCAAGAATTGGTATGAAACCCTCACGCTATGGATCAAGTCTCAAGGGTACAAAGAGTTGACCAGCAATCCTTGTCTTTACCTTAACACCAAAACAAAGGAAATTCTGTTCTTCCACGTGGACGACTTAATCCATGCAGGCAACTCTGATTTCTTTGAATCAAGCTTTCTTAAGCAATTCCAGAACTTGTCCTCTCATCCACCCAATACGATACTTGGAATGCTCATGGAGATTGAAGATGATAAAATTCTCCTGAGCCAACCTAATCATATTGA